>CM042684.1:357257596-357857596 GCA_023614405.1 Avena insularis
AGAGGTACCTTTCTAGAAAGTTCATATGAGGTTCAGCATCCTGGTATTTTGGTACGTACTATGAAGTATCAAAAAACGTAAGTGACTCAACTTACAACTACTATGTCTAACTGATGTGAATCTAGACAAAGTTGAGGCCATTAGAATATGAACTAGAGGGAGTAGTATAAAAATGGAAGCAGTAAATAAATCATCTCTTAGTTCTAATAATTGAGATGTGATGAGAGAACACTCCATGGAAGTGTGCCAGTATAGAGTACCTATAGTACTCCCTACTCCATAACTCTAGTCGGCATGCTCGATCCAGTATGCCCGACAGAAGACAGCCGTAGGAGCACGGCAAAACCCCCTCCTTAAGAGCCATTCCCAACTCCAAGAGGCCGCATTTGGATCTTCTCCAGCGCGCACTTCACACATTTTTCTCGCCATCTCACCCGCAGCATCGATCCTTCCAGGCCGCCACCCCTCTCCTCCAAATAAGCCCAACAGTCATACATAGATCCGCCCTTGCCTCCAATCATTCAGACGTGATAGTTGTGGATTCGAGGCACAACCGGCTGAACAACGTCTGGACGAAGGGCGGCGATGACGTCTTCAACAAAATAGCTAAGTGTATGGACACTACCAGCGCCATCCGGCTGGTCGCATTCTCCAAGGAGCTGTACCGCCAAGTCGCTGGCGGAAAAGGTAGTAGATTCCCCAACGACATCTGTTGGACTTTGGTCTCCTACAAGGACGTCTATGACCACAAGATCGCGTGCAACTACCGCCATTGTGTCTGCATGGAGCTAGGATTTGAGTTCACCAGCGTTAAGAAAGTGTTCGTAGAGCACCTCATATCTGCCCACTCGATGACAGTGCCCAGATATAGCCCCAAAAAATGGGACCCGTCTATGCCGGTTCGTGCACCGGGCTCGCTCAGAGCTAAGGTCATCGGCATCGGGAAGCAGGGCAAGCCATTCGTCGCTCAAATTGACGGGCATAGCACAGACTTGCTCCTGTCCGTCAGGCCGGTCAGGTCGGCAGCGTGCGAATCGCCGCGGTACGAGGTGAGGTTTTGGTCGTTGGTCTTGTTCGCTAGTTTCAATCAGGTTTTAGTAAAGAGGTCACTCGAGACAACGGTTAGGCTATCGTTAGCCAACACTGTGCAGGAAGTGCTCATGTATTTTTTGTCCAAGCTGCGTCTTTACTGGCATACTACTGAACCTATCGTCGGACAAGATTCACCGGTGAGATATCACATCTTAACCCTCTTGTGAAGATCCTACTATGAGTGTATGTATTGTTGTACTAATTAGCTAGTTTATGTTGGTGGTAGATTCCCTTCGTAATTGGACTTGCCGAAATTAAGGATCCTGAATTTCCTGGTTTGTCGTATGAATTTTACATGTATGATGTTGACCTAGAGGCCGACAGGCGACAATGAAATGAGAGACGCGTCCTAGGCAGGAAATCAAGGGTGCAGCCCGGCCAGCACTTTGACACGCTGAAGCATTCTCATTTCTTCGAGTACGTATGATGGGACATGTAGTGGTTCCTAGCTTAGTGTAAGCTTATAGTTCTACACTTCTACTAAGTATTTTGTATGGAGTTCAGCTACTGCTAATCTATTTTGTAGTAATACCTATGTACTTGGACTTATTCAGATCGAGTGGAGAAAATGCATGGTCACGCTTTCCTTTTGAAACTTGGCTTTGCCACATTGTTGTACATCCATTGAATTTCAATGTCGGCATTGCTGAATCTATCAATTCTTTTGGTCATTTTCTACCACCTTGAATTGGTCACTTAAAATTGCTGCTGAATCTGTCATGTGCTGTTGAATGTGAAACGGACACGTGCTCGTCGCCCTTGTACATGGTCGTGTCACGATCTAGATGAGACTTGGGCATTTTGGGTTGCATATGGGGGTTACACAGGCATTGATGTGAGAAGTTACTCAAAGAAGACTTGATCGTCAGTTTTGCTTGCTCCAATGGTCAAGTTTTATTGGTGAAAACGATAAACTGATCGCGCGACAAGTTTTTAGAGCTGAAACAAAAACTGGTTCTCTCTACACTGCTATGGTATTTTATTGTCTGTATTGCTGAATTTGTCACTTTTGAAATGCTGCTGAATTGGTCAAATGCTCCTGAATATGAACTTTGAATTTGTTGATCATTTTTCTACCTTATTCTGTACTGCTGAATTTTGACATGAATAGCTGCCAAAAAGAATTATCGATTTTCCCCTCCCTCTCCGAGGTCTTTGTTTCAAATCCGACCGAGCACGTCACAATGCCATTTTTATTAACCAGGGAAGAAATCTAGTAGCTCATTCGACCCCTCTTTAGCCCAGAACATTTTTATTCGTTCTTTTCGGGGTTAGGGGACTGCTGACCACAGCCCAGTGAAATTTGAGAAAGTAGCCCATGGAGCATAGTCGAGAACATATTAATTCGGCCTTTTAGGGGTCAGGGGACTGTTGAGCACAACCCACTAAAATTTGAGAATGAAGCCCATGGAGCCTTCCCTACGGAGTATAACCCATGTAGAGCAGCCTATGTAGAATAGTCAAACTCTTTTTAATCCGGCCTTTTGGGCATTGCCCCCACCTCTCAAAATAAAAAAATCTGCCTACCCATGTTTTTAAGAAAATACTCCATTATGTGGCATTTTATAAATTGAGATTCCAGGAGCGCTTCCCTTTTATATTTTAAAAGTGATAAACATAGACACCCAAAATATTTTTAAGAAGACTAATACATAAATTGTAGTACTAATAAAAATTTAATGATATTTATTCTATAAATATCTTTGTTGTAGTGGCAACACACTCAGTTTACGTTTATTTTATTGGAAGGTCTTTTGTTCAAATTTATCTTCGATTTACATTTTTTTCTTCTAGCAACATCGCATTACGGAGAGGCTGACATCACGGACCCAGTTTGTTTAGAGGGCGGGTTCGAAACAAAAGTTTAAATACTTGTACAGAGAGGCTCGCATCGGGGACCACCACACAGAACATATAAGGCTGCATCGGGGACCCACAAGCCAGAACATGCCAGAGAGGCTGACATAAGGGCCCCAACAGTAAGACCATACACGGCTACCATGGTGAAAATAGCGGACGTGGCTGAAAAAAAGTCCATCACACACACGTTGCACATATAGAGAAGCTGACATGTCTGACCCAACATGCCCAAGCATAGCCCATGAAATTATTCTACCAGCCGCATAGCCCAATACCTTCTAATTAGGCCTTTTTGTGGTCTTGTGGCCACCAACCATAGCCCATTCAATTTAGGAGTGAGCCCATAGAATATAAGCCATGACAAATAGGGCATCCGCCCCGAGTTAGCACAATTTTTTTTAACTCGGCCTTTATGAGCATTTTTTGTACTCTGAGGCTGATATCTAGGACCCGAAAAACAGTCCAACATACACACATTTCTTTCAAATAGAGGCAGTCAGTTGGGACCAAGCATAGACATGTTTCCTGCACAGAGGTGGTTGACATCTCGGATCTAGCAAGTTGCCAAGGTCAAAACAGCGGACATGGCCAAAAAAAGTCCATCATACGCACATTTCATTTATAGAGAGGCTGATATGTGGGACCCAACAGCGCGACCTTGTACAGATGCTGCATCGAGCGACGTAGCCAGTTCAAAACAGGGAGGCCCGAGCGAGAAAAAAGTTCAGCATGTACACGTTTCTTTTAATGAGAGCCTGAAATGGGGGACCCAACAGCGTGAGCAAATGATAGATTCGTCGAGCAATGCTATCTAGTTCGGAATAGGGTAGCGCTAAAAAAGAAAAAAATCCATCGTACCCACGATTCTTCTAATGTGAGGCTGACATAAGTGACCCACCAGCCTAAATAAACGGCTGATGTAGCGAGCAAAGCTATCAAGTTCGAAACACGGAGGCGCTACAGAGGGTAAAAAATCCATCATACACACGTTTCTTTTAATGAGAGGATGACATGTGGGGCCCAACATCGTGATTAAATGGTAGATTCATCGAATATCGCTATCAAGTTCGGAACAGGGTAGCACGAGCGAAGGAAAAAAAATCCATCATACACATGTTTCTTCTAATGAGAGGATGACATGTGGGGCTTAGGAGGTTGGTTAAACGGTAGATGCGTCGAGCGGCGTTATCAACTTGGAATGGGGTAGTGCCAGCGAAGGAAAAAATCCATCATACACACGTTTCTTCTAATGAGAGGATGACATGTGGGTCCCAGGAGGTTGATTAGATGGTAGATGCATCGAGCATTGCTATCAACTTCGGAACATGGTAGCACGAGCGAAGGAAAAAAATTCCATCATACACATGATCCTTCTAATGAGAGGCTGACATGTGGGACCTAGCAGCCTGACTAAACGATAGACGCCTCGAGCTACATTATCGAGTTCAATGATGCACACTAACACACACACACAACCAAGTGGGTATGGTGATGCAACATCTTTCAAACTGGTGGTAGAATGCATGTTGCGGTTGAATCCCAGCACGCTGCTAGGGTTCCTGGACATGGTTGGACACCACATGCTGGAGTGGCATCATTGCATGTGTTCTATTCCAAAGCCACACTGATGCACACTGACACACAGACACACACGTCCAAGTGGGTGTGGTGACGCAGGATCTTTCAAACTGGTGGTAGAATGCATGTTGCAGTTGAATGCTAGCATGCTGCTAGGGTTCCTGGACATGGTTGGACACCACATGCTAGAGTGGCATCATTGCATTTGCTCTTTTCCAAAACCACAATGATGCACACTGACACACACACACATCCATCTGGGTGTGATGATGTAGCATCTTTCAAACTAGTGGTAGAATACATGTTGAAGTTGAATCCCAACATGATGCTAGGGTTCCTGGACATGGTTGGACACCACATGCTAGAGTGGCATCATTGAATGTGTTCATTTCCAAAACCACAATGATGCACACTGACACACACACATCCAAGGCATCTAGTGGATCCATGTGGTTTATGAAAGGAACACACATGCAATGTCATCTAGTGGATCCATGTGGTTTATGAAAAGAACACACATGCAATGACATCTATTGGATCCATGTGGTTTATGAAAATAACACACATGCAATGACATCAGTGGATCCATGTGGTTTTGGAAAATAACACACATGCAATGACATCTAGTGGATCCATGTGGTTTTGGAAAATAACACACATGCAATGACATCTAGTGGATCCATGTGGTTTATGAAAAGAAAACACATGTAGTGACTCTAGTGGATCCATGAGGTTTAGGAAAAGAACACACATGCAATGACATCTAGTGGATCCATGTGGTTTATGAAAAGAGCACACATGATGGAGTGGCATCATTGCATGTGTTCTTTTCCAAAACCACAATGATACATAGTGACACACACACATCCAAGTGGGTGTGGTGATGCAACATCTTTCAAATTGGTGGTAGAATGCATGCTGCAGTTGAATCCCAACATGCTGCTAGGGTCCTGGACATGCTTGGACACACATGCTGGAGTGGCATCATCGCATGCGTTCTTTTCCAAAACCACAATGATGCACACTGACACACACACAAGTGGGTGTGGTGATGTAACATCTTTCAAACTGGTGGTAGAATACATGCTGCAATCGAATCCGAACATGCTTCTAGGGTTCATGGACATGGTTGGATAAAACATGCTAGAGTGGCATCATTGCATGTGTTCTTTTCCAAAACCATAATGATGCACACTAACACACACACACATCCAAGTGGGTGTGGTGCTGTAGCATCTTTAAGGCCGTGGTAGAATGCATGCTGTAGTTGAATCCCAGCATGCCGCTAGGGTTCCTAGACATGGTTGGGCACCACATGCTGGAGTGGCATCATTGCATTTGTTCTTTTCTAAAACCACAATGATGCACACTAACACACACATCCAAATGGGTGTGGTGATGCAACATCTTTCAAACTATTAGTAGAATGCATGCTGCAGTTGAATCCCAGTATGCTGCGAGGGTTCCTGGATATTGTTGGACACCACATGCTGGAGTGGCATCATTGCATGTGTTATTTTCCAAAACCACAATGATGCACAGGGAGACACACACACATCCAAGTGGGTGTGGTGATGCAACATCTTTCAAACTGGTGATAGAATGCATCCTGCAGTTGAATCCCAACATGCTGCTAGGGTTCCTGGACATGGTTGGGCAAACATGCTAGAGTGGCATCATTGCATGTGTTCTTTTCCAAAACCAAAATGATGCACACTGACACACACACACATCCAAGTGGGTGTGGTGATGCAGCATCAATCAAACTAGTGGTAGAATACGACATGCTGGAGTGACATCATTGCATGTGTTCCTTTCCAAAACCACAATGATGTTGGGTCCGCAGCATAGAAAACAAAAATTTTCCTACGGTGTGAACTACACGCCAAGATCTATCTACTAGGTACAAAGCAACGGGTGGCCATACATCCAACGAGAACTTACCCTCATAGACAACGAGCTTTGTTAACGAGTAGGAACTCATGGTTGATGCAGTCGTACACTTGCCGATATCAAGATCGTGAGGAAGTCTGAGCGCCGCAACTCAGCAGCGCATCCGCACTCGCACACACGTTCAAGCCACCGGACAACCTCCACCTCCTCGCTCTAGCGATCCAAATGGAAGCAGAATTCCTTCCGATTTAAATGCCACCGGGAACATGTATCTCGCTAATCCGAGACCATGGGGGAATAATTCTAGAGGGGGAGAGAGATCCTTCACAAGGAGGTGTGAGGATGAAGGAGGGAATGGGTGGCCTTTTATAGGAGGAGGGGGGTGCCCCTATCTCCATGGCCAGCGCATGGGGGGGGGTGACCTCTCACCTCCCCCATTCATGTGGTGGTAACCCCTCCACATTAAAATGCCTCTTCACATTCCCTTTTAAAGTCTCCACTTTAAATGCATTAAATTTCTCCAAATTTAATGCTCTCTCATTTAATAAAACTCTTTTTATTAAATTTATTCAGAATTTTGTTAATTACTTTAATTAACAAACATTCACATATAGCCCCTTGCAATATTTCAATATCACATGCAAAACCACCTTCTACAATTTCACCCGAAACAATTTCCGGTTTCTATTGAAACAATTCCTGCGCTTTGCAATTCTTTCGTCTGAAACATATGTGCTCCAAAATGGTGTTCGGTAACTCTTAAGTGTTCCAGCCTACGGTTCGAGAATAATGCAGACATGATCGAGACCCTTCTCCGATCAATAATCAGCAGCGGGACCTGGAGATCCGTACTGACTCCTACACATTCAACGATGACTCCTGTGATCATGAGAACCTTTAACGCTTGTAACTAAATCCCTTTGTCTCTCGATATATTACATGTCCGAGATTCAATCATCGGTATCTCCATACCTAGTTTGATCTCGTTACCGACATGCACTCTTTTCTCGTTCCTGTGATATAACATTCTAGTGATCACATCACTTGCTTGCAAGCTATCCTAATGTGATATCACCGAGAGGGCCCAGATTATATCTATCCGTCATCTGGATTGACAAATTCCACTCTTGATCCATGAGCCTCAACATTACACCTTCGTAGTACTGAACCCATCTTTATAGTCACCCTGTTACGGTATGACGTTTGATGTTATCAAGATACTCTTCCGGTGTTAGCAATTAACATGATCTCATGGTCTAAGGATAAAGATTACTTCGTATGATGTTATAGCAATATAAACATAATGACTTGATCGTAATGCTATACTTCGGATGAATCTTCATCACATCATTCCACCAATGGTGTGACCTTGTTATTAACAACATCCAATGTCCATGATCAGGAAACCTTGATCATCCTGTTAATCAACAAGCTAGTCTATAAGAGAGGCATGACTAGGAACCCTTTTTGTTTATTAAACACACATGTATTGATGTTTCCGAATCAATACATTTCTAGCATGTAAAATAAACTTCTATCATATATAAGGAATATATAATAACAACTTTATTATTGCCTCTCAGGGCATATTTCCTTAAGTCTCCCACTTGTACTAGAGACAATAATCTAGTTCACATAGTGATAAATCTAACACCCATGGAGTTCTGGTGTTGATCATGTTTTGCCCTAGGGAGAACTTTAGTCAACGGATCTGCTACATTCAGGTCCGTGTGTACTTTTCAAATCTTTATATCTCCATCCTTGACATGCTCGCGGATGGAGTGAAACTGGCGCTTAATATGTTTGGAATTCTTAGAGACCTTGGTTCCTTTATGTTATTATGGATCCATTGTTGTCACAATAGATCACCATCGGGTCCAACGCACTGGGAACCACACCCACTTCCGTAATGAACTCTTTCATCCAAACTGCTTCCTGCGTCGCTTCTCAAGCTGCAACATATTCCACCTCCGTTGTTGATCCAGCCACCACAGGTTGTTTGGAACTCCTCCAACTAACTGCTGCTCTGTTCAAGAGAAATACGTATCCGGATTGAGACTTAGAGTCATATGGATCAGTGTCAAAGCTAGCATCGACATAACACTTAGCGACTAGCTCTTCTTCACCTCCGTATATGAGAAACATATCCTTAGTTCTTCTCAAGTACTTGAGGATGTTCTTTACCGCTATCCAGTGTTTCGAACCTGTATCAGATTGGTACCTACTAGTCAAACTAATAGCATGTGCCACATCCGGTCTTGTACATAGCATAGGGGATCTTATCCATCATCTCTCTTTCTTCCGCCGTAGCCGTACTTTGAGTCTTACTCAATCTCTTGCCTTGCAACATAGGTAAGAACCCCTTCTTACTTTCGTCCATATTAAACTTCTTTAATATCTTATCAAGGTATGTACTCTGCGATAGGCCAATTAGGCGCCTTGATCTATCTCTATAGATTTTAATGCCTAATATATATGACGCTTCACCAAGGTCTTTCATCGAAAATTTGCTGTTTAGATAACTTTTAACACTGTTTAAAAGATCTATATCATTTCCAATCAATAATATGTCATCCACATATAATATCAGAAATGCCACATTGCTCCCACTCACTTTCTTGTAAATACAAGCCTCTCCATAAGTTTGGACAAATCCAAACTCTCTGATCACCTCATCAAAGCGGAGATTCCAACTTCATGATTCTTGCTTCAGTCCATAGATGGATCGCTGAAGTTTGCACACCTTATTAGCATCCTTAGGATCGACAAAACCCTTAGGTTGTATCATATACAACTCTTCTTCAATCTTACCATTGAGGAACAAAGTTTTGACATCCATCTGCCATATTTCATAATCGAAATATGCAGCAATTGCTAACATAATCCTAACCGATTTAAGCATCGCTACGGGAGAGAATGTCTCATCGTAGTCAACTCCTTGAATTTGTCGAAACCCCTTTGCGACAAGTCGAGCCTTATAGATGGTCACATGACCATCAGCATCAGTTTTCCTTTTGAAAATCCATTTATTCTCAACGGCCTTTCGGTCGTGAGGTAAGTCCACCAAGTTCCAAACTTGGTTCTCGTACATGGATTCCATCTCGGATTTCATGGCGTCTAGCCATTTGTTGGAATCCGGGCTCATCATCACTTCTTCATACATCGCAAGGTCATCCATTTCATCAACCATGAAATTCACAACAGGATTGCCGTACAGTTCAGGAGCTGCACGTGTCCTGCTTGACCTGCGAGGTTCGGTAGTGTCCTCTTTCGGAGTTTCATGATCATTATCATTAGCTCTCTCTTCATTAGGTGAAGTCAACTCCAAAACAACTTCCGGTGCTGCGCCACTCGCCATTCCATGAAGAGAAGGTTCAATAACCTCTTCGAGTTCTACCTTCCGACTACTCACACCTTTCGTGAGAAACTCCTTCTCAAGAAAGGATCCATTCTTGGCGACAAAAACCTTGCCCTTGGATCTGTGATAGAAGGTATACCCAATTGTTTCCTTAGGGTATCCTATGAAGACGCATTTTTCCGCTTTGGGTTCGAGTTTATCCGGTTGAAGTTTCTTCACATAAACATCACATCCCCAAACCTTAAGAAATGACAGCTTAGGTTTGTTTCCAAACCATAATTCATACGGTGTTGTTTCAACGGATTTAGATGGTGCCCGATTTAAAGTGAATGCAAAGGCATAACCCCAAAATGATAGAGGTAAGTCAGTCAGAGACATCATAGATTGAACCATATCCAATAAGGTACAATTACGACGTTCCGACACACCATTACGTTGTGGTGTTCCGGCAGGCGTGAGTTGTGAAACTATTCCACACTCTTTCATGTGTGTGCTAAACTCGTAACTTAGATACTCTCCTCCACGGTTAGACCGTAGAAACTTGATCTTTCTATGACGATGATTTTCCACTTCATCCTGAAATTCCTTGAACTTTTCAAAAGTTCCAGACTTGTGTTTCATCAAATAGATATACCTGTATCTACTCAAATCATCCGTGAAAGTAACAA
Source organism: Avena insularis (assembly GCA_023614405.1). Taxonomy (NCBI): domain Eukaryota; kingdom Viridiplantae; phylum Streptophyta; class Magnoliopsida; order Poales; family Poaceae; genus Avena; species Avena insularis. The sequence continues at coordinate 357,268,046 of CM042684.1, forward strand.
AATAACGATATCCACCTCGCGCCGACACACTCATTGGTCCACACACATCAATATGTATGATTTCCAATAGATCTGTCGCCCGTTCCATTGAACTGGAAAATGGCGTTCTAGTCATCTTGCCCAAAAGGCATGGCTCACATGTATCAAATGATTCAAAATCAAGTGATTCCAAAAGTCCATCAGAATGGAGTTTCTTCATGCGTTTAACGCCAATATGACCTAGACGGCAGTGCCACATATATGTAGACATATCATCATCAAGTTTAATCTTTTTAGCATTAACATTATGAATGTGCGTAATATTACTATCGAGATCCAATAGAAATAAACCATTCAACATAGGTGCATGACCATAAAAGATATCATTCTTATAAATCGAACAACCATTGTTTTCAGATTTAAAGGAATGACCACTTTGCATCAAACACGATCCAGATACAATGTTCATGCTCAGTGCAGGCACCAAATAACAATTATCTAGGTTTATAACTATTCCCGATGGCAAATGGAGAGGTAGCGTCCCTACGGCGATCACATCAACTCTTGATCCATTGCCGACCCGCATCCTGACCTCATCCCTTGCTAGCTGGCGCTTGTTCCGTAGCCCCTGAACCGAGTTACATATATTAGCAACCGATCCGGTATCAAATACCCAGGTGCTACTGCGAGTACTAGTCAAGTACACATCATTAACATGTATATCACATATACCTTTGTTTGCCTTGCTGGACTTCTTGTCCGCCGAATACTTGGGGCAGTTGCGCTTCCAATGGCGATCCCTTGCAATAGTAGCACTCGATCTCTGACTTAGGGCCAGCCCGGGGTTTCTTTTCAGGCGTGGCAACAGACTTGCCACCCTTCTTTCCCTTGTGCTTGCCTTTCTTGTCCTTCTTGATACCGGTGGTCTTATTGATCATCAACACTTGATGTTCTTTTCTAATCTCCACTTCTGCAGTTTTAAGCATTGACAGAAGCTCAAGAATAGACTTCTTCATGCCCTGCATGTTATAGTTCATCACGAAGCTCTTGTAGCTAGGTGGCGGAGATTGGAGAACACGATGTATGCCTAGGTCAATGGGAATCATTATTCCCAAGGACACAAGCTTATCGGCGTAGCCATACATTTTGACTACGTGCTCACTAACGGAGCTATTCTCCTCCATCATGCAGCTAAAGAACTTTTCAGAAGCATTATAACTCTCTACGGCAGCATGGGTATCGAAAATCATTTTCAATTCTCCCATGGTATCAAAGGCATTGCCATTTTCGAAACGCTTTCAAAGTTCTGGCTCTAGCCCATACAGTATGCCGCAATGAACTAAGTTGTGGTCCTCCTGACGAGTCACATAGACATTCTTTTCCTCATCAGGGGCATCAGGAGCTAGTGGGGGGCCTAGCAGTGCATCTAGCACATATTTCTTTTGTGCAGCAGTGAGGAGAATCCTCAAATTCATAGCCCAGTTGGTGAAGTTGCTACCATTCGCAGCCAGTTTCTCTTTCTCCATGAACACATTGAAATTAAAAGCAGGTGGTGCCATCTACAACAGAATTTGTAAAGTTTATTTTGACTAAGTTTATGATAGATTGAGTTCAACTAATCCAAATTACTAATGAACTCCCACTCAAAAACGACATCCCTCGTGTCCTTTTGGTGATTACATGAACCAAATCCACTATACCAAGTCCGATCATCATGTGATTTGATATAGCTTCAAAGGCGAGCATATATATGGGCATCATATCAACCATATGACTCATGCTTAACCTTTTGGTCTGTGTTCCGAGGCCATGTGTATACATGCTAGGCTCGCCAAGTAAGAACCTTAGTATTCGCGTGTGTAAAACTGTCTTACACCCGTTCCTATGAAAGCGTAGATTTGAGTACACCCAATCATCACGTGATGTCTCGAAACACGATCCATAGAACGGTGCATACTCAAGGAAGAACACATTTTTATCTTGATATCTAAATGAGGGATCATCTTATAATGCTACCAAACGCGCCAAACTAGCAGTATAAGATGCTAACATCTAATGTGTAAAGTGAGATGATATGGTCCATGCATTTGATCTCTATCACTTGCATCGTGGTATGATCTCTATCATTCCTTTGTGTCTAAGGCCAAGGTCTATGGAACTTACACGTTGAGTGTGTTGTAAGAGTATCCACCATACATCTACTTACAACAATACCATATCAACACACTAGCCCAGCAACAATCTAAACTAGACGCCTCTAATTTATCAATTGCAAGTTTTACGTGGCTTAGGGCTTTCGGAGATAGAACCGTTCTTACCTACAAACATGAACCACAACAAGGATAACTAAGTTATTAGCAACTTGTTGTAAATCAGATATTGACTATAGTAGGAGAGACAGACACCCGCCAGCCACTTATGCAAAACAAGTTGCATGTCAGTCGTGGAACAGGTCTCATGTACGATGACATGTAAGGTTGGTCCGGGCCGCTTCATCCCACTATGCCACCAATATCCAAAATACATAGAAGATGCAATAACATGATCATCATCGCCCACATATCAACCATATGTGTACTACCCGTGCTAAGCACCTACGCATAGATCAGGCTTTGATACCACTGTTGGGTCCGCAGCATAGAAAACAAATATTTTCCTACGATGTGAACTACACGCCAAAATCTATCTACTAGGTACAAAGCAACAGGTGGACATACATCCAACGAGAACTTACCCTGATAGACAACGAGCTTTGTTAACGAGTAGGAACTCGTGGTTGATGTAGTCGTACACTTGCCGATCTACATATCGTGAGGAAGTCCGAGCGCCGCAACTCAGCAGCGCATCCACACTCGCACACACGTTCAAGCCACCGGACAACCTCCACCTCCTCGCTCCAGCGATCCAGCGGAAGCAGCAACTCCTTCCTGCATTTAAATGCCACCGGGAACATGTATCTCGCTAATCCGAGACCATGGGGGAATAATTCTAGAGGGGGAGAGAGATCCTTCACAAGGAGGTGTGACGATGAAGGAGGGAATGGATGGCCTTTTATAGGAGGAGGGGGGTGCCCCCTCTCTCCATGGCCGGCGCATGGGGGGGTGACCTCTCACCTCCCCCATTCATGTGGTGGTAACCCCTCCACATTAAAATGCCTCTTCACATTCCCTTTTAAAGTCTCCACTTTAAATGCATTAAATTTCTCCAAATTTAATGCTCTCTCGTTTAATAAAACTCTTTTTATTAAATTTATTCAGAATTTTGTTAATTACTTTAATTAACAAACATTCACATATAGCCCCTTGCAATATTTCAATATCACATGCAGAACCACCTTCTGCAATTTCACCCGAAACAATTTCCGGTTTCTATTGAAACAATTCCTGCGCTTTGCAATTCTTTCGTCTGAAACATATGTGCTCCAAAATGGTGTCCGGTAACTCTTAAGTGTGACACCCTACGGTTCGCGAATAATGTAGACATGATCGAGACCCTTCTCCGATCAATAATCAGCAGCGGGACCTGGAGATCCGTACTGACTCCTACACATTCAACGATGACTCCTGTGATCGTGAGAACCTTTAACACTTGTAACTAAATCCCTTTGTCTCTCGATATATTACATGTCCAAGATTCGATCATCGGTATCTCCATACCTAGTTTGATCTCGTTACCGACATGCACTCTTTTCTCGTTCCCGTGATATAACATTCTAGTGATCACATCACTTGCTTGCAAGCTATCCTAATGTGATATCACCAAGAGGGCCCAGAGTATATCTATCCGTCATCTGGATTGACAAATTCCACTCTTGATCCATGAGCCTCAACATAACACCTTCGTAGTACTGAACCCATCTTTATAGTCACCCTGTTAGGGTGTGACGTTTGATGTTATCAAGATACTCTTCCGGTGTTAGCAATTAACATGATCCCATGGTCTAAGTATAAAGATTACTTCGTATGATGTTATAGAAATATAAACATAATGACTTGATCGTAATGCTATACTTCGGATGAATCTTCATCACATCATTCCACCAATGGTGTGACCTTGTTATTAACAACATCCAATGTCCATGATCAGGAAACCTTGATCATCCTGTTAATCAACAAGCTAGTCTATAAGAGAGGCATGACTAGGAACCCTTTTTGTTTATTAAACACACATGTATTGATGTTTCCGAATCAATACATTTCTAGCATGTAAAATAAACATATATCATATATAAGGAATATATAATAACAACTTTATTATTGCCTCTCAGGGCATATTTCCTTCAAATGATGCACACTGACACACACACACACATCAAAGTGGGTGTGGTGATGTAGCATCTTTCAAATTGGTGGTAGAATGCATGCTGCAGTTGAATCCCAGCATGCTGCTAGGGTTCCTCGACATGGTTGGAGACCACATGCTCAAGTGGCATCATTGCATGTGTTCTTTTCCAAAACCACAATAATGCACACTAACACACACGCATATCCAAGTGGGTGTGGTGATGCCGCATCTTTCAAACTGGTGGTAGAATGCATGCTGAAGTTGAATCCTAGCATGATGCTAGTGTTCCTGGACATGGTTGGACACCACATGCTGGAGTGGCATCATTGCATGTGTTCGTTTCCAAAACCACAATGGTGCACACTAACACAAACACACATCCAAGTGGGTGTGGTGATGCAACATCTTTCAAACTGGTGGTAGAATGCATGATGTAGTTGAATCCCAGCATGGTGCTAGGGTTCCTGGACATGGTTGGACACCACATGCTGGAGTGGCATCATTGCATGTATTCTTTTCCAAAACCACAATGATGCACATTGACACACACACAAACATCCAAGACATCTAGTGGATCCATGTGGTTTATGAAAGGAACACACATGCAATGTCATCTAGTGGATCCGTGTGGTTTATGAAAAGAACACACATGACATCAATTGGATCCATGTGGTTTATAAAAAGAACACACATGCAATGACATCAGTGGATCCATGTGGTTTTGGAAAATACCACACACACAATGACATATAGTGGATCCATGTGGTTTATGAAAAGAAATCACATGCTATGACTCTAGTGGATCCATGTGGTTTAGGAAAAGAACACACATGGAATGACATCTAGTGGATCCATGTGGTTTACGAAAACAACACACATGCTGGAGTGGCATCATTTCATGTGTTCTTTTCCAAAACAACAATGATGCATATTGACACACACACACACATCCAAGTGGGTGTGGTGATGCAACATATTTCAAACTGGTGGTAGAATGCATCCTGTAGTTGAATCCCAACATGCTTCTAGGGTTCCTGGACATGATTGGACACACATGCTGGCGTGGCATCATAGCATGTGTTCGTTTCCAAAACCACGATGATGCACACTGACACACACACATCCAAGTGGGTGTGGTGATGTAGCATCTTTCAAACTGGTGGTAGAATGCATGCTGTAGTTGAATCCCAACATGATTCTAGGGTTCCTGGACATGGTTGGATACAACATGCTACTGTTGCATAATTTGCATGTGTTCTTTTCCAAAAAACACAATGATGCACACTAACACACACACATAATCACAAACACATCCAAGTGGGTGTGGTGTTGCAGCATCTTTCAAACTGGTGGTAGAATGCATGCTGCAGTTGAATCCGAGCATGCTTCTAGGGTTCCTGGACATGGTTGGATACCACATGCTGGAGTCGCATCATTGCATGTGTTCATTTCCAAAACCATGATGCACACTAACACACACACACACATCCAAGTGGGTGTGGTGATGTAGCATCTTTCAAACCGGTGGTAGAATGCATGCTGCAATTGAATCCTAGCATGTTGCTAGGGTTCCTGGACATGGTTGGACACCACATGCTGGAGTGGCATCATTGCATGTGTTCTTTTCCAAAACCACAATGACGCACACTAATATACACACACATCCCAGACATCTAGTGGATCCATGTGGTTTATGAAAGGAACACACATGCAATGACATCTAGTGGATCCATGTGGTTTATGAAAAAAAACACATGCAATAACATCTATTGGATCCATGTGGTTTATGAAAAGAACACACATGAAATGACATCAGTGGATCCAAGTTGTGTTGGAAAAGAACACACATATAATGACATCTAGTGGATCCATGTGGTTTATGAAAATAACACACATGCAATGACTCTAGTGGATCCATGTGGTTTAGGAACATGCAATGGCATCTAGTGGATCCATGTGGTTTAGGGAAAGAACACACATGTTGGAGTGGCATCATTGCATGTGTTCTTTTCCAAAACCACAATGATGCACACTGATAAACACACATATCCAATGACTCTAGTGGATCCATGTGGTTTTTGAGAAGAACACAGATGCAATGACATCTAGTGGATCCATGAGGTTTATGAAAAGGACACACATGCAATGACTTTAGTGGATCCATGTGGTTCATGAAAATAACACACATGCAATAACATCTAGTGGATCCATGTGGTTTTGGAAAAGAACACACATGCAATGATATCTAGTGGATCCATGTGGTTTTTGAAAAGAACACACATGCAATGACATCTAGTGGATCCATGTGTCTTATGAAAATAATTCACATGTAATGACATCTATTAGATCCATGTGGTTTGTGAAAATAACACACATGCAATGACATCAGTGGATCCATGTGGTTTTGGAAAAGAACACATATGTAATCACTACTAGGAAACAACTTATCTGTGGCGCATGAAAATGGACCTTCTGTGGCACATATTCCAGTCGCCACTGCTACCTCGCCACTGATAATTGCTTTCTGTGGCACATAGAGATATGCGCCACATAAGACTTCTGTGGCGCATATCTCTATGCGCCACAGGAAGCAGTTATCAATGGCGCATTTACATATATGAGCCATAGAAAGCCTATGCGCCACTGACTATAATTAGATATGCGCCACTGATTGTGTAACACGTATTCAAAGTAAAATACGTTCCTGGTGTATAATCAAGTATTTATATAGGATTTATACACTATTTATCCAGATGAGTATAAACAGTACATTACACAAGTAGTAGATGCATGAAAACCGACATATATATAATACAAACACTTAGAGCCCGATCGAGATAAATATATAGAGTCAAGTGCCGAGTTTTTACACAAGTGTCGAATACAAAGTCCATATCATCTCACATTACAGATATGAAGTGGTCACCTCCGCCTACACTAGGATAAAATAGAATACAATTGTGATGATGGTGAGCAAGAGCATGAGCCCGACCAATATCTTCATCCGGTTCTTCTTCCACAGGTGGTTCCTCCACTTGGCTACCGCCTCCTCTCTAGTCGCGTATCCTTTGTAGATGTTGCCGCTAAACTTGTTCACTTGTTTGTGACAATCCTCCCACTCCTCGTAGACTCCTGGAACCCTACCCATGTACACCACATACCACCTCGTCGCCATCTCTATAGACGACAAGGCATATTAGTAAAAATACAACAAAAAGAATTAATAAAGGGTTCACATCCATATATATATATGTTCACAAAATATAAAACAAAGGATCCATAAACCTAAAAGATAGCATCTCGCAATCATCATACAAGTAATATGTTCAACGACAACACGATCACACAACGTAGTTTAAGTCTAACAACAATGACCATTTCGACCAAAAGATAGTAAAGTTTATGACACACACTACATCAGGCGTTCATCAAGAACATACACACACTGGATCATGCTAGAGGCACACATCGATCATGAAGACTTCTTATTCTCGCTCGGCTTCAGGAACGGTAGATAGCCCTCTTTCGTCATCCACGTCCTTGTGTCACCCTTCTTACAGAGGCGTTCTTCGATCTCCCTCTTACTCAACCCTCTGGCTTATTGTAGGCCCCCCCTTGTGTTGACATCTTCAATGATGATTTGTGACAACTTCATCTAAATGCGATGGAAGTCTTCTCTAAGATCATCATCGTCGATTCGCGCCAAAGTTTTGGCCCATCCTTGGAGACTAGATGGCAACGTTAGGTTCTGGCAATCCCGAACATAGCCTTTGAGGTGATGGAGGACGTAGAAGGCCTCCTTGGCACCACCAGTAGTCGGCTGCTTGAAGCAGGGGAACTCGAGCATGTTCTTGAACACATGTTTGCCATCCTTGATACATTCCCCCTTAACTACGAAGGTGCATCCCTTCTCGGCATAGCCCTCGAGAGCCTCATTGAGAACACCCATTATTCTGGTGTAGTATTTGTTCTTTGTCAAACTCCCCGAGTCGAAATACGTGGCTAGCGAATACCTCGGGGCAAGGACGATGAGTGTGCAGTATTTGGCTTTGCGCAACACAATTGGAACGGAATGTTAGAAAAAGAGCAAAGGAAGAAATCTATAAGAAATGCATAAGTTACGGCAGCGATGAGCGAGTGTGTACTTACTCGGGAAAGAAAGGCAAAAGAACCGTGTCCTTCCTCTTGTTGTCCACCATGAACTTCTCGAGGTACGACGTCGCCTTGGTCCGTGTCTCTGATCCTTCGACCAACTGGCTGTCCCGCATGTAGTAGGGATCCACTATCGCGATTTCCAGGGTGCTCTCTCTCTCTTGATCTTGATCGCCAGATTGAGCGCGTATAGGCGGACCAAGTTATAGTCCAGTTGTTTCGTGAGAAACAGCTTGAATATGTCCCCGTACACTATGAAGAATATATCCGCGGGGGGTTCATCGATGAAGCCCATGTCCAGTGGCACCTTGGCCGTGAAAACGGGGTAATTTGGATCTTTGTCTTTAACAAGGATGCCCTCTAGTGTCTTGACACCCTCGTGCACAGTTAACATGGGTCCAACCGCGATGTGGAGCATATCCGGAGTCAATATCGGATTACCAGCTACATGCACTCGGGGCAAGCCATATTGTGTGGATGGTACGACGACGGCGTCCTAAGCCCGGATCCTCTTTGGAAGAGGCTGGCTCGCACCCTTCTTATTATTATTACCTCTCTTCCTGTAGTGCTTCTTCTTCACAACAGTGTCCTCCACTGCCATCTGCTCATCGGCCGCCTTTCAGAGTGTGTTGGGGTTGAAAACCAATCCCGGTTTCTCCTATGGTGGATCGGCTGCCGGAGGCGTCTCTTGAAAAAGACCATGGAAGACCAGGAGTTGCGTGCATGTATTGGGCCAACCAGCTTGATGGTCGCGAGCTGTGAAGGGTTCTTCATCCACAGAAGGCATATACAATCCTTTGTCGGCGACGGTGTTGATGAAGTCGTCAATGTTGAACAATTAATCATCATGTTCATGGGTGCCATCATGTGGTGGTAGTAGCGGGGGCGACGGCGGTTGCGGCACAACGTCTTTGCCATGGGGAAGTACACACGCTGCCAAGAGTTGCTGGTGACGGCTGGTGGTGGCGACGACGACGGCTGCTGGATTCCGAGGTGGTGGCCGGGCGATCGATCGAGAGGTGGCACCGGTGCTCCCCCCGCAAGACGAATCTGGGTCTTCGGCCATGTCAAGGGCCAGTTGTAGCATTCTCCAAGGGTCTTGTGTTCGTCGGCTCCCTGAGGTTGAAAGGGGGTCCATGTCATCGCACCCTGGCAACACCCGAGCCACCTGACCTTCATCACGTCATCGTCCATTGGATTGTTGTGCATCGTGCGGCTCGTCGGTTGTATGAGAGTGCCCTTGGCAGCATCCTTCAACTCACTGCCGACATCTTTAAGCAGGAGTATGCAAGAAGTGTCCTGAGGCAAAACATGTTGTTGGGCATCATGAGATGGCACCAGTCATGCATCAAAGGCATAAAGGAGATGACGTGCACTAACTAATTAGTTACCATGGTGATGGCATGGAGCTCGACTAATGTAGAGACACGCCCGATGCTGGTAGCCGGCCTATCATCATCTGCATTCTCCCGCTCGGGTGCCTCACGAAGCACCACCGTCGTCGGCTGCGCCTTATTGGTATCTATGGTGGGAGGGGGCATCGGTGTGACCAAAACGAGCAGCTGCGTCCCAGCGTTGATGGCCGGTGGGGTCACTAGGTCCAGCGACACGTTAACATTGATGCCCGAGTTGTTGCTGCTTAAGCTGGGCAGATGTATCGGCCCCTCTCGACCTCCCGCATTCCAAGCAGTAAGCCCCTCGAAAAACTCAAGGGGGATCATCGCGTGGAGCTTCTCTTCCACTAACTTGTCCACCGTTTTCTCATCCACTGCCTTCTCCTCTAGTGTCTGCACCTTCATCTTCATCTCTTCAACGACGGCTTTATCCTTAGCCGCCGATTGGTTCTTCCTCTCCCTTCTTTTCTTGGCATCCTCTTTGTAGTACTCCTTGAACTTCATGCTCGTACCGAAGCCGGACACATGGCCAGCTGAGGATGGCGGCAACCCCTTGTACCTCTTCTTGAAAGCAGTCATCGCCCTGTTGAAAACTATGTCCCACGGCTCCGTCGAATCCTGGGACGATGACTCTTTAGCAGGAGCATTCAGCTCCTCCTCCTGCAGAGACAAGGAAAGGTGAACCCATTTAGATTCTTGCCTTCATTATTTTAATTAGAACGCAATAGACTTGAGATCGGCGATAAATTCCTTACCAGCTTCTTCTCAAATTCCTTCACCTCCGGATTATCGGTGATGAACTCCCGTGTTTCCTTGTCCAGGTAATAGCGGGCCCGGACAAATTTCCTAAGCTGCAAGTCCGTGATTTTAAGCCAAGGGTTGTCTTTCCCAAGGTGTTCAAGCTTGGAGTCCTCCTTGTCCCAAATGGCCTGTTTCCCCTGTAACTGCCGCTTCCAAGGCGGTGGTTACCTATGTTCTATTCCCGCATAGTCTTGCCCCAGTTAGTCCAATGTATAGCGTTAGCGGTAGCTATATCCGCCTTGAATATCTTAAACTCCTCTTCATCGAGAATTGGATTTTTCTTACTAATAACCTCCTAGCTTTCCAGCTGCTCAAGGCGTTGCTCATCTTCGTGAGGGCTAGTTTGTTCACCGGGTTCTTTCTCTCGAGGTTTCTAAACCGCTCTAGGAATCTGTATCGCTTGTGAAGCTTCTTAAGGAGGTTATCGACCAAAGTTGCATTGTCAGTATGTCTGATGTACTTCGTGTTGATCGACTTGCTTTCCTAGACGATGCACCCGAGTTGCAGGCCGTACCCTTTAGCAATCGCCTCTAGCTCAATGGGTTGGCCACTTTCTGTGACCTCAGTGAACTCATCGTAGACGGTGGCGAGCACTGGCACCTTCTGCTCCTTCTTTTCCTTCTTCTTCTGAGAAGCGGCCGGGTTGCCGCTACTGCAATATGTGCGCTCGCCGCCATCGGTGCTGGTGCTGCCATCGGTGCTGTCATCCTCTTTGCCACCGCCTTCACTAGTTCCATCATAGTCGTCTTCATCCCTCGTAATCAGGATCTCCTCCCTCATTGCCCCCAGCAGCTCTGGCGACGGTCACCTCCTCCTCTGGTGGTGGTGTCATCCTCATCGCCTCCTCCTCCTCCTGTTGGGACCCCTGCCAGAATGACTCGTTGGCCTGTCTAGATTGTTCTTCGATGCTGATCATGTGCTTAGAAGGCCCCGCCTCGTTGTTGCCCGACATGTTTGCACTACTCTATTTAAAAGAGGCAAAAAGTTAGCACAAATCTCGGCCAAAAAATTTGGCATGACCTTTGCTAATTTTTTGACCTATGAGTGCCCATTTCTCAACCGAAACGGAAGTGAATCAACACTTCGGGAGAAATGGGAAACTCAAATGAAATCCCTGCAACATTCACACACAAGAAAATAGCCCCATCCACAGCCCCCATCCACAGCCCCAGCGAATCAAATAGCACCATATAGTACCAAATAATCCCACCATATAATCCCAGGACCATATATACCAGATAATCCTAGCACCATATATACCAAATAAAAGGGAAATTTCTGCCAAACCTGAAGCATGTAGAACATAATATACCTGAAACATTATTGGCAGAGGAAAAATGCCAATAAAACTTCTTATGTTGCACCTGGTATTAGCAGAACCAATACCAAGAGTAGTGACAACAAAATACAAAGATAAGAACTATAAACAGCAGATATATTCTGTAACTGAGGATAAGCTTGGGAATTAACTTGAGAAAACTTCATGCAAATATATTGCTTCTCAGATAATAAGACTATAAACAACAGAAATCTCAAAGATGATTATTTATGGACACATGCTTCCAATTGCTGAAACCTGAAATCCCGTTGTATAAGTTACTAACGAAAAGGTCAGTATTCTTCTGTATAAACTAAAATTCTAGCTTTGGTCGATGTTCTAGGGAAATACAATGGAGGGATGCGTCCCAAGCAACCACATAGATCAATTCAGAGAACAAATGAAGGAAAATTTGATCTTTCCATTTGAGATGTTTATCATCCCTAAAGCACGGAGAAGTACAAAACAACAAGCTCTTTGACAACTAACTGTCCTACATGTTGTTCTAGTTCAGCGGTAAAGCTAATACTTAATATTACATGAGCAGAAAGATGCATGAATGGCCCACAACTAATGTATTAAGTACCTATGTATAATTATGCCAAGTGGATCTGATCAAGGTAGTCAAATATTAATTACCTCTGCATGATTATGACAAATTCCACTCCATGAGTTAATTTGATATACCATCTAAGATGGGAGTTTCTTTCCACAGTGAAATACTAGCAGATTATCTATATGTCCATATGTGTAGAAAAGTTCCAAACTTTTGTAGTATTAGAAGTACATTCATTCTTTGCCTCAGAATCATCCACGGGGCGCGGTGTGCCGCCGCGCCAACCTTCCTAGTTTATTGATAAGAGACTAACACCAAAGAATTTACACCACTGATGTATACACCACTGAGAACTGAGGATAAGCTTGGTAATTAAATCACTTGCTCCCTGTTGCACCACTGTAACTTTTATTGGGAAAAACCCAAAGGTTTTCACTAGCATGTTTCACTTCTGATCCATTAGTAAAATAAAAATTTAGAAGACAAAAGCCAAAAAAAACAACTACAGAGTTATGTGCAGTTAAGGATGCATTTGGCTTGGGTGGTTAGTCAAATAGTCATACATGTTTGCAAATACTGAATGCATATATGGTCTAAATCTGTATCCTTTGAACAATGATGATAAGGAAAAATATGGGATATATGCTTGGCACAAAAGAGCAATAAGCAACTAGGGTTCAGAGGGGAGGGGGGTGGGGGGGACGAACCATGCGTGCTACTGTTGTGGTGGTTGACGACGATGAGGGTGGCGTGCTCTGGCGTGGAGGCTCCTCCTTCATGGGCTGCAGGGCGGCTCCTCCTCCAGTGGCTCCTCCTCCATGTGTTCGTTGGGCGGCTCCTCCTCCACGGGCTGCTAGGGCTCCGGCACGGCGGTGGCTAGGGCTCCGGCGACGAGGGCGGTGCTAGGGTTTACGCGCGGGCGACGACAGAGAGATGCTCGAATTTGGCTAAGTGTTGGATCGAGAGAGAAATAAGGGGGATTAGGGGGAGATTCTGTGGCGTTTATTTGGCTAAGTGACAAAGTTTTGTGGCGCATTCCCACCAAATGCACCACAGAAGTTCCAACTTCTGTGGCGCATTCGGTGGGAATGCGCCACATAACTTTTGGACATAGTACAAAAAAGTGCAGCATCGTAGTATGACAAGACCTGATACTTATCCTAGTGGTCTTGCTCGCTCGCTCTCACCTGGGGCAGCCAAGTTTGAATCCTGGCTGTCTCACACTTTTTTTATTTTTTTTAAAATATTTTTAATTACACACATATGCATATTTATTCAAAAAAAAGCAAGAACATATATACATATATGCATATTTATTCACATATGCATATTTATTCAAAAAAGCAAGAACATATACATATATGCATATTTATTCAAAAAAAGCAAGAACACATATGCATATTTATTCAAAAAACCCTCCCGAATCATATATATATTGTATGTGTGCTTGTCACACATAAATGTGAATTTGTATACCCACACAAATATCACATTATATTTTTTAGTCTCTAACTAATACCCACACTAATATCACATTATACCCACACAAATTAATACACCAAAAAGTCACACAATTGCTAGCGTCTCTTCACAATCTTCTTGCCCTTTTAATGGCGGTTGAATACTTTAGCCCGTGCACTTTGAGATTTCTTCTTGTGAATGGACAACCTTTAGTAGGTAGTGTGGTCTTCCTTCTTACTTTAGTAGTAGTAGGCATGTCGAAGTACTTGTCAAATTCCTCTTGATCTTTGGCGTCATGGTTTTCTCGAAGTTTTGCTCGTTGGCGGCTCCTTCCATTCCGAAGATGCTCCTCTTGCCCCTCCTAACTACAACACGGTTGGGCTTTGACGGGTCGGTAATAAAAAAGCATTGATAAACTTCGCTAGCGAGTACGCAAGGCTCATTTTTTGCGGAGGCATTCTTCGTCGATTTGGCGTCTGGTATAACCATTGTGGTGAAATACCGGCCTTCATTTTCCACGTTCTTGGCCCATCTAACACGGAACATCGGTACGATCTCTCCATAGTAGTCAAGCTCCCATATCTCCTCGATCCTTCCGTAGAATCTTTCCATGAAAGTAGTCTCGTCATCGGCAAAGGATAACATAGTTACTCTTGAGTTTTGATATTCGCTATTCCTGTCCTTTTCCTCGGTGTAGAATCTGTAACCGTTTATGTCGTATGACTAATAGGTCCTTAGGTTGTGCCCTGGGCCCTGCAACAAGGAGAATATGAGTTTTTGATCTTCTGTAGAAGGCGTCTATGGGGGATTTTCCAGTTGCCTTTTCTTGAACCAACCTGTGAAGCTGGAGTTGTGCTCTCTGGTTATGTCTCCCTTCTTCCTTGGCCGGCCCTGGTCGACGTACTCCTGCTCGATTAAGATTCTGTGCTCTTCGACCCAAGGGCCGACCACTTCAATGTGTTGTAGCGCGACTCGGTGTGCCCTGTCAAAATTGGTGCGTTGACCATCAATGCTGACATGCAGTGAGCGGCAGCCCTCACGGTGATCATATCCACCGAGCCTGCCGAGGTGCTTCTTGGTGGGTATTCCAACATCCTCGTTCTTGGTGGTTAGATAATTCTGGCAGAAGGAGATGCACTCGTAGATCAGAAAGCCCTTGGCTATGCTTCCATCTGGACGGGACCTATTGCGAATGAATCCTTTGATGACACCGTTTAGCCATTCAAATGGCATCATGTTATGCAGGAATGTCGGCCCGAGCTAGATGATGTCGTCCACGACATGTACAAGCAAATGCACCATGATGTCGAAGAATGCGGGCGGGAAGTAAATCTCAAGCTCGCATAGTATCATCATGATCTCTTCCTGTAGCCTGTCGAGCTGCTTCACACCGATCGACTTCCTAGATATGATGTCGAAAAAGTTACAGAGGCCAAACAGCGTCTCACGGACATGCTCGTCCATTATCTCGCGGATCGCAACAGGGAGTATCTGCGTCATTAGCACGTGACAGTCGTGACACTTCATACCGCTGAACCTCTTCTTCGCCATGTCTAGATATCTGCTTCTCTTCCCTGAGTAACCGTGAGGAACTTGCACTCCTAGGAGGCACCTGAAAAACTGCTCGATCTCCTCTAGACTCAGAGTGAAGCAGGCAGCACGAAGCACCACTTCATTCTTCTTATCTCTTTTGCGGCGACCTTGAGTCCCTTCCATTGGATCATCCTCATCATCATCATCATCACTATCAGGGTACTGAAGATCCTTCTTGATGCGAAGCAATTTAAGGTCCTTTCTTGCTTTTGGCCCATCCTTGGTCCTCTCCGGCATGTTCATTAGAGTGCCAAGCAGACTCTCGGTAACGTTCTTCGTGATGTGCATTACATCGAGTCTATGGGGTGTGTGGAGGACCTTCCAATATAGCAGGTCCCATAAAACAGACCTTGCTTTCCATACACCCAGCAGCGGCTTTGTCCTTGGTCGTTTTTTTCCTGGCGCAGGGCAATCTACCCAATTATTCAAAAGCTCCTCGATTTCTTCGCTGCTCCTCGGACACGGGGCTCTTTCGAGCTCGTCCTTACCATCGGACATGTCACCACGTTTTCTCCACAGGTGATCCATGCGGAGCAACTTTAGAGTACCTTGGAACATGGTTTTCGAAGACCCAGAATCCCTTGGTAGCTAGAGATGCGGTGTCTCATCCATGCACTTGACGCATGCATTGTGTCCGTGGTTCACCTAGGCCGATACATATGCCTAACTAGGATACTCCTGCACTGTTGTGAGCAACGCGGCTCTAAGATGGAAATATTCTTTAGTGTAGGCGTCCGACGTATGGGCCGGCGTCTCCCACAAGCTGGCTAACTCCTTGATGTCTACGCACTTCTATTCTTGTAGACAGTTGTTGGGCCTCCAAGTGCAGAGGTTTGTAGAACAGCACCATGTTTTCCCTTAAGTGGATCACCCAAGGTTTATTGAACTCAGGGAGTAAGTGGTCAAAGGTATCCCCTCTCAAGCAACCCTGCAATCAAGATACAAGAAGTCTCTTGTGTCCCCAACACACCCAATACACTTGTCAGGTGTATAGGTGCACTAGTTCGGCGAAGAGATAGTGAAATACAAGTGGTATAGATAATTATAAGTGGTAATGGTGATAGAAAATAGCTTGCTGGCATGTGGTTAACGTGGGAAAAGACTAAAGGAAAACTGAAATAAAGAATGAAGCAAGCAAACATGTAACAGATCTAATTGCAGACGGTGTATCAATGTTTAGAAACAAGGCCTAGGGATCATCCTTTCACTAGTGAACACTCTCATATAAATATATTCTTCTTTATGATACTATATTAAACTACTCTACGGTTGGACAATCTAATCCATGGTAGGGCTATAACACCACACCTCAAAGTAAGCCTTTCCCATCTAGAAAACCCCACACTGTCACCTTAAGCACTAGATAACAACCTGGGAAGAAGCACAAAAAGTCACGCCTCAAAAGGACGTACAGAGATTTTACACGAATTTGTATGGTGAAGCACAGAAATCTGTTTCGGGGCAGCAACTTTTCGAATCATTACTTCTCTCTCATTAGAGGTTACTATTGGCACAAAAAGCAAATAAAAAGGATAAGAAGCGGTTATTAATGAAGTAATAACTTCCAATACTCATCTAAAACTTTTGGGTTATCTCCCAATAAGTACTTTTCTTTAACGCCTTTAAGTTAGGCATGATAGTTTGAGAAGATGCTCACATAGGAAATATGAATTGAAGTAAAAGAGAGCATCAAGAAACAAATTCAAAACACATTTAAGTCTAACCCACTTCCTATGCATAGGAATCTTGTAAAGAAACAAGTCATGAAAGCACAAAGCAACAAACATAGGAAAGCAAAACAAGTGCAACTTCAAGACTTTCTACATAAAGAGGGGAAACTTAATATTATTGAGATGCATAAAACCATGATTCTTCTCTCATAATAACTTTCAGTAGCATCATGAATGAAATTAACAATATAACTATCACATGAAACATTCTTTTCATGAGCCACATGCATAAAAGAATTAATACTCCCCACATAAACATAGTCATTCTTATTAATTATAGTGGGAGAAAATTCAACAAAATAGCTATCATTATTATTTTCATCACCATAATCATCAAATATAGGAGGCATATTATAATCATAATTAATTTTCTCCTCAATAGTAGGTGGACTGAAAATATCATATTCATCATTGCAATCATCATATATTGGAGGTATAGTATCATCATAAGCAATAGAATAGTTATCTTCCAAAGTGTGTTCATTTGTAAACATATCATCATTGGAAGGAGCATGGATAATACTAATAGTGCAGCAATTATTAACATCATCATTTTCAGAATTCGTACCGAAGAGATTATCAATATCAAAAGTAGTGTGCTTTTCCCAATCATGATCACTACTATAGGTAACAGGCATAGGAACATCATTGAGTTCAGACTCATCAAAAACTATAATAGGAGCAACATGCTTAGGGGAAAATACCGTTTCCTCTCTCCTTTTACTCCTCCTTTTCTTCTTTTTCTTCTTCTCTTTAGGAGGGACAGGATTGAAAGGAAGCTTCTCCATATACCCTGGTTCATTGTTAGAGACAATAGAAGAAACATTGGAGGATTCCTAATTTTCATTAATAAGACCAAAACACATATTAATCATGTCATATTTTGGTAAGATCTCATCTTTTATAATATTTTGTATGTAAGTATTTGTGTGGCAATTATCAACACAATAAATATGACAAACAAGCATGACACTATTCATATCAAAAGCACCCATATCTACCAAAGAGGTTTTTCTTGATAACTCTTCACACCCCAAAAATAATGTAAGTTCATCATGTTGATTAGCAGTGATCATGTCATCACAATACAAACTTGCAGTACTCATTGGATTAGAAGGGCTATTGTTATGTCCTGAGCATTAAAAATTGAAATGACCCACTTCAAAGCAAAGTTCACAAATAAAAGGATAGAGGGCACAAACTTTTTTACCAAGATCATTTAGAGCCCTATACCATGTTCTAATTTTTTCATTCCTATGGGTGATACAATATTCTTCTTCAATTCGATTATTCTCACAAGGTCTATGTATTCCACAAAAATTAACATGCTTATAAGAAGTAGTACTTTCAGAGGTTTGAGCATGTTTATTGCTATCATTAATAACAATTTCATTTTCCATGCAAGTGTCTTTATAAGGCTCATGATACACGTCCGATTTTTCTTTAGGAGCATTAATATGAGAAGCAAAGGTTCTATAACAATCAACAAGAATTTGAGGATCAAGATCATATTTAGCACTAAGCTCTTGAAAATCAATAGTTTCAGCAAAAGACTTAATGCAATCATACTCATAGTTTATACCTGGTTCTTTACCTTTGTTGTTATCCCAATCTTCGGTATTTCTTTGAATTGTTTCAAGAAGATCCCACTTAGCTTTGACCTCCTTACTTGTGAAGGATCCCTCTAAACAAGTTTCTAGATAGTCCTTGTAATGTCCCGAAAGACTTGCATAGAAATTATTAATAACAATATTGCTGGGGAGCTCAGGAATGGGACATTTGAGCATTAGTGACTTCAGTCTCCCCCATGCTTGGGCAATACTTTCTCCATCATGAGGATGAAAATTATAAATGTAATTCCTATCTTTATGAATTTCATGAGGAGGATAAAATTTAGAGTAAAAGAGAGATTCAAGTTCCTTCCACTCCAAATGATGAGGATCATCTAGTAGCTCATACCACTCCCTTGCTTTGCCCTTAAGTGAAATAGGGAATAGCTTCCTCTGAACTTGGTTCATTGAAATACCTGCACACTTGAACAACTCGCATAATTCATGTATAAGGAGTAAATGATCACTAGGATGGACAGTTCCATCTCCAAAATAGCAGTTATTCATAACACGTTCAACAATTTTTATACGTATTTTAAAAGGGATGCTTTCAGTATGTGGATTTAAAATATCACAAGTATCATCAAAATTACCACATATGGGAGATAAAGTATCATCAGAGAAATTTTTCTTCTTTAAAGCTGGGGAACTAAAAATATCATTTTCATAAAAACTAACTTCCCCAAGCTTAGACGTTTCCATAGCATTAGTAACAAAGGTGTTCAAAAGATTCATACTAATAACATTGCTATTAGCATGCAAAGAAAGTTTTGTGGGTTTTTTAAGTTTCTTTTCAGACAATTCAAGTTCTATCTTAGGAAAAATACTAAAAAGCTCTCTAATTTTGTTGTTGTTTTCCATTAAGCCTAACTAGTGAAAACAAGAATCAAAAAGAGAAAATTGCAGAATCTAAAGGAAATAACTTCGAGCACTCACACCGGAGGATGTGAGTACCTTTTACCTTACCTCCCCGGCAACAGCGCCAGAAAATAGCTTGATGTCTACGCACTTATATTCTTGTAGACAGTTGTTGGGCCTCCAAGTGCAGAGGTTTGTAGAACAGCAACAAGTTTTCCCTTAAGTGGATCACCCAAGGTTTATCGAACTCCGGGAGGAAGTGGTCAAAGGTATCCCCTCTCAAGCAACCCTGCAATCAAGATACAAAAAGTCTCTTGTGTCCCCAACACACCCAATACACTTGTCAAGTGTATAGGTGCACTAGTTCAGCAAAGAGATTGTGAAATACAATTGGTATAGATAATTATAAGTGGTAATGGTGATAGAAAATAGCTTGCTGGCGTGTGGTTGACGTGGGAAAAGACTAAAGGCAAACTGAAATAAGGAAGCAAGCAAACATGTAACATATCTAATTGCAAACGGTGTATCAATGTTTAGAAATAAGGCCTAGGGATCATACTTTCACTAGTGAACATTCTCATATAAATATATTCTTCTTTATGATACTACGCTGAACTAATCTCCGGTTGGACACTCTAATCCATGGTAGGGCTATAACAGCACACCTCAAAGTAAGCCTTTCCCATCTAGAAAACCCCACACTATCACCTTGAGCACTAGATGGTTCCAACAAACACCACAATTTCATAAAGACATCTAACTCCAAATATAACTCATAACAAGTATTTGTAATCTCTAGCCTAAGTGCCACCATGGTGTGCACGCTGTCACTTTCACACACATGGGGAGAGCAGAGATCTATTAAAGCACCTGAGTAGCAAGGTAGATCTATCGATTACAAGATCATGATCACAATATGAGCACGCATAGAGAGAGAGATGAACACATAGCTACCGGTAGAACCCTTAGCCTCGAGAGATAACTACTCCCTCCTCATCATGGGAATCAGCAATGGTGATGGAGATGGTGGTGGAGATCGATGGAGATGGATCCGGGGGCACTTCCCCGTCCCAGCAGGGTGCTGGAACAGAGACTTTCTGTCCCCCGAATCTCCCCTTCGGTGGCGGTGGCGCAGCGGAACTTTTCATGGATTTCTGATTGACTCCTTAGGGTTTATGCATCGGGAGGCTCTTATAAGCGAGAGGGGAGACCGAGGGGGTGCCGGAGGGGCCCACACCACACCTTGTTGTGGCCTAGGGTTGCCCGCGCCAGGGGTGGTGTGGCCAGGCCCTGGACCTCCTCCGTCTCGTATTCTGGCTCCGTGAGTCTTCCGGTAAAATAGGAACTTTGGCTTTTGTCCCGTCCAATTCTGAGAATATTCATTTTCTGACTTTCCTGGAACCAAAAACAGCAGAAAACAGGCAACTAGCACTGTGGCATCTTTATAATAGGTTAGTCCAAGAAATCATATGAAAAGTACTACAAAGTGTGGACGAAACATAAGAAAGTAGATAAAACCAAGCATGTAACATCAAAAATTATAGATACATTTGCAATGTATCACTCCTCTCTCAACAGCCCGAGATACATATGCATATCGATACCTGGTTGTTTCGGCCCCTAAATAAGAATGCTCATGTGTACGTACCTTTGCTTCATGCATAGCCACAGGGGAAGGTTGTACGGCCATACAAGCATGGGCCAGATGCTATGCGTGCTACTCTGGTTTCCAAAAGGATTGAGTCCATCGGTGCTCATACCCAGCCTGACGTTCCTTGCATCGCCCCCGAACTCTTCGAACTCGATGTCTAATGCATTCCACTGGCTAGCGTTTGAAGGGTGTGTCAGGATCTTGCCCTTCTTTGGATCATCTTTGGGTTTCTCTCTTTCCGCGTGCCATTGCATGAGCTTTGCTTCCTTAGGATCTATGAAATATCACTGCAGACGGGGGGTGATACGAAAGTACCATACCACTTTTCGAGGAACTTTCTTGTTCCCTCTCTTGTACCGTCCTTGGCGGCACACCGGACATGTGGTTCTATCCGCGTACTCGTTCCGATAAAGTGCGCAATCATTGATGCATGCGTGGTATTTAATGGGTGGTAGGTCGAGAGGGCACATGATTTTCTTGGCCTCCTCGATACTTGTTGGCAATGTGTTCCCCTTAGGAAGTCGGTCGTGCTAGTATTCCATGTTCGCGTTGAATCTCACATCGGTCCATTTGTGTTCAGCCTTCATCTTCAGAGCCTTGAGCGTTACACTCAAACGTGTATCCTCGGGGCAACACCCAGGATACAATGGAGTCATCCCGTCTACCTCCATTCGGGCCAGCTTGGCTTTCTCTCTGGCTGCAGCTTTGTCGTTGCTCGTCTCCTTGAGGAGCAGTTTTTGAAAATGAGGGTCCTGCAAGGCCGAAGTTAGCAGCGTCTGTGTGTTCGCGTCTTCTCCTTCTTCATGATGATCATGCTCGTCTCCATCTCCTTCTCCTTGCTGATCATGCCCACCGGCATCTCCTTCGTCATGATGATCATGCCCGCCGACATCTCCTGCGTCATGATGATCATGCCCGGTAGACTCTTCGTCTTCTCGCCCGCCCACGTCTTCGTGACCACCATGTCCTTCCGGTGCCTCATTGAGGTCGCGCATGAAACCACACCTGAGCAGGTGACCCTCTAATTGTCCAGAATAAGGGTCGATCCAGCGCTGGAGTTTGCATGTTCGACATGGACACATTATCATGGTCTTCTTGTTCAGAATCATGTCCTCCTTCGCGTATTTCTTGTACCTAGCAATTCGACCTTCGCTCATCGTGAGGACCATGGTTACCTGAGCGGTCAAAACAGAGAGTATAGGTTAGAACCACACCATATGCATACACACATGCATGAATGCTAGCTGGAAAAATTCGGCATGACCTTTCCTAAAATTAGGACATATGGGTAGTGCAAAAATTTGCCGAATTGGAAATGAATCAACATTTTGGCAAACATCCATGCACCACACCGGTCGGGACAACAGTAAGCAAGAAACGAAAAACTTCCTCCCAATGCAAACATTCATGCACCACACAAGCATCGTCTCGCCATGCATCGCACACACACCGCCCGCGCGACAAGCTTCACCTACATGTTCATGGCCAAGTACTCACCTAGTAGACTCAATAATAGCGAGATGAGACCGCGCGATGAGAGAGTGTGGAAAAATAGATCTACAAGTT
Organism: Avena insularis; assembly: GCA_023614405.1. Taxonomy (NCBI): domain Eukaryota; kingdom Viridiplantae; phylum Streptophyta; class Magnoliopsida; order Poales; family Poaceae; genus Avena; species Avena insularis. The sequence goes on from CM042684.1 coordinate 357,290,999, forward strand.
GGTGGAGAGGAAATTAGTAAACAAATAGAGATGTGTGAGAGAAAAGATAGGAACTTTTAGATCTACAAGTTGGAGGGAAGCTTCCACTTACCAATCTATGGACTAAAGTAGGTTTAGTTACAAGAAAATGGAGAAACTATGCGCAACATGGGGTGAGAGGGAGGAGGAAGATGAGCTGGGAGGAGGTAGAAAGGAAGAAGAGATGTGAAACGGGTGGCGGTGAATAGATAGGGTGGGATCTTGCCACCTTTTTCACATGGATCTGGATGCCCTCATCTGTGGCGCATATGGCAGAAATGCACCATAGATGCTCAAACTTCTGTGGTGCATATGGCCATATGTGCCACAGAACATATGGTGCAGGTTAAAATGGTGGGACCCAGGGTTAGGTTTCTGTGGCGCATGTGTGGATATGCGCCACAGAAGTCAAACATATCTGTGGCGCATATCCACACATGCGCCACAGATCATGGGTGAAATAGTATCCGTGGTGGGGCCCGCCTCCAAGTTTTGTGGCGCATAATGAAATATGCGCCACAGAAGAGGCAACTTATGTGGCGCATATTTCATTATGCGCCACAGAACTTGGATTGCCCCAACCCGGCTGGCGGGTCCTACCAAACTTCTGTGGCGCATGTTGTATGAAATGCGCCACATAAGTTTTTAGTGTCTATGGCGCATGTTTCCTAATGCGCCACTGACAAGTATCTGTGGCGCATGGATTTACATATGCGCCATAGAGTAACTTGTCTACCTATAAGATGTTTCCTAGTAGTGAATGACATCTAGTGGATCCATGTAGTTTATGAAAATAACACACATGCAATGACTCTAGTGGATCCATGTGGTTTAGGAAAAGAACACACATGCTGGAGTGTCATCATTGACACACACACACATCCAAGTGGTTGTGGTGATGTAGCATATTTCAAACTGGTGGTAGAATGCATGCTGCAGTTGAATCCCAGCATCCTGCTAGGGTTCCTAGACATGGTTGGACACCACATTCTGGAGTGACATCATTGCATGTGTTCTTTTCTAAAACCACAATGATGCAGATTGACACACACACATCAAAGTGGGTGTGGTGATCCAGCATCTTTCAAACTGGTGGTGGAATGCATGCTACTATTGAAACCCAGCATGCTGCTAGGGTTCCTAGACATGGTTGGACACCACATGCTGGAGTGGCATCATTGCATGTGTTCTTTTCCAAAAAAACACAATGATGCACACTAACACACACAAAAAAGTGGGTGTGCTGATGCAACATCTTTCAAACTGCTAGTAGAATGCATGCTGTAGTTGAATCCCAGCATGCTGCTAGGGTTCCTTTACATGGTTGGACACCACCTGCTAGAGTGGCATCATTGCATGTGTTCTTTTCCAAAACCACAATGATGCACACTTACACACACATCCAAGTGGGTGTGGTGATGCAACATCTTTCAAACTGGAGGTAGAATGCATGCTATAATTGAATCCCAGCATGCTGCTAGGGTTCCTGGACATGGTTGGACACCCCATGCTGGAGTGGAATCATTGCATGTGTTCTTTTCCAAAACAACAATGATGCACAGTGACACACACACATCCAAGTGGGTGTGGTGATGTAGCATCTTTCAAACTGGTGGTGGAATGCATGCTGCAGTTGAATCCAAGCATGCTGCTAGCGTTCCTGGACATGGTTGGACACCACATGCTGGAGTGGCATCATTGCATGGGTTCTTTTCCAAAACCACAATGTTGCACAGTGACACACACACACACATCCAAGTGGGTGTGGTGATGCAACATCTTTCAAACTGGTGGTAGAATGCATGCTGCAGTTGAATCCCAGCATGCTGCTAGGGTTCCTAGAGATGGTTGGACACCACATGATAGAGTTGCATCATTGCATGTGTTCTTTCCAAAACCAAACTAATGCACATTGATACACACACATCCAAGACGTCTAGTGGAACCATGTGGTTTATGAAAGGAACACATATGCAATGACATCTAGTGGATCCATGTGGTTTTGGAAAAGAACATACATCCAATAACTCTAGTGGATCCATGTGGTTCATGAAAAGAACACACATGCAATGACATCTAGTGGATCCATGTGGTTTTGGAAAAGAACACACATCCAATGACTCTAGTGGATCCATGTGGTTTATGAAAAGAACACACATGCAATGACATCTAGTGGATCCATGTGGTTTTGGCAAAGAACACACATGCAATGACATCTAGTGGATCCATGTGGTTTATGAAAAGAACACACATGCAATGACTCTTGTGGATCCATGTGGTATAGGAAAAGAACACACATGCAATGACATCTAGTGGATCCATGTGATATATTGATGGCCGAAAATATTTAGAGCACGTTGGGGAACCCCAAGAGGAAGGTATGACGATCACAACATCAAGTTTTCCCTCAGTTATGAAACCAAGGTTATCGAACCAGTAGGAGCAAGCAAACACCTCCAAGGTGTTGTTTCCAACTTGGAATCCTGCACAACACAACCATAGAACTTTGCCCCCAACTTATAGTGAGGTTGTCAATCTCACCGGTTTTGCTGAAAACAAAGGATCAAACGTATTGTGTGGAAGATAGTAATTGATTGCAGAAAGTAAACAGAAAACAATAAATAGTAGATTGATAGTAAAAGAAAGGACCGGGGTCCATAGTTCACTAGTGGTGATTCTCCTTAAGATAGATGACATGTTGGGTGAACAAATTACAGCGGGGCAATTGACAGACACTGAGAAAGCATACATGCATATACTAATCATCTTGAATCCTATGAGATTTGATTGGGAATTACAACATTATACATAGACCGTAATCCAACTGCATCTATGACTAATAATCCACCTTCAGGTTATCATCCAAACCACCTCCAGTATTAAGTTGCAAGCAATAGATAATTGCATTAAGCATTGCGTGTAAAGTAAAAAAATACGATTGTTCTATGAACAAAGGGTTGTTGTTTTCTCCCTAGTAGCAACAGCACATCTAGTACCTTAGAGATTTATTTCACTTCTCCAGATTACTAGAGGCATGAATCCACTATCGAGCATAATTACTCCCTCTTGGAGTTGCTAGCATCTACTCGGCCTAGATATCTACTAACAACAGAGAGCATGCAAGATCACAAATAGCAAAGACATGATAGAATCAATAATCAATCTGAAATAGCATCTCAATATCCATCGGATCCCCGCAAACACAAGATGTAGGATTACAAATAGATGATCTTGATCATGAATGGAGCTCACAAGATATAAACATGGTAGCACAAAGGAGAAGAACCAACCATCTAGCTACTACATGGACCCGTAGTCCAGGGATGAACTACTCACGCATCACACCGAAGGCTTGCATGGTGATGAAGAAGGCCTCCAGGGTGAATTCTCCCCTCCCGTGGTCTGGAAGATCTTCAGATCCCTCCCGATCTAGGGATGGAGATGACGGCGGCTATAGACTCTTTCGTGGATTTTTGATCGGGTACTTAGGGTTTCTGTATCGGAGGCATCATATAGGCGAAAGGGGAGGCCGAGGGGGTGCCCTAGGCAGCCACACCATCCCCTGGCGCGGGTCAGGCCTGGCCGCGCATCCAGGTGGTGTGGGTGGCCCCTGGCCCCTCTCCGTCTCGTATTCTGGCTCCGTGTCCCCCTCGGTGAAATATTGACTTTGGCTTTTGTCCCGTCCAATTCCGACAATTTTCATTTTCTGACTTTCCTAGAACCAAAAACAGCAGAAAATAGGTAGCTGGCACTATGGCCTCTTGTTAATAGGTTAGTCCAAGAAAGTGTATAACAATACTCCAAAGTGTGGACAAAACATAAGAAAGTAGATATAAAACAAGCATAGAACATAAAAAATTATAGATACGTTTGCAATGTGTCAACATCCCCAAGCTTAACTCCTGCTCGTCCTCGAGTAGGTAAGTGATAAAAAGAAAGAATAATTTTTGAGGTGACATGCACCATCATAGACTTGATCAAAGTATTTGTAAGACATGGATAGCTGGGATCGTAGTACTTTAACATAGCATGAAAGATATAGTTCTAACAATAAGACATAGCAAGTATGTCGTAACATGAAAAGGCACAAACAAAAGATTCATGAATAACAATGCTTTGCAAGACGTTTGTTTGTTTCACATAAAGAAAACATAATGAGAATGGTATTCAGCTTGTCCCTCATAGAGTAGCAAACATAAATGCATAGGACACCTTCAAAGTTCATAAGGGTGACTAGATACAAATAGTTTAATAACAAGCAATATCAAAGTTATGCATCAATGAACAAGTCTTGGGACAATGCGCATTAAACTAAGAATGGCCACTATGTTTTCTCAATAGGTGCATAAATATAGAAGATGCAGACTCAACATAAAAGTAAAAGAAAGGCCTTCATAGAAGGAAGCAAGGATTCAAGTCTCATAAAGATCTTCAAAAATTATGGTACTTATTAGCTTTCAGCTCTCATTGCCCCTATCATAAGCATCTTGAAGTGATTAAGTTAAAGTGAACAAACCATGGAGTATATGCTTGACAAAGTATAAGTTGGAAATCTCATGTCCCTTGAATACGAGGGCCACTCCTCATGCTACTCAAGTTTAGTTACAGGTAAGTTCTTCTCATAGTAAGTACATGTGTATCATAGAGAACCGCCAACAGGGTACCCCTTGCCGATGATACGGAAGAATCCCCATATCAAAATGACTAGGCAAGCAGACAACGAGCATCTCAGCAATCTTCTTATTTACCATGGGAAAATGGTGCTTTTTTCTCTTTCCTCTTTTCCCATCTCATTTTTTTCTCTTTTTCTCAATCTCTATCTCTTTTTTATAAGAAGAATGCTTCATAGATTTCTCATTATGGTTATGCTGCAGGTTTCCACCATGATTAGGCATGGATTAGACCAGCGGCCCAGGCGTTTCTCTAACACACATACATAACTCCATGGACTTACAAGCTCCCCTTTCATTTCACACTGATGACATCAATAGACAAAAGAGCATGATATCAACTAGGTACAAAGTATAAGTGCAATGTTGAAAGCGTTCCCCATGACAACATGGTTCTGCTAATCCCCAACATATAAGTGCAAGCATATACAACATAGATGACACAATGGTTCAAGTTTATTAGGGGCAAGAAAAGTAAAGTGTGCCATCAAGTTCGTGAGAGCTTTAATCACTAATTTTCTCATAACAAGTTTAATTCGGAAGGTAGATAAAAACATGAATATACTTGGAATAGCAAATGCTAATAGGTAGGTATGGTGGACTCTTTGGAATAACTTGGTTTTATTTGGAGTTCCAAGTATGCGTGGAACTCATACTTGGTTATGAGGGCTAGGAAAAGACTAGGAGAGACCAACTAAGAGAGCAATAATGGCCATAATCATGCAAAGCGACCAAACATCATTAATCAAAGCATAAAGTGATATTACAAGTCGAAAACTAAAGGATCATAGAGGCTATGGTGACTTGGGATAGTCTTAACATGGTGTGAGCATGCGCCAAGTCAACCCAAATAAAGCATCAAAGGAGAATACCACAATACTATGCTTTAATATGCTAAAACAACGCATGATTCTTTCAAGGCACATTAAGCAATCTCAATTGTTTATAACATGTCATGCTACAGCAAAAATCACTAAGCATAAAGCTAAAATAATATCAAGCATGACATGACAAATCATAGGCCACAGTCAAAAACAAGCTCCTCTTACCACTTAAGGATGAACTTGTCCTACTATTTTCCAATCCCAACCAATCTATTTGAAAACTAATGGATGAATGAGGGGGTACAACCAATTTATTCAAACAAACAAAGCAAACCAAGCAAACGAAAACGAAAAACAAAAAACAAAAAATGAAGTGTTTGGAAGAAACCTGAGATTTTTATTGATGAAAAAGGGGATGCCTTGGGCATCCCCAAGCTTTGACGCTTGTACTTATTGGATATTTCTTGGGGTGACACGGGTGACATCCCCAAGCTTGAGCTTTAGTCCATTCTTCATCTCATTACATCATTCTTTCCTTACACCTGAAATTTTTCCTTCATACAAAACTTCATACAATCTTCATTAGCAACATAAATCCCTTAGGACAGGCGCCGTAAATCCTAAAAGTCGGAAGATCGCTCCCCACAATCCTGGTTGAAGCCTGCTCCGCACCTGTGTTCAAGGAAATTGAAGTTCAACCTCACTGACGAAGTGATCCTAATCAAAGACAAAGCCGGCAAGTTAGTACGCAAGAAACACATAGCACTAACTCAGAGACGAATCCCCTAATCTTACTTTCCCGAATCTCGGGACGAGATTCTTTTAAGGGGGAAAGCTGTAACATCCCAAATTCAGCAACCCTGATTAGTTATGCAGAATGCAAAAATCAGGGGGAATAAAAACTTTTTCTTGTTCATTGGTGCAGTGTTTGCTTGTTGGTTGTTTGTACTTGTGCATGTGAGTGTGTACCCTATGATACTCCTCACCTCACCATTAGTTGACAAAAGCTACTTACCAAAACTATCCTGGCTCTTTCTACATATTCTCAAATGTTCTAACATTTCAAAACAGGAGCCAAGATGCTATTGTAACCAAAACTATTTTAGTAGCTTCTATTGACAAAACTATGGAGATATATATAATATAACCTCCTTATGTTTTCAAGATATGACCCTCAACTAATCTCATCTCTAGCTTTCCCAAAATCCTTCTCAAAGCATTTGAATCCCATTCCTGGTAGAGGTACCAATGACTCTCATCTTACTCAAAACCCTAACCTCTTAAAAATACCCCAACCTTGATCTGTTGTTTGATGAGTTGCCTTGATCTGCTGTTTGACTTGTTTGCTTAGGAAGTAGTATGAGCCACTCTAGGGGATCATCACTAGGATCAAGAGGTTTCCAAATCACCACATCCTAGGAAAGATATCAAAGCAAGATCAAATCACTAGATACCAGGTGATCATCCAAAATCCTTAGCCAGATCAATTCTGAAGTGATCCATTCTAGAAGCTTCCAAGTCAACAATGACCAACACCAAGAATGGATCCCTTCTACTCAATCTACACTTAAAAACCATCCACTAGATGATGCCTTGACACCTTGAAACTCCTCCAAAAATATTCCCTCTCATACTCTAGTCAAAATCCTCAAAACTGCCAGATTTTGACTACGTCTGGAAACTGTTTCAACATTACCTTTTTGGATGTCTCCCTTTCTCAACCCTTGTGCATTTCTGGAAATGCACCTGAACCATCTTGTTAAACATCCTAAGGACTACCAAGGCCCACATTTGTCCTTGGTTATATCCTCCTCCAACCCACTTGTTCTTGATGATTTTGCAGATAAGAAAATAACATTTCCTGCAAATCTAGTCATCATGCCTACTTTGACAGAAGCTCACACCCTCATACAACCTTCTATGGACCAACTCTCTACATGGTTGTGTTCTACTCATATAGGTCTACAAAGATCTAGCTCACTTGTTCCAAGTGAATCTCTGTGCTTCTTAAACCCACTTGGTTTATAAGGCATCATGACTCTTTTGGTATGGCGGCCTTATTTTGAACAAAGTTTGCCACCATTTCTAGATCACCTCAAAGGCAATTAATTCAAACTCTTCCTGGCATGTTCACATATATGACTTGGTCTACCTATCCATCTACCCCTGCATCAAGGTGAACTCTGAACTCCAAGTTACAACCATGTTTTGATGGTATGATATTAACATCACCCTAGATCCTCACTTCCATGTTTCTCCATCTAATTCAAGTTGGAATTCCATTACACAAGGTTACAAATGCTTGCTACCCCTTGTACACATCATCTACTTTGATCACTAGGATTTATCAATAATTATCCATTATTATTATAGCTCCAAATCTATTTAATCCCTTAAGTAGACCAGATCTCAAAAACCCCCTCCACAATGGAAAGTTTAGTTTTTACCAAAACACTTCTCCAACTTTTGACTCCTTTGAGATCCATCTACCATCCTCTACACTCCCATCTCAAAAATATTTATTTTTGTGATTCTTTATTATTTCTTTTTGCCCCTTTTCTTAAATGGCATAAACAAGAAATAATTCCTTAAAAATACTTCCCCATCTCAATAAATCTTGGGAAAATTCCCTTAAGTGTGTATTCACATTGGGGACCATCTCAAACCAGAAACCAACCTTTCCCAATGTAAATTTATCAAATGATCTTATAGAAACTACTTCTGCCCTTTTTGAATAAATGGCTTTATGAGGACTAAAACCCATTATAAAAATCTCAATTAAATCCTAGGAGTCTACATTAACCTCATCTGTCTCCCAGTACCATTTCCTCCTCTGATCCAATGCAAGTTTTTAAACTTCCTTCACAAGCACCCATTTACTCAATTTGGCAAATCTAGCTAGTATTGAGCCAAATCAAGATCAAACCACCACCAATCTTGCAAAGCAATGCACCACAACATCCACCTCTCCTCCGGTCGACCAGCACTGTAGCTAAGCTACTATAGCAACCCCTAGTCCCATGTGCTTGGAAGTGAGAAGTAGAGAGAGAAAGAGACAAACTTGTGAGATAAATTACAACAGCTGCCACTCCCTCCCTCTCTGAGATCCAGCACGACCAAATATCCTTCTTACCCCTCCCCACCTCCCTCTAGGCCAATCCCTGGCTAGCCCTACCCCTCCCCCATGTCCAAATTGGACATTTACTCCATCTAGATCCTATCCTTGGTATAAAGGCTAGAGGCCACCCCAACATGCCCCCTGCCCCTCATTTGCTCCCTCTCCCCTCACTTACCTCCCCCGAGCACCACTCCCTCTCCCCTGCTCTATGCTGTCTAGAAGAAGAAGAAGAAGGAGGAGCTCTCGGCCTCCTCAAGAAATCGAGCAAGGCTCCTTCTCCCCTGCTTCCCTTCCTCTGCATGTTGGCCCTAGAGTTCCCCTCTTCCTCCTCTACCTAACCCTATGCTTATTTTTGCCTAGGACCGACTCCTCCATCCTTGCTAGTGAGCTCCAACAAGGTCACCCTCGGCCACCATCGTGCGAGCTGCTTCCCGTGGACTACCACCACCGTCTCGCCCCTTGATCTGCTCGCCGTCGACCACCACGTCCTCCTGCACCCACCCCGTCGCCTCCCGAGCCCTGTGGTGAGCTCCCACCTCCCCCTCCAACGTGCTAGGGTTCCGTCGCCATGGGCTCGGTTCTGTCGAGCACGACGATGCCCCGCCGTCCATGTCCACTTAATCGAACGGCCACCGGCGCTCGATACCGCTTCGGCCGCCCGCTCCCACTAATGCTGGGCCCCGCTTGCCAGGTTCAAGCCTCGGGCTCCCGTGCACCGCGTTGCCCTGCCATGGGCTGAATCTCCTCTGCGCGGCCCAGCACCCCCAGATCCAGCCAAGTTCCCTGTTGCCCCTTTTCTTTTTCTTTAAAATTTCAGATCTAGAGAAATACCAGTAGGATTAAATCCTTTTGAAAATGTAAATCAAGTCCAAATGCCAAGATCTAAATTTCTGGTAGTTCCCTGATGTTTTCTCAAACATGCAGAGGCAACCCCTAGTCAAAACTAGTTTCCATTATTTGCTAGAATTTATTCTGCAGCAAGGTGTACTTTGCACTAGTTAATTTTCTCAAGGAGTTTTACATCTCCAATAGGGGAAAATCAAAGCCCTACTGAGAGGTATTTCAAATACCTGTCATCCATCATAGATCTTATGCCAAGGTGAACAGAAGTGTGTCTTTAACGAAAATAACAAAAACAGCCTTTATCTGCCTTGGGTAAATTTTCTAGGTCAAACCAAATGTCGTATTGACCTGATTACACCTCCCAGTACATCATAGTATCAAAATCTATCAAACCCCAGCAGCTCAGAATTTATTGGGCCCTGGTTGAACGTTTGTGAATTAAATTTGTCTGTGTACCCCTTTTTCACTAAATAAATCATTCCAGGAGTTTGGCAACTCCAAAATGAGTGACTCCAATTCCTACAGAAAGGTATTATAAATGCCTACGACATGCCCTTGGAATCAACTCAATAGATTCTATAGAATTAATCTGATGAAAAAGAGAAAAACCATACAAAACTTCCTTTGATGATTTATTAAGGGCATTCTGGTAAATTTTTAGACTTGATTCCAACTCTATGTGGTTCAATACATAAAGCACTACCTAACCACCCAAGGAAATAAATTTTGGGCCTCCAGATAAATTCTGGTGAATTATTTCCTCAAACTAGAGTTTATTCCACTATAAAAAGCATAACTAAATCTAGGTAATTGATAATTTAGTGAAACCACTTGTGTTGGTTTTGTGTTGTCAAGAACTATCTTAGGATATCACTGTTGCACATTGGTATCCTACATACCTCAGAACCCCACCCCAAGTTCATGGTATTTATCCTAGACATCTATCTTCCAAGAGAAAAACACTACAATGGCAATCCAGTAATTTCCACTCCTAGTATCCCACTTCTCCAAAACCTACTCAGTTAAGTAGGATTCCTTATGTTTGTTTATTGGATGGCTTGATGCATGTATGCCTTGTATTGATTGTGGTATTGTATGCTTGCATGTATACTCGATGACGGCGATAGTGTGAGTGTTTGACGACAAGAAGGAAGGGACTTCTTATTATTATTTATTGGGTATTCTTGGTTATCTAAAGAAGTCCCGGGACTTATTGCCGATCACAGTCAAGCCACCATTCCTGAACTCTGATACTTGTCCTACTCTCTTTTACCTGTTTTGTATCCTCTTTATAAATTGCATTATCTACCTGCATGTCTTGTTTTACAAATACTGCGCTTATAACTTGGCTCCTCCAAGTTATGCATTTGTGTCCCTCATGGCACCACCCTGATGTACCCACTAGTTTATCCCTTTAGACCAAGAGTACAATGGTTAGCACCCTACCTCGTTGAAAACCCCCTACTTTGAGAAAATAAACTGTTTTGGGGATTTACCCTACTACAAATGTTTCAAAACGACTTTGTAAAACCCCTGGGAAGAGGCATCGTTCCTAGTGGAGGTTTTAACAATACAAATGGTGATGATGAGAAATAAGAAAGTGAAGGGATGTTCTACGCCTTTAATGGAACAATTCTATCAGTGCAACCACATTACCCCAGGTGCTGGGGCCTAGCTTGTAGTTTGTCTTCATTAGCCGAGGCAGCTTGTATAATGCTTACAGGGAGAAATCCCTTGAAGCCCGGGCAGGCGGAAACAGATCTATGATCTGGAGCCTGTAGCTTGCTTCGGCAAGAGTGAGCCTGTTCTGGCGGGAGTGCCGGTGCAACAATTGGGTCTCCTGCGGATGGTATGACTTAGGTGGTACGGAAGGAAGTGGAGTCACCAGATTAAGGTATACGACAAGTTGCAGCTTGGGTATACGCGTGTACGGAAGGCAGGACTATGGTTGGGAGCCACATACTCGTTGTCGTGGAGAACAAACCCGCAGCCTTTGCTAGGGTCGACAAGCGAAAGGTTAGGTTCGATTATCCGGACCCCCATGTATAGTGGTAGTGGGCCGTGGTTGTATCCCGGCGGATGTATTGATTCTTGTGGGGAAAGTGCGAAAACTCTACAGAGTATAATCTATTTGAATAGCCGTGTCCACGGTCATGGATGGTTGGAAAGGTGATGGCTAGTAGTACCCAAACGGTGGTTGTTTGGAAAGAATGGATGAAAGAATGAAGGTTCCAGGGAAATCGGAGTTCGAAGCTGTGTTTTGACCAGAGGTGGTAAAAAATGTTTAAAAAGGGTTTCTCCAAAAACTGTTTTCAAATCTCTTTTTCAACAAAGATATGGACATATCTTGACTTATAAAATAGAGGAATGTTTTCAAGACTCTTTTTCAACAAAGATATGGAGATGCCATAACTTCAAAAGATAGTCTAGCCTTTTCGAAAGCAACCCTAGATAGAGCTATCTCGCCATAGCCAAAATTGCATTTCCTTATTTCCCTGATCTTGGTGGTTTGCGAGTACATTCAAAAGTACTCATGGCTTCGTCCCTGGCTATTTACTTGGCCAGACTTGGAGAGGTTCGACATTGGAAGATTAAGGTGACGTCCAGCGAGCTAGGCCGCCTTCCCAGTCAGTCGCCTGTAGGTTGAGGCACGATTGGGATCTATGCGTGATGTTGTTCCACTGCTAAAGATGTTGTAGCCATAATGGCATTTTTGTAAGTCTTGTAATTCGTTACATTTCGGATGTTGTAATGACACTTGTCGGTTATGTTCCACGGCTCACTGATCATGGGAACGTGGATATATAAATAACAGGGATTTCTTGGATGGTTAATCCGAGGAGACCACATATTGTGTGGAAGATAGTAATTGCTTGCAGAAAGTGAACAGAAAATAGTAAATAGTAGATTGATAGTAAAAGAAAGGACCGGGGTCCATAGTTTACTAGTGGTGATTCTCCTTAAGATAGATGACATGTTGGGTGAACAAATTACATCGGGGCAATTGACAGACACCGAGAAAGGATACATGCATATACTAATCATCTTGAATCCTATGAGATTTGATTGGACATTACAACATTATACATAGACCGTAATCCAACTGCATCTATGACTAATAATCCACCTTCAGGTTATCATCTGAACCACCTCTAGTATTAAGTTGCAAGCAATAGATAATTGCATTAAGCATTGCGTGTAAAGTAAACAATACGATTGTTCTATGAACAAAGGATTACTGTTTTCTCCCTAGGAGCAACATCACATCTAGTACCTTAGAGATTTATGTCACTTCCCTAGATTACTAGAGGCATGAATCCACTATCGAGCATACATACTCCCTCTTGGAGTTGCTAGCATCTATTTGGCCTAGATATCTACTAACAACGGAGAGCATGCAAGATTAAAAATAACAAAGACATGATAGAATCAATAATCAATCTGAAATAGCATCTCAATATCCATCGGATCCCCGCAAACACAACATGTAGGATTACAAATAGATGATCTCGATCATGAACGGAGCTCACAAGATCTAATCATGGTAGCACAAAGGAGAAGAACCAACCATCTAGGTACTGCATGGACCTATAGTCTAGGGATGAACTACTCACGCATCACACCAGAGGCTTGCATGGTGATGAAGAAGGCCTCTATGGTGAATTCTCCCCTCCGGCAGGGTGCCAGGAAGAGCTTCAGATCCCTCCCGATCTAGGGATGGAGATGACGGCGGATACAGACTATTTCGTGGAATTTTGATCGGGTACTTAGGGTTTCTGTATCGGAGGCATCTTATAGGCGAAAGGGGAGGCTGAGGGGGTGCCCTAGGCGGCCACACCACCCCCTGGCATGGGCCAGGCCTGGCCGTGCGGCCAGCTAGTGTGGGTGGCCCCTGGCCCCTCTCCATCTCGTATTCTGGTTCCGTGGCCCCCTCGATGAAATATTGACTTTGGCTTTGTCCCGTCCAATTCCGAGAATATTCATTTTCTAACTTTCTTGGAACCAAAAACAGCAGAAAACATGCAGCTGGCACTGTGGGGTCTTGTTAATAGGTTAGTCCAAGGAAGTGTATAACAATACTCCAAAGTGTGGAAAAACACAAGAAAGTAGATATAAAACAAGCATGGAACATAAAAAATTATAGATACGTTTGCAACATATCATTTATGAAAAGAACACACATGCAATGACATCTAGTGGATCCATGTGGTTTATGAAAAGAACACACATGCAATAACTCTAGTGGATCCATGTGGTGCAGGAAAAGAACACACATGCAATGACATCTAGTGGATCCATGTGGTTTATGAAAAGAACACACATGTAATAACATCTATTGGATCCATGTGGTTTATGAAAATAACACACATGCAATGACATTAGTGGATCCATGTGGTTTAACAAAAGGACACACATGCAAAGACATTTAGTGGATCCATGTGGTTTATGAAAAGATCAGACATGCAATGACATCTATTGGATCCATGTGGTTTATGAAAAGGACACACATGCAATGACTCTAGTTGATCCATGTGGTTTAGGAAAAGAACACACATGCAATGACATCTAGTGGATCCATGTGGTTTATGAAAATAACACACATGCTGGAGTGGCATCATTGCATGTGTTGTTTTTCAAAACCACAATGATGCACACTCATTAACACACACATCCAAGACATCTAGTGGATCCATGTGGTTTATGAAAGGAACACACATGCAATGACATCTAGTGGATCCATTCGGTTTTGGAAAAGAACACACATCCAATAACTCTAGTGGATCCATGTGGTTCATGAAAAGAACACACATGCAATGACATCTAGTGGATCCATGTGGTTTCGGAAAAGAACACACATCCAATGACATCTAGTAGATCCATGTGGTTCTATGAAAAGAACACACATGCAATGACATCTAGTGGATCCATGTGGTTTTGGCAAAGAGCACACATGCGATGACATCTAGCAGATCCATGTGGTTTATGAAAAGAACACACATGCAATGACTCTTGTGGATCCATGTGGTTTAGGAAAAGAACACACATGCAATGACATCTAGTGGATCCATGTGGTTTATGAAAAGAGCACACATGCAATGACATCTAGTGGATCCATGTGGTTTATGAAAACAACACACATGTAATGACTCTAGTGGATCCATGTGGTTTAGGAAAAGAACACACATGCAATGACATCTAGTGGATCCATGTGGTTTATGAAAAGAACACACATGCAATGTCATCTATTGGATCCATGTGGTTTATGAAAAGAACACACATGCAATGACATTAGTGGATCCATGTGGTTTTGGAAAAGAACACACATGCAATGACATCTAGTGGATCCATAAGGTTTATGAAAAGAACAGACATGCAATGACATCTATTGGATCCATGTGGTTTTGGAAAAGAAGACACATCCAATGACTCTAGTGGATCCATGTTGGCATAATTTGATGTATGCCAAGATGTATTTCATTGTATAAGACACTCACTTTCCATTTTTATACTACTCAATTTTGCCCTTGGTTTTTTATACTACCCAGTTTACCCTCTCTCTTGTAGAAGACCAAACCTGTGCTCACTCAGTCTGTCTACTCTGCCCAGATTGGTTGTCACAGTTGTCACGCGGATCGTGCGCACCAACCGTTGATCTTTTGTGACCCAACACGGATCCTTGCACATGGCATGCCCTTCACAGTACAGCGTGAGACAACACGGACGTCTCTCTTAGTGAGACTTCTACAAGAAAGAACACAAAGCCATCCATGGAAAAAGTCATCCAGTTGTCATGTCATGTTTAATCACATCTAAAAAGCCTACTACTGCTACTACACAACAACACATGCAAAGGGCAACGGGGTCATCGAGTGCACAGTCATCGACGGGCAGGTGCAATTTATTGCCACTTGATTTTAATAAGACATATCCCATTTTTACATAGCGCGCTCTCCATCTCACATCCAACTGGGCCCTACCGCAAGAAACTTCCACGCATCAGCTAGAGGCCGAAGAGCTGAGAAATGGGTCTCAAGGAGGGTCCCTCAAGGAGACCTAATGTTTATGACTTCATCGAGTCCCTCGCACTCATCCACACCTACCTCTACCCGATCTAGCACAACCCCACAAATCTCGTTGTACAGCTACTCACCATCTGCTCTACATATCCCATTTTAATTATCGCGAATTTTATGGCTGTGTCATCCTTCATACTTAGAAATTGTGTCTGTGCCCTTTGCATGCGGCTGAATATAGAACTGCCATGCATGGCCGGGGAAAAAACGTGACGTACCGTGCGTGTGTCGCGGTGCATGGTGCAGTAGCCTACACGGCCCGGTGCACGGTGGTGCAACAAAACATCCCTTCCCTTCACCTTAACTATAGAGCCCCTCTCCCTATCCCTCTCCTCCTACCCACTCTCACTCTCGCTCACTCTCCTCACGCAACCCTCTCCGCTGTCCCATCACCTTCTTAAAACTCTCGAGAAAACCCCAACCACACCGGCAATGGCGAAAGAGGATGCGGTGGCCATCGTCGCCCCCAAGGCCACCAGCGAGGAGGCTCCTGTCTCTGTCCCAGCCCTCCTCTAGGCGTTGAAAGCAGCCACCGTCCTCATCCAAGCCCCCATACCCGCTACCGACGTAGCCGCTAGCGAGGAGGACCCCGTCTGTCACGGGCAGATCTAGCTCTTCTGGGACCCCTACGATCCAGAGGAGTACATCGCTCCGGTGAACCCATACAACACTGGCATCGACGACCCATGGTTGGAGGTAACTTGGGTTTGCTCCCCGTCCCCAGTTCTTCTCTTGTTCCCCTCATTGGATGCTAGATCTTGGTTATTAGGGTTCGGTGGTTTGCATTTCGATTGCTAGATATTCTTACATCATATAATCCTCCCTTTTTCCGAATAGGTGTCTGACAGCAACGTCTGCAGCAATGACGAGTCTAGGCACACCAAGACTCGTCAGGTGCTGAGGAGGCTGCAGGTCAGCCAATATGACACCTTCTTTGCTGGTGGCGTCTACAGTTGCCCGTTCTGCAGGATGAGACTCGTCGGCACCGACTTCAACTGCGTCGTGATGCATGAAGAGGGCACGAGCTCTGGCACCCCCAAAGTTGGCCAGACCGTGAACATCAACGCCTACATAGCTGAACACTAGGCGCTCGGCATTCACCTCCACGGCCTCCAGCGGGTGGCCATCGAAGAGCGTGTCATGCCTCCGATCAAGCCCGAGGCCCCCAAGATCAAGGGACTGGGCAGCAAGAAGTGGAGGAAGCACTAGAGGGAGGAGGCGGAGACCTAGGCAAGGAGGGGTTGAACGTGTTTATTGCTGCTGCTTGATGGCTCTGAAATATAGCCATCTACGTCCACATTTAAACTGGATATTATTCATATTTTTGATGAAATATCTCTCTAAACCCTGCCACTAATGCCTAATATTTAGAGGGGTATGCAATCCTTTCTTTTTATATTTTTCCTGCGCAGATAATATCGTTTGAAGATGGGAATCACTACATTAACGTTAAAGATACGATATTTCCAGCAACCAAATGAAACCAGGAGCCGTGAAGCAGAGGCAGATGCTTTAATGACCAACTATATATACGACCGGAGCAAAATTCCGGCCGTATAGCTCCGGTCGTATAGTTGGCACCACCACTATTAGGTCAAACAGAACAACTTTTATGAAGGGACCCCTATATAAAGAAGCCTTGGGCAACGAGAAAACAAGCTCCAGCCTCGCCCAAAAGTCTCTGCCCCAGATCACCAGCCGCCTCTAGATCTCAAAACCCTTCTCCATCTCCATAGCCATATTCCACCACTTGTAATAGTAGATCTCTTCTTCGATTGGCGACATTGTAAGACTATTGCTATCAATCTTATGATTTTCATTACAATGTTTATGATTGTTGATATCATCTCTATCTGTGAGTAATTCTCCTTGTGCATGTTATTTATCATAGATGGGATCATGTATTAGTTTTTATGACATGATGATTATTGTATCCTCTCTTGCCTCAATCCAAGGACTTGTCAGGTACCCAAGACCCCGAGGGTTGAGCCAGGTAAAGGGAGTATGAGTAATGACCGATATGCAGGTTGGGAACCCTAGTGACAGAAGGGGTAGTACGGCTGTATGTGAGGGATTTACTTGGGATTAACGGTGAGCTCACTATGCATATCATTAGTTCTCTTTCTTCTATGGATGAGACTAGTAGGTTATTGCTATAAGCGGTTGTGGAGGAAATAGCAATTATGGATGAAATACCCACATATAATTTATCTTGCTCTAACAAGTACATGCATACTTTATTTCTTATTTTTATTCCCATAAGATGTTTTGCACAGCTATAGGTGAAACCGAACTCCCTAGGCCCTATCTCTCCATCATCGACAACAACAAAAAGACGCAAACTATTGGTCCGGTAAAAACACAAAAGGAATTCTTAAACTCCCGAAGGTCCATTAAAGTAACTTCACTATGCATTCACTTCCCGAGGATTCGATAACCTAGGTCTACTAGGGAAAAAGAAGCTATACTACGTCCACAATCTGGATCGAAGGTATCAACCCTTCTTCTGGCGCCGTTGCTAGGGAAGCATAGCTACCCTGGTGAGGTTATTAAGAACCTTGCTTGTTTTAATTCTTGTTTTTAATTTTGTTAGTTTTCTTTCAGTCTTTATTTTATAAACCAAAAAAATTAGTTACCCTTTATATTCTTGCTTTTACTATTATAATTCTTTGTTTAAGAAAACCCAAAAACATAGGAAATATGGCTGAAAAGAAGCTTGGGGAGTTTTCTACTCCCAACAATGATTATTTGCGTACTCCTATTACTCAGCCAGCAATTTCTGCTGATGACTATGAAATTAAACCCCATTATTTAAGTTTGCTTCAACAGAACCAATTTGGAGGCTCTGCTATTGAAGATTCAGGTATGCACTTGAATACTTTCACTGAAATATGTGATATGATGCGTATAAAAGACGTTGACCCCGATGTGGTCAAATTGCGTCTATTTCCTTTCTTTCTAGCGGAAGAGCAAAATAATGGCTGCTATCTTTGCCTAGAAATACTATTACATCATGGGTGGGATGCACTTCTTTTTTTATGACTAAATTTTTCCCACCTGCAAAGACTATGCAACTCAGATCTAAATTTACTGGTTTTAGACAGGAAGAGCGTGAGCCGCTAGTGCTTGCATGGGAGAGGATGAAAGAGTGCATGAGAAACTGTCCTAGTCATGGGATGGATGATTGGTTAATTCTCCATATATTTTATAATGCTCTTAACCCTGTGTCTAAGTCTATGCTTGATACTGCAGCTAGAGGTACGTTTATCGGTAAACATATTACCAAAGCAAAGTAGCTGCTAGACAATATGCAAGACAACCATGCCCAATGGCATGTGGATAGATCAAACACGAAGAAGGTGAACTCCATCTCACCACAAGAAAATGAAGAACTCAATGCTAAGTTGGATGAGCTCATACTAGCCGTAAAAGGTAAGGAAACCCAGGTAAGAGCTACCCCTAAAACAATTATTGAAGAAATAGACTTCATAGCTCGTAATGATTATTACCCTATTTGGAAGAAGAATTATAATCCCAATTTTCAGAAACATTATTCTAGTTCTACAGGTAACTCTAATAATAATATGGGAACTAGTAATGGTAGTCTCCAAGAATTACTTAAGTCTTTTATAGACTCACAAAATGAACAAAACAATATTCTTGTCAAAATAATGGAGAACCATGATGCTATGCTTGGTAAATTATCTAACCAAGATGTTAGTTGAGAAATGATTTGCAGGCCCTCCAAGAAAGAACAAGGATCCTTGAGGCACAGCTAGGTAAGATAACTGAGAGTCAAACTATCATTCTAACCAAATTTGCAGGTAAAGCTGAGCCAAATCCCGTTGAAGATCTCAAGATGATGAGAATCCAAAGGGAGGAACCTAAAGAACTTGACTATAGTAATGTTCCTTCACCAAGCTACACCGTTGAAGATCTCGTAAAAAAGGATCAACATCAAGATTCCGGTAAGTGAAGGTAGTGAGGAAGCTATGTACCAACACTTCATTAATCAGGTAGCAATTAAGGTAAGTGAGCTTGAGCAAGAATATAAGAAAATTGCTGAAAATTACCTGTAAGGCTAGATGACATATTTGAGCCTACTATTAAGATTAAAATTGGAACCAATGAGATAGCTGCACTTTGTGATCTAGGTGCAAGCATCTCAACAATTCTGAAGAGTCTTTTTAACAAGTTAAATCTTGGCTCCTTTGAAATCACTGAGTTAAAATTGCATCTAGCAGATTCTATCTACAATAAAGCTGTAGGAATTAATGAGAATACTTTAGTATACATTAAAGGATGTCCTGCTCTCATTGATTTTGTTATTGTTGACATGCCTGAAGATGCTACTGCTCCTATTATATTAGGCTATCCTTTCTTAAGAACTATTAAGGCTTTGATTAATCTAAATGAAGGGAACGTGAAGCTTCAATTGCCTTCGCAGGATCCTTTTGCTACTCATTTCTCCGGGAAGAAGAAAACCAAGCATGATGAAAAGGAGGCCATCACTTTGAAGGCAAATTACTTTGGAGTGGGTGTTCCACTCATCTGGCCTAAGTGAGCAACATTAAGGTCAAGCTATTGACCATAAAAGAGCGCTTCATGGGAGGCAACCCATGTGAAATAAAGGTTTGAGTAAAGTTTTTAAGTTTTAGTTTAAGTTTATGTTTAATAAAGAGTGCTAGAAAACTCCAATTGAGGGGAAGAAGTTTGGTAGTACTAAATATCCTGCTTTATTCATGCTATTGTTGGTCGACAATATTTACTGTCAATTTTCTATCAAAACAAGGTATATCACTAAGTTAGAGGAAAAGAAGTAATTTTCGAAGAAACAGAATTTTTTTGATGCACACGTAGAGTTTAACGACCAACTATACGGCGGGAATAAAAACTCCGGCTGTATAGCTCCGGTCGTATAGATATCTTGGCCATCAATTTTTTTCTTTAATATGTACTAAGAGTTTAACGACCAACTATATGGCAGGAATAAAAATTCTGGCCGTATAACTCGGGTCGTATAGATATCGGTGCCTCCATTCAAATTCTTTTCCAATGTACTGAGAGTTTAACGACCAACAATACGGCGGGAATAAAAATTCTGGCCGTATAGTTCCGGTCGTATAGATCTCGATGCCTTTGTATATTGCTTTTCCCAGGGAAAGACAGTTTGACGACCAACTATACGGCAGGAGCATATTGTTCCGGTCGTATAGTTCCGGCCGTATAGCTACGCCGCTAGGAGGAAACCCTAAAATTTTGACAGAAGGCCAATTATACGGCAGGAACGCATTGTTCCAGCCGTATAGTTGCACCCGTATAGTTGCGTCCGACCACAAAATCGCATGGGAAGGTACCTCCAACTCCAAAACTTCAATCCTTTTTCTCTCTTCTACCTCCAAACTCTGTCAAAACCCCAAGAGATCTTCATCTCTACTCAATTTCGTTCGATTTCCTCGCACACAAGTGATCTATCGTATGTTTCTCCTCTGATCCTCCAATTACTTTTTGCAAATTCATCTTTGATCTATTGTCATTATCAATCTAGGGTGAGACCTACTATGAACCAATTGCCATGATTTTCTTGCCTATATTATTATTTTGAGGAGATTCTTTAGTGTGCTATGATGAGGAATATGATGTACTTACTGTTGTTGGATCAAAAGTTTTATTTTTGTCTTTCTTCAATGTTTTAGATGAAAAAAGGAGCCAAACTCATGCTCGTGCCACCGCTAGCGCTTCTCGGGCTATTGCTCAAGAACGCATGGGGATACGGTTCAGGGATGAGCCCCAATGTCATCGCTTCAACAAGATCAAGAACCGCGAAGTGAAGGGCACCAAGTGGGCTTGCCCCATTATATTGAACCAACTCGGTATTTCTGATGACTTCAATTTACTTTGCAATAGAGCTGGCCTGCAAAACTTTGTGTACACTGATGTGCCTACTTATCGCCGCTTAACCATTGAATTTCTAAGTTCGTTGCAAAGCACCATTAAACAATGGCAAGGAGAGGACACTATTTCTTTCCGACTCATGAATAACAACTACACTTTAACTTTAGATGAATGGTGCGCATGTTCTAATTTTCCAAACAATGATGTTAATGCCCTAGGCGCATCCTTTACTGGCTTAGAACCTACACCTGAACAATACTATAATGGAATGAGTTTCACTACTAGAGTGAACAAGGCGAAGAATATTCAACATCCTGCAATTCACTATTTGTTCTATGTTATTGCTAACACCTTGCAGGCACGTAATGAGTTCACGAGACTCAACGAGGAGGACATCTTAGTCCTTGCAAAGGTTGCTTAAATCAACTACGGCTTGTCACTCAACTTGGGCACCATCCTTGTGCGCTCTTGGAGCACCAAGCCTCCCAAAGCCAAGGACCAATCACAGGTGGAGGCGTCATCACCGTGCTTGCCACTTCCCTAGGCATCGACCTAGATGAGTTGCAACCCGTGCTAGGTGAGCGATGTGTTGGTTTCTCCAGTTTGAAAGCTTGTGGAATGCTCACTAGGAGAGGTGGTGTTTATTACCTGCATATTGCTGGAGCTGGGCGTCTCTACCCCGCTCCTAAGCCTAATGGTATTTTCTCTATCGAGGAAGGATGTTTGCGATATGACTTGCAGGTTGAGCAACACCAACCCGAGGAGGAGATTCTGGAGGAGGATGAGGACCAAGAGGAGGAGCAAGATGTTCCTTATCAAGAGGAGCAGCCACAAACCCAGTTCGCTAGATACCAAGACTTCCAAGAACTTGGAGGGACTGTGGAGAGGATGCATAGCCTCTCTTTGAACCTCCGAGAAACAACTAGGAATCTCTCAACTCAATTTGCAAACTATAATAATGACTTTTCCCGCCACCACAATGATTTGAAGGGCTTGCAAAAGCCTAAGCTTGGGGAAGTTTCCTCATGTATCTTTATTTGGCGTTTATTAGCTTTTATTTATTTCGAGGTTGTGTTTTTATTTGAGTTTATAAGCACTCATGTTGGTTTCCCCAACACTTTATTTTTAGTTCTTTCTATTTACTTTCAAGATTTTCTGGCTGATCTTTGCCGCTAATTTTCTATTCTTTAAATTCCCTCTCTTAAAAACCATAGAAAGATTTCTCCATTTTTCCTTATTTGCCCTCTTTCTTTTCTTTTCACCTCGAGGTTTTCATGTATTTGAAGGAGAGTGATCGACTTCGAATTTCCAAGAAGCAAATAAAAAAGGAAGATAGAAGTGGAACGAAACATGAGAGGCATGCCTTATGACTCCCCACTTGTGAAGTTTGAGAAACCCATGCTAGTTAGTAGTAAATGTTGAGATATTATATTGGTGGAGTGAGTCTTTGTATTGTAGTAAGATTTTCGTTTGCATGGGTATTTAGTTGGGTATGTTTTGTTCCAGCTCTCGTAATTAACCAAGTCTTGCCTAAAAATTGCTAAACAATTGTAATAAGAAAAAGTCTCACAATTGAAGGCTTGGGTGTTGTAGTGTTTAGTCTTGAAAGCTTATTTCTAGAGACACTCAATGCCACTGAAAATGTTGATTGACTTGAGAGCTCTCTTTAAAAGGATTTGTTCGATTGAATTAATGTTTAGCGGTTTTTGTGAGCATGCCCATGTCTGACTTGTTAATCATAAGAATGATATAGATTTATGCGTGTCAAACTTCATGGGATGCCAACAACTCCGTTGGCCTACGAAAGATCTTCATGGAGGAAACTCCTATATTCCGGCTATGAGTTTATTAAACACTTGTAGAAGCAATGCTATAGTGGGTAAGATTCTTGGCACTCCCGGGTAGCTGTAATCATGATGGAATCACTCCTCTAGCTGTTATGAGAAATTATTATGCAAAAGGAACAAAAACCTTAGTGATGCCACGAGTGTCCATCACATCCCAATAAACTAATAAAAATCTTAGGCATGCTCTCAATTACTCAAGAACTGAAATTCTTAAAGGATAATGAATAGAAAAGTAGTGCTTGAAAAGTCTTGATTTATTGATGTGGGAGAATTGAGATACTCTAGTATATATGCTTTTCATGACAACTCTCACACTCTCAATTTACATGATTATAATTTATTGTTCAAAGGGAAGCCTATGAGTTGATTACATGACATGGAATAAAGTTTACTCATTTGAATCATCCATGTTAACAATAATTTTGCTGCACTATAAGGATGCATAAAATCCATATGATATGATTTACATTACTCTATCTATGCTGAAGTTTTTCAGATTTATGAAGTGGAGGAAACATGAGACTACCAACCATGAGTAAGATCACCATCTTGTAATTTCAATTTAAACGTTGAGTTCCTTTTTTATTTTGGTTTTCTTGCTCGGGGACAATCAAGTCTAACCTTGGGGAGGTTGATGGCTCTGAAATATAGTCATCTACGTCCACATTTAAACTGGATATTACTCATATTTTTGATGAAATATCTCTCTAAACCCTACCACTAATGCCTAATATTCAGAGGGGTATGCAAACCTTTCTTTTTATATTTTTCCAGCGCAGATAATGTCATTTAAAGATGGGAATCACTACATTAAAGTCTAAGATACGAGATTTCCAACAACCAAAAGAAACCAGGAGCCGTGAAGCAGAGGCTGACACTTTAACGACCAACTATACGGCCAGAGGAAAATTCTGGCTATATAACTCTGGTCGTATAGTTGGTGCCGCCACCGTTAGGTCAAATAGAACAACTTTTGTGAAGGGACCGCTATATAAAGAAGCCTCGGGCGACGAGACAACAAGCTCCAGCCTCGCCCAAAAGTTTCTGCCCCAGATCACCAGCCGCCTCTAGATCTCAAAACCCTTCTCCATCTCCATAGCCATATTCCACCACTTGTAATAGTAGATCTCTTCTTCGATTGGTGACATTGTAAGACTATTGCTATCAATCTTATGATTTTCATTACAATGTTTATGATTGTTGATCTCATCATGTGTAAGTAATTCTCCTTGGGCTAAGGGCTTCGGCCTAGCCATGTAGTGTTTGTGCATGTTATTTATCATAGATGGGATCATGTATTAGTTTGTATGACATGATGATTATTGTATCCTCTCTTGCCTCAATCCAAGGACTTGTCAGGTACCCAAGACCCCGAGGGTTGAGCCAGGTATAGGGAGTATGAGTAATGACTGATCTGTAGGTTGGGAATCCTAGTGATAGAGGGGGTAGTATGGCTGTATGTGAGGGATTTACTTGGGATTAACGGTGACATCACTATGCATATCATTAGTTCTCTTTCTTATATGGATGAGACTAGTAGGTTATTGCTATAAGCGGTTGCAGAGGCAATAGCAATTATGGATGCACTGCCCACATATAATTTATCTTTCCCTAACAAGTACATGCATACTTTATTTCTATCTTTTATTCCCATCAGATGTTTTGCATAGCTATAGGTGAAACCGAATGCCCTAGGCCCTATCTCTCCATCATCGACAACAACAAAAAGACGCACACTATTGGTCCGGTAAAAACACAAAAGGAATTCTTAAACTCCCGAAGGTCCATTAAAGTAACTTCACTATGCATTTGCTTCCCGGGGATTCGATAACCTAGGTCTACTAGGGAAAAAGAAGCTATACTACGTCCGTAATCTGCATCAAAGGTACCACTGCTAAGCAGCTTCTTTTGATTTTGTATATTGTGTATGATGGCTGCTGAGCAGTGAATGTATCGATCCTCGTTAAGCAACCTAATTTCTATCGCTATATCCTATTTAGCTGCGCACAACTATATCTACATTTGTTTTGTTTTATGAATGTATGTATTCTGCCTGGTGTGACTTGCTGCTCTAGATTTGCTACCAGATCGGGCCAAAAAGAGGGCCAAAAGGGAACGAATGATCGAAGAGAGATGCTGCTCTAGATTTTCTACCAATTTGGGAAAAAATAAACATAACTGTTAGGGAGAGAGAAAAAATGTACTCTTTCAAACTGCTAGTTAACAAGCTGCCATCTTGACAAGCTACCATAGACATACAAAAACATAACACAAAGAAGTAAAATTTAATTCACTTCTCTTTGAACCACTTGAGGCGCTAGCCATTTGGACAAGCTACTAGACACATACAGAAACATAAAACAACTAAGTAAAATTTAATTCACTTCTCATCAGACCACTTGAGGTGGTTGCTATCATTCCTAGGAGACCAACTAGGATCATCCTAGTTGTTGCTTACCTTAATGGTCATCCACAGCTCATGAAATGCAAGTTCTTCCCACCAGGAATCTGCCTTGGCTTCCCTATCTTCAGCATCCTGCGGCACAATTAGCGGTGCATCACATGCCTAGTTGTTGCCGTTGGAAGATGTTGCCTCTCTATTTGCTGCTTCAGCTGCAGCCTCTCTGTCAGCTGCTTCAGATGCAGCTATTTTCTTTGCATATGCAGCATCATGCTCATCTATACTGCATTTGGTACAAAGAGCTCCCCTAAGCTCGTCTTCCCTCTTGCAACTGGGGCAAAACACGAGAAAATGTAGAAAGAAATGGATCTTAACGTATAGCTGGTAGGTCACATAAGCATTTATGGCTGCATACTTCAGGTTTATCTCAGATAAGGGCCTCTCCTCCCAGAAATTGTGCCATTCTATAGGGAAATCTGCCTTCATTGTGTTGTACGACTCATCGAGGATTCTAGTTGCGAGTGTAGCCATTCCATCCTTCCTCGAGCCCCCTATGATCTTGACAAGACTCTAAATATTTATCCACTTGTGCACATGAATTGGATTCCCTCTTGACTAAATTTTGAAAAATCGGTTCTTTTGTCAATAGTGCAGAAAACAATTCCTTTTTCTACAAGGAATTGGCGCAGCGCCGGACACTTCTTGTCAGTCCTGAAAGTATGTAGTTTGTCATCATAAAATGCGTGACCAAAATTTGTAACTACAATTGATTGTCAATGCAAGATCATCATCTGAATATAATTTTTTTTTTAGTAAATGCAAGATCAAGACTCTCAACATTGGCTTGTCATAATTTATTTGGACCTAATAAAATTCAGTAGTTGCAAGATGAGCAAATGGATAAAGAACAAGAGGAGAAAACCCTAAAAGCGGTTAACTACAAAGAGCAGATCTACAAACCAAGAGAAGTGGTAGACGAGGACATGTTTCCTCATGGCCAGTTAAACGACGGCGAGTTCATTCTCGAAATATGGGTCCTTCGGGGTGTACTTGAGGTCCAATCCCATGAACTTGTCCTCGTCTTCCTCAAGCCAATCCTCGTACATCCTTAGGACTCGCACCACTGTCTCCTCCTTGTTGGTGTAGACGACATCTATCTTCTTATTGCCATGGGCAATGATTGTCTCTTGAGTGTGTCGTTCCATGGCGGTAAGGAGAAGACGGAAAGAAGATGGCAGGGGAAGCAGAAGACAGAGAAGGAAGAAGAAGAGTGGTTTCTGCGAGATAGGGGAATGGTGGAACCATAAATGTGTTTGTGAGGTAGTGGTTGACAACAGGGACGGAAGTTCAATGGAGAGACGTGTGGCAGCAGCCATTCTAGCTTCTGAGTAAACAAAGATTAAAAATAGTAGTAATAACAAGGATATATGCACCTTGTGTTGTCACGTCAATACACGCTATCGACCGTGTTGTCCTATCCACTGCATCACCTTAGCTCATGTGCTCTGCATCATTAGTTTTCACGTGTCAAATCCTACCGATTAATTTATTTGCGCATACCGATGAGTGCATATTTTCATCATGTTTTACACTATTATTTTGCATTGTAGATGTAGGATCTTGGTATTTTATGGCGCGCATGCACATTTTATGTCTGTTTTCACCAGGATCAGGACAGATGATGGATCCAATGGATACAATTCTTGGAGCTATTGTATTGAGGAGAAAAGGAGTAAAAACAACGTAAATCGCTTATTTGGGAAATATTAATAATTCCAGAAGAAAACCCGAAGCGAACAAGATGTACAGACGGTTCAACGGCCAACTATACGACCGGAATAAATTTTCCGGCTGTATAGTTCTGGCCGTATAGTTGGCGCCGCCACCGCCTCCTCAAATAGTTTCACCCCGTGCAACTAGATCAGAGAGACGACATATAGAGCACCCATAAATTGCTGAAACCTCACCTCTGGAAGGCATCTAGAGGGGGAACTCATCCACCGGGATCCATCTCCGCCCTGTGCAGATCAAAGAGGCTAAGGCATTGATCTTCATCATCCACCGCTTCATCACCACCATCTTCATCCATCCCATCTACATCTTGTCTAGATCTTGTTGTAATTTCCATACTCATTATGGATTTATACAAGTACTATTCATCTATGATAGATTCAATTGTTATTGCCATGATGTTGATTGCCTCCATGTCTGAGTAGATCATTAGTTCTTGGGGAGATGGAGAAACCCTAGTATGATATTGAAATAAGATAAAGTTTATTATGATATTCGTCGTTGTGACCATGTGTTAGATTGTCTTCATCTTGATGTTGAGAGAAGTTGACCTCTCAATATTTTCCTCTCATGGGGACTTGATGGAGGGAACTACTTGTTGGTAGACGGAGGTGTGCTAGCACTTACAGTGACTATAAAGTTTTTGGCACTCCTTTTGTATAAACTTGTGAAACCGAGGAAACTCACGGAACACTATCCATGCCATGCAATACGTCCTATGGGATTACGTCCCTTAATAGTGCAGTAATTCGATTGAAGTCGATTGCTGACTGTTGTGGTTATGAGGATGATGTGAGCTGCGATTGTTGCCTATTTGTCCAAATATGGAGTTCCTCCCACACATACATAGTTGAGAATGTTCATGATAATAATCTTTATCTTAGCTCCTTATAATGCTAGTGGTGTATCCGCTCTTCCTGAGGATGCTTTTGCCCTATTGCAGCTCCAATCTATCCTACATACGCGATACTTACTTTCTCTATTCAGTTGTTTTACTTTACTTTAATGTTGCTCTTATACCTAAAACCCCAAAACACCTTTTTACACAATACTCGCATTTTATCTTATCACTTAGAACTTTATTTAGCATCTCTATTATAATATTTATTTCAAGAGTTATTAGACTTCAGACTCCTGCTCCCTATGGGATCGATATCTTTATTTCGAAACTAGATACAAACGATCTGTGCACTTGCAGTCATCACATACCCATTTGTTGCATATCATGTAGCCTTTTTTTGAGAGAAATCCTCTAGCCTTGTGATCTTGAGAAGTGGGCTGGCGATTCCGTCAATGAAAATCCCAGTGGTAGAAGAAGAAGAGGAGAAGACAATGGGATTCGGGATAGGGAGGAGAGCCGGGCTGAGTCATTCCATCCATGTCCCGGAACCACCGATGTAAATGACATCCTAGCTCTGTGTCATGGCTGCGACCATAGATCGTTGCTCCGGGGAAGAGAGAAGACAACGTAACGAGGAATGGATACAAGCGCCAGCGCTGCAAGGTGGAAAGCTCCTTGAATTTTCAACAAAATTATAGGCCTTAAGCCTTGGGTCAGAGGGAGTACGTGACAGAAAAGATGCCTCCATGACGGCAGTGACATAACGGCGAAATTTGACAGGCGGGGCCAACTTAACGGGTGTTAGCCTGATATTTTGTATTCAGACATTAAGTTGAATTTGTGCCAAAAAATACCCTCTGAGTATTTGGCACGCCAACAGTGGGCTACTCGGCCGATTACAAGCAACTTGGGGTACAACTTTGCCTTGGCGTCTCAACTTTCGGGCTGCAAAATTATATGCTCCGAGCCAGTACCCTGGTGGTCCCTGTCTCGAGAGGGCTCTAGGAGTGTGGGGATGGAGGTGTTTCCCCAGGACTCTCCCTGGTCAGCTGGGATCCTCAGCTACACCCTCATGCCCGAGAAGCTGGACACTCACGCCTTTGAGCCGACCACGGTCTACAACAACACTCCCATGACCGGTACCAAGACTCGTCGCACTCGTCAGGTCCCGCCTCCTTCCCGCCATAGTTCACGGATCACTCGCACTAGGGCAGGTCTCATGGGACCGGAGCTGATGGTGGCACAGCTGGCAGAGAGGCGGGTGGCTAGACACGAGCTTTCAGGTACGACACAGGCCCCTCCACCCCTCCCCTTCCTTAGATGTTCCCTCTAGGTATAGGTTCTCAGTTCTCACAGAAGCTTCACTTGAGCACCTAGCAGATGTAGCGTCAGACTGTGGGATCGTCTTTCGTGGCGAGTGCGACCCATGGATGCAGAAGATTGCCGCCATTAAGGCCCAAGAGATCTAGGGATCCCTGGCCATGGCTCGTGCTCAGGAGGAGCGTGAGCGGGCGAGGGACCCGGAGCCAGCTGGGCATATGCCTTCGGCGTCGAGGACTAGCTGTGCCCCATCTCTCTAGCCTGATGGCAGGGGGAACACCAAACTACTCCCAAATGGAGTTATCATGGAAGACTCCCCAAGGCCTCGTCTCATCCCTCGACCTCGAGTAGGGCCAAATCAGTCCCCACTAAGGGAACTACCCCATCTAATGGTTCCAAATGAGTCTCCTCAGAGCAATCTGAATGCTCATTTGGAACATTAGGGGGTTTGGCCAAGAGGGTCGGAGACGCCAAATAAAGGAATATATGCGCCAGGAAGATGTGGATATTGTGGGCCTTCAAGAAATGATTCGCCAGGACTTCACTATTGCCGAATTAGAAGGTCTTAGTCGCCACAAATTTGGGTGGAACTGGCTACCCTCTAATGTGCACTCGGGTGGAGTCCTCCTTGGTGTTAGGGAGGATACCTTCGAGATAGACGATATGGACCGCGAGGAGTTCTTTGTGAGCATGGCCCTCATCCATAGACAATTAAACATCAAATGGGAGGTGATCATTGTCTATGGCCCCGCGGACCACACGAGATCTCTAGACTTCCTAGTGGAGTTTAGGTCGAAGGTCGAGCTGAGTGAGATCCCGGTCCTAGTTGTTGGGGATTTTAATCTCATTTGGAAACCTGAGGACAAGAGCATGACCATGGTGGATGTCCCAAGAATGCAGTTGTTCAACGACTGTATCGCGGATCTCACGCCGAGGGAGATCACGTGAGTGGGAGCTAGATACACCTGGACCAATAAACAGTTGGACCCGATCCGACGTGTCCTAGATCGAGTGTTTATATCTATGGAGTGGGAGATTGCCTTCCCGATGTGCTCTCTGCGTGCGGTCACTAGCATTGGCTCGGACCATGCTCCCCTTGTCCTCTCCTCAGGAGGCGAGATACCATCGAGACTGAATCGATTCCACTTTGAGAATTTCTAGCTAATCTAGCAAGGATTCGTGGAATCGGATCAAGCAAAGTGGTTGGCTGCATCCACCTCCCTACCTCGTATCTACACCGTGGTTGACATTTGGCACCACTGTGCCAAACTAATCCGCCAATTCATGCGAGGGTGGGGGGAAAATCTCAGATCGACACTAAGATTACAAAAGGGATCCATCCTCGAACAGATACAAACACTAGACTGCGAGGCCGATCTCGCTAGCCTAATGGCTAGCAGGTGGTGTCATAGTTATACCTTAGAGTCTTCCCTAATGGATATCTATAAGGGGAGGAATCATTTTGGCGACAACAGAGTCGGCAAAAGTGGATCCTCCAAGGGGAATCCAATAGTACCTACTTCCATGCCATTGCTAATGGCCAACGTAGGAAGTGTTCAATTCCCTACCTCCGGGACAATGCCTGACTCTTAGAAGAACCATAGGTTATTTCCTCCCATATCTATTCCTTTTATAAGGAATTGTTCTCAGCATGACCCCACTCAGGGATTGCGCTAGCGATCGACCTTTGGCCTATCTAGGCAAGGGTGACGGTCAAAGAGAATATGGAGCTCACCCTCCTATTCTTGCCTATGGAGGTACAAAAGGTGATTAAGGACATGAAGACTAACTTGGCCCCTGGGCCAAATGGTCTTCCGGTGGCCTTCTTCCAGACCTTTTCGGGTTCCCTCTAGGCGGTGATAATGTCAATGTTCTAGAAGTTTTACACTAGGACACTAGTAATGTCCTGCCTGAACTATGGAGTAATTACCTTTATCCCCAAAGTCACAGGGGCCACGGAAATCCGTCAATTCATGCTGATCACGGTGATAAATGTCATCATGCAGATCTTCACGAAGGTCTGCTCCTCTAGGATTGCTCCGATGATGGAGCGGCTCATGCACCCCCTCTAGTTTTCCTTCTTCAAAGGGAGACTAATCCATGACGGATTCCTAGCCCTTCATGAGATAATTCATGAAGTGAAGACGTGCCGCCATAAGGGTGTGTTCTTAAAGCTAGCCTTCCAGAAGGCCTATGACCTCTTGGATTGGGCCTTCCTCCGTCAGGTTCTAGAGAGGAGGGGATTTGATGACCAAGTGATCTGTTGGATCATACAATTTATCATGAGTGGGAACACCACCATTAACATTAATGGGGAGGTTGGCTCATACTTTCGACCAACCTGTGGAGTGAGACAGGGGGAACCTTTATCTCCCTTTCTCTTCAACTCCGATGTGGATGCCTTGGCGGAGATTTTGGATAGAGCCAGAATCGTCGGCCACCTTGTTGGGGTGGTAGGGCACCTCATCCTAGGAGGAGGGGTAACCCACCTCCAATATGCTAACGATACCATGATTATGGTCCAGGGATGTGAACTTGACATAATCAATCTCAAGTTCCTGCTCCTATGCGTTGAATCCATGTTAGGGCTTAAGATCAACTTCAACAAGAGCGAGTGATGAACTTGGGTTACTCCAATGAGGAGCGACAGCAGATTGCTGACAACCTAAACTGGAGACTTGCCAATTTCCCCACCACATATTTGGGGATCCCGGTGCAGGACACCCGCATCCTGATCAAGGACCTTGCCCCCTTGATGACATGAGTGAGATCTAAGGCCGAACCCTGGAGGTCCCGACTCACGTCTAAGGGGGGCAAGATGATCCTGATTGACGTGTGCCTATCTAGCCTCCCCATGTACTTTATGGGTCTGTACCTGCTACCTGAGGGAACCCATGCTGACTTTACTAAGGAGTTATCTCGGTTCTTTTGGATGGCTAGGGATGGACACCAAAAATACCCCATGGTGAAATGGGCGGACACCTGCACCCCCATGGACCTTGGGGGCATAGGCATCCTGGACTCCTACAGCTTCATCATCGCACTCATGCTGAAATGGGTGTGGCAGATCCTCTCATAGGATGGAGGTCTCTAGCTTCAGCTAATAAAAGCCAAAGACCTTCATGGCCAGCCCCTCTTAGCTTGTGAAAGGAGGTAAGGGTCCCAGTTCTAGAGGGCCATCTAGGATATCAAGCAGGAAATTTGGCGAGGGATCTCATTCTCCATCAGGTATGAGAAGGGACTCTATTTTGGCTTGACCTGTGGATAGCTTCGTCTCCCCTTAGGATAGAGTTCCCCTCCCTCTTTGTGATCTTCTCTGGCTTGTTGCTTCGGGTGGCCGAGCCATACCTTGGGGTACGTGGAACATCCCATTCTGGCGTACTTTTGGTGTTGCTGAGGCCTTGGCCTTTACGACCCTTCGAGGATCCCTACCTACGACTCTCTCGGATTTACCTGACAGTGTTTCCTATAGACTATCCCTGGTAGGCTCTTTCTTGGTTAGCTCGGAATATAGGGCCCTCTTTTGGGGGCCCTCCTTGCCATGGACGGGTCCCCTATGGAAAGCTCCTATGCCCTTAAATACTAAAATATTTGTGTGGCAACTTATACGGGACCGTCTTCCCTTGGGCATGGAGGCGATGAAGAGACAAGGCCCCAGGAATGGCCTATGTCCGCTATGTAGGACCCTAGAAATAGAGACCCATATTTTGTTCTCTTGCCCTGCTGCCTAGTTTCTCAAAAGTTTTGTCCGCGAAGCCCTTGGGCTTGCCTAGCAGGCTCAAGAGCTAGGGTACTTCCTGGAGACTGAGGCAAACCGTACTGGTAGGGGGCGTCGACTCTTCTGGTTGGTGTTTGCCACGATGACCTGGACCCTCTAGAATATTCGTAATAAAATGGTTACTGAGAGAGTTTTTCCAAGGCGTGCTTCTGACTCAATCTACAAATGCCTTGCTTATCTTCAGTAGTGGCACCCGCTCTCTAGGAAGCGGGATAGGGAGCAGCTAGATGGCCTTCTTCGCGACCTCGTGTTAGAAGCGCATGCATACTCTTCGCCACCAACCCGTTGAGCTTGCCCCTTGGGCGCTTGTATCCGGCTTTCTGTTTTTCTCTTGTGTGTTTTTGGGCTTTGTTATGCTGCTGCCCAGCGGACCTCTTTTTTTGTTTTTGTTTTGTGCTTCGACACATGTATCGAACTTGGTTGGTTGTGCTTTATTTATAAAGCAGGGCGAAAGCCTATTTCGAGGACAACCGGAGTACCTTAGGTGCACCACACCACGTACTATGGGAGGTCCATGTGTCAGACCATGAGCTGCTATCCAGTATGTTGCGTCGCCGAAGGAGTCAACACACGCACACACGCTCACCATCCTGGATCACGGGTCCACGGCCCACCGTCGGCACTGCTAGTCATCTTCTTTCCTAGCTACCTAAGAGCTTCTCCATGGTTACTTCCTATCGGGGGTCATCGGTTCCCAGCCGTCCTCCTCCCAAACAATTTGATAAATTCAAACATTCAAACTCGCCAGAAATTAAATAAACAAACTTTTAACACCACCGGATACATCATAGTATCAATGAATAAATAGCCGCAAGGCACCACAATGCAAGTCTAGTGATCAAAATAAACATGCGAACGGAAACCAAATGGCGAGATCTTCCGCCACGGTAGGAGGCACTCCGAGGCAGTTAGTGGTGCAACCTTGGTGTTGGCTTGGGTGTCGATCGGTTTGGGGTCACAGTTTCCGGAGTGGTGGTGCTAGTCTGGGTGCCGATCATGGCTGGGGTCGCAGTCGCCGGAGTCAGGGTGCTGTCTTGGTTGGCGGTTGGTGTCACTCAGCTCTCAGATAGGACCAGGGCTCGCGCATCAACACACCACGCCTTCACCTCGTCATCCATGTCGCTAGTGTCGACCATCAAGATCTCCAAGTCATCCCTCATCTTCTTCAGCACCATGTTGGTCTTGATGAGAACGATCTTGATGTCTTGCTTCTCGATGACCGACGCCCACCTTGCTACGGTGATATCTTCCATCCTAGTGGCCTACTCTGCCCTCTTGGTGGTGTGTCCGGCGGAAGTGGCCATGCAGGTCATGATGGATGAGTACAGCTTCTTGATGGTCGATGTTGTGTCCCTCATGGCCTTGGCTTTCTTGTGGCCAACGGGTGGCCTTCCAAGGGCACGGATGGTGCCTTGTCGGGGTCGTAGGCGACATACTTGTCCTTGGTAAGGGTGGTCCACGTCTCTGTCCACTTGTCGTTGTTGTCCTCTCGGTAGGCAGTGATCATGGTGCGCATCTACAATGTACAATTGCAAAAATGGGATACAATTTCAAATAGCGATCGAATAGTTTTTGGACACTT
The DNA here is from genome assembly GCA_023614405.1 of Avena insularis. Taxonomy (NCBI): domain Eukaryota; kingdom Viridiplantae; phylum Streptophyta; class Magnoliopsida; order Poales; family Poaceae; genus Avena; species Avena insularis. The sequence goes on from CM042684.1 coordinate 357,326,001, forward strand.
ACTTGACCGTCGAAGTTGGTGCCACTAACATCGACTGAGCATACTTCCTTCACGATGACATGCCACTTGTTGCAAGCATGTCGGATCATGGCCCAATAGTGAGACCCGTTGGAGTCGCCACGATCATGAACCAAGCACTTGGAGTAGGGATCCAAGCGCCACCGCTCATCGTACGCCTCCTTAACCCTCTTCTAGTAGCATTCTGAGCTTTGATTGGCTTCGGTGAAGGTGTCGATGTTGATCGTCTTCCAAGCTTCGGCGAGGCACTCGTTCTCCCTCGAACTCCACTTGGGTCTGCGGCCACTGCCTCCTTTCTTCTTTTTCTCCACGGCCACCACCTAGTTCTTCCCTTTCGGGTTGGCAGCGATGGTCACCGGCACCTCCACCACCTCTTTCTTGGCCTCGGTGTAGGCGTAGGCCTCGTCTTCCCAATGCTCATTGCCTTCGTCATCTTTGTTAGCATAGGAATTGGCTTCGTCTTACGTGTAGACATGGCCGGATCTGCCATTTATGATGTCGGCCATGATGGAGTCACTGTTTGGCGTTCCGCCAAATAGGCCGGGGGCGTTCTGGCTACTGCTTCCTGTGGCGAACTAGTTCTAACTAGCACATAGTGGGGGCACACCACCGTTGAAGGAATGGCGACAGTAGGACGACGAGAAGTCCTGCTGAAGGAGTTGGGGTCAAAACCACCGAGCGGGTTGAAGTTGGTGCAGCCAGGCGTGAAGTGCGCGAGATGTGGCGCCGTGTTCCCCTGGCTTTCGTGGAACATCACCTGGGTGGACGACGATGCGCTGGATGGTGACGGGGAAGAGATGCTGCTTTGGCTACCGCGGATGTGCAGACCAACGTTGTAAGTCGGCGTTGCCATGGACACGGCCCTCAGCGCCACCACTCCCTATGCCGCCGCAGCCTAAACCTCTGCTGCCTCGTGCAACCTCGAGTTCTTCTCCCTCAACCAGCGGCTTGTGTTCTCCACCTGCCGACGCTGGATGTCGATACCCCTCTCCGTGTTCGACATCCCCTCTAGCCGCTCCTTGTCGGCCTTCCCCATCTTCCTGGAGGCGCGGGGAGCTTGGTACTTCTTTGGCGGCATGGTGGCGCCAGCCTGAGTTGGATCTGGTCAAGTAGGGAGGGCGAGGGGAAATGGTGGGAGTGGGCGGCGAGGTGGGGAGAAATGGAGGTATGGAAGGAAAAAAGGAGGGAAACTTTGGTGTCCCACCGACAGGGCTAGCCCGCCAACTTTTCAGCCTCATTCCGTGCCCCAGATAGCCCCCCTTAGGTTGGGTTCGGCCTAGGGCGCTAGATAATTAGTTGGGTCACGTCGGCGTGTTTTCATTTTTTGGGGGTGGACTGGGCGGTTTTTATGCGCCGACACCCCCATAGCATGCTTAGGGGGCCTTTGGGGGGGCAAGTGGAGATGCTCTAAGGCCTTGTTTACTTCTGGTGTATTCGCTAGTGTATTCGTGGGGATTGGAGAGGATTATTCCAGTTCCCGCAAAATCCCCATAGTTTGTTTACCACGTCGGGTTTGGTCAGGATAATCTCGGGATATCCTCGCAAATCCTTCTTGTTTTTGTCTATATTTAAAACTCTCCTCCATGGTAGAGTATTTTTGGGAAAGAGTATGATTAGGGATTGGAGCGTATTGGGTGAAGACCAAATCCCCACGTATCCCAAACATTCTAGTAGGTAAAAATACAAGAGAAATAAGCAGGGCCTAAAGGAAAGGATACAACTCCCCTGGGAGTCAGCCGACGCGCACCGAATGAGTAAATGGCCCATCATTTCCTTTCACCTGTCAGGGGGATGACCCCCGGATAGGCCAAGCCAGGCTCAACTAGCCGGCTCCCGGAGCGCCTGGCCAGATGGCCGCAAGACAAGGAACCACAACCAGGTGGACAACTCAATCCGGTCCGCCCTCAAGATTCCCCGGTTGGTCCATCTAGCCGGATGGCCATAAGAACAGGCTGGGTGGCTGCTTCCACCCGACTGCCTCAGATTTGGTGGCATGGCTACGGAGGGGGTGATGCTCCTTTCTTAGCGCACCCCTGACTCCTTGCATCATCAAACAAGCTAGTAGGCCGCCCCTGCCGGAACAAGACAATTGTGCCAAAGTGCCAAAGCTAGAAGCTGAGCGAGGCACTGTCGCCTGACCATCAAAGCCTTAACTGACCGTTAAAGCACCAGGTGATACCCAAAGCACCAACACTAGGACACTGTAGCGCTATCCCCCTAGTATTGGAGGCTTGACTGGGTCCTGGCCCACCGGTTGGACCCGACTAGCCGGCCCGCTTTGTAAACCCAAAGTCCAAACAATAAACCCTATAACCCACATTGTAACCTACCTCTCCCAGCTAGTATATAAGGGAGGGTAGATCTAGGGTTCTAGGTAAGCTCAAGTAGATTCAAGTTCATTCTCATAGTTCTTCTTCTTCCTCTAGCTCTTGACAGTAGCTAAGGAAACATCTCAAGGAGCACTTGTACAAGGCATTCGCCCCCCAATATAGTAGATCCTTGCAGGAGTAGGAGTGTTACCTCGCCAAGAGGGCTCTGAACCTGGGTACATCGATATGTCTGCAGTATCTGTGCCCAACCCATTGCGAGTAGCCACCGACAACATCCTGATTGTTCCCTCTCATGTCATCCCTGATGGCACACCGTGTTCCACACCACGACATCACCCGCTGCTCATTCCTTAGGGCATCTCCACCGGCGACTTCAAAGGATGGCCATCAAGTACCCCGGCAATGACTTTGGGGGCGGACATCCAAACTACCAGCGGTTTGGTAAAACCACCCCACACTAGCAACCCCTAACAATTGCGTCCAACGATCATGCTGGGATAAAAACGACCAAATTTAAAAAATATCACACAATTAGAGCATGTTTATTATAACAAATTCAAATACAATCAAGTTTAATATAACAAATTGAATGTTTTAAGGGAACTGGTTCACAAAGTAATTTACATAAATAAAATTTTGAAAACTATCTAGGAGGGGTTCGTTGGCTTGGGGGTTTTGAGGGGCATTTCCTCTGAGCATCCACAAATGTTCGACGAGATATTTTTGTAGTTGCTTATGCACTTGAGCGTCACGGATTTCTTGATGCATGGTGAGAAAAGGAACAAAATCATCTAGCACCTCATGATGAACATCAGCAAGAGGGCACAAACCCTCAAACCACTGGATGATCGCTCTCACTCTCGATGATCATATTATGTATGATCACGCAAGCATTCATCATCTCCCACATCTGTGATGTTGAATAGGTTAGAGAAGGGTAGTTGATGATAGCAAAGAGAGCTTGGAGCACACCAAATTCTTGCTCAACATCCTTCCTACAAGCCTCCTAACACTTGGAAAACAAACCTCTTACATCAGTATAATGCTCGGTGTTTTATTCACGAAGGTGGCCCATCTTCGGTAAATACGATCGGCTAGGTATTAGCCTTTGGTGTATTCCCTGCCATTGATCACAAAGTTCACCGTATGGGAATGGACTTCTATAAGTCTGCCAAACACTAGATATCTCAATAGCACATTGATATCATTGTTTGTTCTGGCCATGCCAAAGAAAGCGTGCCAAATCCAGAAGTCATAATCTACCACAACTTCTAGTATCACACTTCACTCTCCTTTGTGTCCTTTGAACATACCTTGCCAAGTGAAACGGCAATTCTTAGATCTCTAATGTATGCAATCGATGCTCTCAAGCATCCTTGGAAATTCCCTAGCTGAGTTTTGTGCGAGTGTACGAGTTGTATCTTATTCACTTGATGTCCTCAAATATATTGGCCCAAAGTATCCGACAATAGCACAACAAAAACCTATATACACATTCAAATATCATGGACTCGACCATGCGCAGGTAGTCATCTTGAGTATCTATAGGAGCTCCATATGCAAGACACTGCAAGACAACCCTACACTTCTGAATAGAGGTGAAACCAGGCAAGCATGTGCAGTCTTTCTTGCAAATAAAATACGGATCAAACTCTCGCACTCCATGCACAATCTTCATGAACAACTCCTTGTTCATTCGGAACCGGCTCCAAAATGCAGCAGACCCATGGCTTGAATCATCTTGAAAGTAACTAGTCTCCAACATCAAGGTCCATCCATCCGCTACCAGTCTCTATTCTTCTTCTTCCTCGGCCTCGAGCCTCCCCGACAAGGAGCTTACTAGCAGGAACGCAAGTAAATAAGGACGTCAATGATCATAATATGCTTGGCTTCATCGGCCTGTGCGTCGGCCTCCTCTTCCAGCATTTTCGCCATTATGAGCTCATCATCTCTATCCATGACCAAGGAAAATGGTCGAGCACCTTCTTTGTGTGGTGAGATCGATGTGGTTCGTGACCGAGAGGGAGGAACCTTCTTCCCTAGAGATAGTAGCGGCGATGTGGAGATGCAGCCCATTCGAACGGTCACCCACGCGAGGGGCAGCAGGGTGTCCTTAGCCGGTGACAGGCGATCTCCTGGTTGCAATGTCAGTGACGTTGAATCGATGGTGAGAGCCCGGAGACAACCAAATGGCTGACTACTAGGGGATGGGACGCACCCTAGGGAATGGGTGGCACACTAGGTGGATGATATGGCCCGCATCAGGTCAAAGGTTGGCCGGCGGCGGCGATTCTCAAGGTGATAGGGATGGAAGGAAGGAGATATGGAGAGAAGAGAATGAGGTTTGTCGTGTGTGGATGGAAAGGGGGCCTGCGCTGGGTTTCTAGCATGGCCCATATTGATGTGCATTGCTAGAAGCCCCAACCCATCCCCTGGTTGCCAACGGCGGAAAGGGGTTCTGGACATATTGTTGGATGCACCAACTGCCGACACCGGTTGGGGGTCTTCGGTGTGGACTGATTTTTGGCCTCCAATCCCCAACTCGATTGGGGGCCGGGTTGGGGGCCGCTGGTCGAGATGCTCTTATCTCTTCTTCCCTTATATTTTTCTCTGACGCACAAAGCTTCCATGCCTAGCCACGCGCCACCACTTTCCTAAAAACGCGCCTCCGCCCATCCAAGCACCGCCACCGCCTAGTTCCTCAATCTCTCATATCGAAGCTCGCCGGCAACCATGACGATGAGGAGGATAGGGCACTGCTGCGAGGCGATCCTAGGTCCGGTGATGCTGACCGCTCGTGGGGAAGTTGGGGACGAGGCGATGCTTCTCAACACGGATGCCATGGTCATAGTCTCAGGGATGCTTATGCAAAGGAACAACGTTGCTTCCTGCAGCAGATAATTTTGCTACGGTGGTCGATTTCGCTACCTATGGCGAGCGGACTTACTACGTACGGCGGACGGCCTTGCTATATGGAACTTTTTGTTGCGACAATGACGATGCTACAATAGTATAATTTGTTGGTATGATTATTCTCTAATTTTACTACAATAGAATATATTTTCCTACCAGGTCTCTGACCATGTCTTCCATAAAGTAGGTTTTTGCTACATTAGTATATTTTTTGCAATAGAGTCTCCAGTGATATGTTCGGCGTATCTTTCGAAACAGTCTTTTTGATTTGTTTGTGCGAGTGAACTTTTTTTTGCTATATAGCAAATAGAGGACTTTGTTGGAATTCTTGCCTAAATGGCCCAACTCATATTCTATTTTAATAATTCCTGAAAATCCTAGAGACCCATGTGGCCTATTCATGCATGGCAAGAGGTGGAACAAATGTTTAGTCCCACACTGCTAGTTGAAGGAAGATGTCACCACCTTATAAGGGGGTCTGTTTCATCATTTGGTAAAAAGATGAGAAGGAGAGAGACGTACACACGCGCTCCTCCTCCTCCGCCACCCGCCACGCCTCGCCTCGCCTCGTCACGACGCGCGCGCGTGCCACGGGTTGTGGGAATGCCTCGAGCCTTAATGGACTTCATCCGTTTCCTGTTCATTTCCTCTCCCGATGATGCATGTCCGCCTGCCTATCCGACCCTATAAGAGTGAGAGGTCGCTCCTCTCCTGAGACATGCTTCAGTACATCGCCTTCAGTTCCAGAGTATTGCGTTGCCGCTCAGTTCTTCCCCATCCCGTCTTGCGGCGTGCACCGCTAGCCGGGACAGTAGGCCTCTGAGATCTTGCTGCTTCAAGTCCTATATGGGAGAAGGGAGATAAGGTTTTTGGGGAGCGCTATTACCGCGACTACTGGCTTCATCATGGACTCCTTCACGGCTAGCGACTGCGCCGACGTCTTCCTGATGACCCGCAAGTATAGGGGGTGTATCGCAGTATTTTCGATAACTAAGAGTGTCGAACCCAACGAGGAGCAGAAGGTGTTGATGAGTGGCTTAGAGCAGGAATTCTCTGTAAATACTTAGCAAACGAATTTTTAGGGGTTTTTAATAATGCAGATAAATAAAGTGCGAGTAAGTAAAAGACAATAATAATAAATGCAGCAAGTGGCCTAATCCTTGCTTTAGCAAAGGACAAGCCGGTTATATTACTTAAGATAGTCATAAAGGATCATAAAGGCTATGGTGACTTGGGATAGTCATAACATGGAGTGATCATGTGCCAAGTCAATCCAAATAAAGCATCAAAGGAGAATACCATAATACTATGCTTTAATATGCTAAAACAACACATGATTCTTCAAAGGCACATTAAGCAATCTCAATTGTTTATAACAAGTCATGCTACAGCAAAGATCACTAAGCATAAAGCGAAAACAATATCAAGCATGGCATGAAAAAGCATAGGCCATAGTCAAAAACAAGCTCCTTTTACCACTTAAGCATGAACTTTCCTACTCTTTCTAATCCAAACCAAACTATTTGAAAACCTATGTATGAAAGAGAGGGTCAAACCAATTTATTCAAGCGAACTAAGCAAACGAAAACCAAAAACAAAAACAAATACGCTCCAAGAACAACATAACTGTGCATGAAACAATAAAAATGAAGTGTTTGGAAGAAACCTGGGATTTTTATTGATGAAGAAGGGGATGCTTTGGGCATCCCCAAGCTTTGACGCTTATACTTATTGGATATTTCTTGGGGTGACATGCGTGGCATCCCCAAGCTTGAGCTTTAGTCCATTCTTCAGCTCATTACATCATTCTTCCATTACACCTGAATTTTTTCCTTCATACAAAACTTCACACAATCTTTATTAGCAATATTAGTGCACTCAAGATAATAAGTCTTTGGGTTCAGTTTCAACACCAATAAAACTTCCATTAAAACACAAGCTACTGTAGAACTTCCCTCAAAAAGCTAAATTCCCCAAAAGAGAACCCAAAAAGGAATCAACAAGAAGCAAATGCAAATAATGGCAAAAATCTGTCAAAACAGACCAACAGGTAAAAACCAATATTTTCGAAGACCTTCTGTTGCTCAAATCGAAAAGTGTTAAACTAAAGAAAGTTGGATAACAACCTGGGGAAGAAGCACAAACAATCACAGATCAAACCGACGTACATAGATTTTACACGGATTTTTACAGCGAAGCACGAAAATCTGTTTTGGGACAGCAATTTTCCCAAGCATTACTTCTCTCTCATTAGAGGTTACTCTTGGCACAAAAACAAATAAAAAGGATAAGGAGCGGTTATTACAGCAGTAATAACTTCCAAGACTCATCTAAAACTATTGGGTTATCTCCCAATAAGTACTTTTCTTTAACGCCTTTATGTTAGGCATGATAGTTTGAGAAGATGCTCACATAAGAAATATGAATTGAAGTAAAAGGAAGCATCAAGAGGCAAATTCAAAGCACATTTAAGTCTAACCCACTTCCTATGCATAGGAATCTTGTAAAGAAACAAGTCATGAAAGCACAAAGAAACAAGCATAGGAAAGCAAAACAAGTGCAACTTCAAGACTTTCAACATAAAGAGGGGAAACTTAATATTATTGAGATGCATAAAACCATGTTTCCCTCTCCTATAATAACTTTCAGTAGCATCATGAATAAAATTAACAATATACTATCATATGAAACATTCTTATCATGAACCACATGCATAAAAGAATTAATACTCCCCACATAATCATACTCATTCTTATTAATTGTAGTGGGAGAAAATTCAACAAAATAGCTATCCTTATTATTCTCATCACCATAATCATCAAATATAGGAGGCATATTGTAATCATAATTAATTTTCTCCTCAATAGTAGGTGGACTGAAAATATCATACTCATCATTGTAATCATCATATATTGGAGGTTTGGTATCATCATAAGCAATAGAATAGCTATCTTCCAAAGTTGGGGAACTAAAAAGATCATTTTCATAAAAACTAGCTTCCCTAAGCTTAGCCTTTTCCATAGCATTAGCAATAATGGTGTCCAAAGAATTCATACTAACAACATTGCTATTAGCATGCAAAGAAAGTTCCATAAGTTTTTTAATTTTCTCTTCAAACACTTCATGTCCTAACTCAAGATAAATACTATAAAGCTCTCTATTTTGTTGTTGTTTTCCATTAAGCCTAACTAGTGAAAATAAAAACAAGAAACAAAAAGACAAAATTGCAGAATCTAAAGGAAATAACTTCAAGCACTCACACCGGAGGATGTGAGTATCTTTTACCTCACCTCCCCGGCAACGGCGCCATAAAATAGCTTGATGTCTACGCACTTCTATTCTTGTAGACAGTTGTTGGGCCTCCAAGTGCAGAGGTTTGTAGAACAGCAGGAAGTTTTCCCTTAAGTGGATCATCCAAGGTTTATCGAACTTAGGGAGAAAGTGGTCAAAGGTATCCCCTCTCAAGCAACCCTGCAATCAAGATACAAGAAGTCTTTTGTGTCCCCAACACACCCAATACACTTGTCAGATGTATAGGTGCACTAGTTCGGCGAAGAGATAGTGAAATACAAGTGGTATGGATATAAGACAATGGTGCTAGAAAATAGCTTGATGGCGTGGAAGAGACTAAAGAACTGAAATAAATATGGCAGCAAGCAAACATGTAACATATCTAGTTGCAAACGGTGTTTCAATGTTTAGAAACAAGGCCTAGGGATCATACTTTCACTAGTGAATACTCTCATATAAATATCTTCTCTTTATGATACTACTCTTAACTACTCTCCGGTTGGACACTTTAATCCATGGTAGGGCTATAACAGCACACCTCAAAGTTCGCTTTCCTCATCTAGATAACCCCACACTGTCACCTTGAGCTCTAGATGGTTCCAACAAACACCACAATTTCATATAAACATCCAACTCCAAATATAACTCATAACAAGTAATTGTAATCTCTAGCCTAAGTGCCACCATGGTGTGCACGCTATCACTTTCACACACATGGGGAGAGGAGAGATCTATTAAAGCACTTGAGTAGAAAAGTAGATCTACTTGATTACAAAGCTCATGATCACAATATGATCATGCATAGAGAGAGATGAACACATAGCTGCCGGTAGAACCCTTAGCCTCGAGGAAGAACTACTCCCTCATCATCATGGGAATCAGCAATGGCGATGGAGATGGTGGTGGAGATTGATGGAGATGGCTCCGGGGGCACTTCCCCGTCCTGATAGGATGCCAGAACAGAGACTTTCTGTCCCCCGAATCTCTCCTTCGGTGGCGGCAGAGCTGCGGAACTTTTCGTGGCTGGAAGCTGTTCTATTTAGGGTTTATGCGTCGGGAGGCTTCTTAGAGGCGAAGAGGTAAGGTCGGTGGCCGGCCAGGGGCCCACACCACCTGGTGGCAGGGCCAGGGGTGACCCGCGCCACCATATGGTGTGGCCAGGCCCTGGCCCTCCTCCGTCTCGTTTTCTGGCTCCGTGTTCCCCTCGGTGAAATATTGACTTTGGCTTTTGTTCCGTCTAATTCCGAGAATATTTATTTTCTGGCTTTTCTGGAACCAAAAATAGAAGAAAACAGGCAACTGACACTGTGGCATCTTGTTAATAGGTTAGTTCCAAAAAATATGTAAAAATACTCCAAAGTGTGGACAAAATATAAGAAAGTAGATATAAAACAAGCATGGAACATCAAAAATTATAGATACGTTTCCAACGTATCATGAACCTACATTATTTTTAAACCAGTGAACGGTTTTTAATCATGAATACTTTTTAAAATATGAACATTTTTACTCTTTAAATCAACCTTTCTGAAATCATGATTTTTTTCAATACTGAACATTTTTAAAGCATGAATAAATTTTAAATCTGAACCATTTTATCTAGATAATAAGTTCTAAAATATGATCCTTTTCCAAATCATGAAATTTTTTCAAAACTTAATATTTTCTAAATCATGAACATTTTTAAAATCCAACCATTTTAGCAAGTGCCATAGAGTTCTTCACATCAGCGACCGGTCCTCGGCAGTGTACCCCTTTTCCGTCTCCGAAGGATTTTTTACCCGTGTTCATAGCGTCGCTTTGTACTAGTGTCACTTTTCATCACCAACATCACGAGAAGTCGGACCAGCATGAGCTCTTCCAGCATCCCATCGGCTACGTCCCTGCATGGGTGTCAAGGGAGTTGGTCGATGGGACGATATCAGCTACCCCTAAAGTCTAGGGAGTAGCCATGCGGGGCTTGACGGAAGAAGTTCCTGTTGACCTCAATCGTCTGTATCTAAGACGTCTGGGTACGGAGGATGGACTCTAATCTCGGAAGTCACATATTAAATATTTATTGGATACCTACCTTACTTATATATTTAGAGCTTAACTCTAAAATTAGTGATTCAATCATTAGAAACTCAAATTAGTGATTCCAATTTCTTATGGAAGGTATTGGTAATTCCAATCCACTTCCCTTGGTCTCATCATTTTGAACTATAATAAATCTGGTTAAAATACAAAATTCAAGAAGAACTAAATTTAGGATTTTCCCAAGGGTATCATGTTAATTAATTTGAGATGAATCCAACTCTCAAAATTTTAAACAACGATAGTCTACTAAAACCTCTGAGACAAATTTATTTGAGCTACAGATCTTTTCTGTGATTTATTCACTTAAACTAGAATTATTTCACTACAAAATCATAACTAAATATAGAAAATTGATAAAATCAGCAAAACACTTTTGGTATCCTTGTTACTTCAATACCTACTGTTGATATCATTTTTTCACATTGATAGCATACAGGCCCAAACCATTCCAAACCCCTTTATTAAGTTGTTTTGGAAAATAAATCCTAAAGGAAATTCCACAAAAGGTAATTTAAGTAATTCCAATTGGTACTATCTCAATCTATCAAACCTACTAAGGAGAATAGGTTATTGAATGTTTGTTTTCTATATTGTAATGATGCTTGTATGCCATGTGTTGTATTGGCTTTGTTTGCTTGCATGTATCCCCTACTAACATGATAGTTGCGATAATATCGAAGACCCTATGAAGATAGTCGTATTGATTATTATGGTATTCTAAGAAGTCTAGGGAAATTTTGCTAGATTAATGATCTCAGGAAAGCCTTCTTGCTCATAATCCCTTGTCCTACTATTTCTTGATGCATGTTTTATCTACTTATTTATGCAAATTTGCATTGTTTTACTAAATTATGTTTTATATGTGGGAAGGATTGGCTCCTCCAAGCCATTAAAATTTTAGTACTACTAAGTACAACCTCCTTTGTTACACCTACTTGCCCTAGTATGGTAAATGGTGTATCACACTATACCCTTTGGAGACCCTGTTTTAGCCCAAGCAAAACTATATGATGGAAGACCGAAAGAACTTACCAAAATTGTTTATGAAAACCTTGGTGAGGTTTGGCCTACCAATGGAAGTTTGAGGAAAGAAAATGTTTTGTTTTCAAGAATCTTTGAAGTGGAGAAGGAGAAAAAATGTTTCTTACAATGCGTTTCTTTGTAGCTTTAGCTATAACAACAACCGTCGACCATATTACTGGAATGGATAGGGCTAGACTTGATGGTTGTTTACTCGTATAAGATGCTCCACAACTACTATGAAATTCAAAATCCCTGGAGGTGGGCCTTCTCTAGGTCCTGTAATGGACCTCACACCGAGGAGAAGGAACAAACTACCAGACTCCAAATGCGTTACTATGAGCCTCTCATTGAAAGCATACTAAGGCGCTCCGGTTGGTCCACGGTACCCGACGTCCTGGTGTTGAGGGGAACAACTCTCATGGGGTAGGCACTTATATTGGAGTGGCATTTGGAGGGTCTTGATAGGTTAATCGACCCACGATCAGTGTAGATCAGGGAAGGTACCTAGATGGTGTGGGTAAAGTATATCTGACCTCTTGTAGAGTGTAAATCTATTCGAATAGTCGTGTCCACGATTTATGGATGGGTTGGACAAACCTCTTTGTAGGCGGTGTTGGTTTGTTTTCAAAATGATTTTGGAAGAAATTGTTTCAAACCCTAGTGGTCTGAGGGACACCAGGGAAGGTGAGGTGATCTGAAAGATCATGGAATATGGAAGGTTCGGTCAGTTGTGGACCATGAGATGAATTAGGGTGACCCAGACCTAGTGTTTTCCAAAACTTTTAAAAAAGGTTTCCAAAATGATTTACAAAAAATTTCAACAAAGATATGTAGATGTTATATCTACATGAGAAACTGTTTGAGAAAAGAACCTCTCTTCGAGCCCACCTCTTGCCCCAGTCTGCATATCCTCGATTTATTATTATCTTAAAATTGGTTTGCGAGTACATTCAAAAGTACTCCTAGCATTGTCACTGGCTATTAACTTGGTAGGATATCGAGAAGAAGGTGTTTTTGGACTATACGAGCTAGGACATCCTCCCGATCTGTGCCTATAGGTTAAGGCATGGCTAGAACTCTTGATGATGTTTCGTTGATGTTGTTGATCAATAGCCATAATGGAAAATAACATAAGACATGTATTAGCATAAATGGATGTTTACTTTGGATACTTGTCGTTATGTGCCACGATAGGCCGACCATTATGGGTTGTGGTATGCATAATAGGGATTCTCGGAGGATTAATCCAAGTGCCCATAGACTTAGTATCGAGCCATCCACGAATGTAGGAGAACCTTAGTTAGAACTATTTTGGAAACACGGTTTTTGATAACTACTTTCTCAAAAAGCTCTTTGAAAAGTTCTACCTCTTATCCTCTCCTAATTTAAATGATTTCAAAATAGTTTCTCTCATCTCTCGTCAAATTTAAAACCTATGGACTTCAAATAACTGGGACCTAGAAACCACTAAAGCCGGTAAGAATAGGATGAAGAAGAGCAACTACCAATGAGCAACACCGGAGACTCGTGACGAAGAATCAAGTGTTACCCAATCAGAAGAGTCCAATTAGGCGAAATGGCGTCATCTTAGATTGTAAGCTAGACCACGATAACTATAATATCTCGGACCTACCTCTACTCTAAGCGATCTGGATGAACCCAAAATGGATAAAGGATTCTCTGGAGGCCAAGGCCACCCGTCTAGGCAGTCAAGCGGAAGCGGAGGCGAGGGCACGGTACGACCACCCTATCCACTTTCAAAGAACATCGGACAAGAAGCGGCGGAGTTAGTCGATAGGTAAGCGATAAAAATATACACAAATGAGTATGTATATCGACAACATCTGATAGTCATCGTAGCCACATCTAAAAATAAATAGAAATATTACAACCATCGGCAAGATCCAAATTTCCTAGATAGAGCTAATATTTTAGGATACCTCTACATACATCACTATGTATGTAATGCCAGGCGAATACAAGATCTAAGTATCGATAAAAAGCAAATCGGCATAAGATGCCATAGAACTAAGCACATCCCACCCACATATCTCATGGATCTCTATCCACGGAATCTCTACACCTGATGGTCATTGTCACCATCATCCGTCTTTATTGATGGCTTTCCTTGAGTATAAGCGTCATCAGACAAATATTTATGAGACCCTAAGGGGTACTTTCGGAAAGTCTTAATGCTTCTAAAGAAACAACAGGTGACCAATTGTAGTGAAAGATAATATCTACAAAAGTTCTATAGAGACCGCCACACATCCGCCCAACGAGGAGATGAGCGGCGGATATTAATTATGTAGAGTTATATAGCAACATAAATAAACATCGCTGTCCCTCACACACTTCTGAGTGAGAAGGCGGAAGAACATCTCATCGTTAATTTTATTAACCATTCCATGAGTGTTGCCTTTATTTACTAGTCATGTCTTGGTCAATTAAAAGGCGGTACTTTAGTTATGCTTGTCTATGATTGAGAAACTATGATCCAAGTGATACATAACCACCGGACACGGCTTTACAGAAGATTTACCCTACGGGGTGCACAAATAACAACACACGATGAACGCCGGAAGAACCAATTAAGCATGCTTGAGGCCTCACGTGCACGTCATTCACAGTATTCATAAATTATTTAGGAGGGCCACCCCATTAAGCTACCCTTGACAAAGTTGGGACTTAAGTGATGGACCCAAAGTTTGCTTATCAATGGTTATAAGCATTTGGAACTCAAAAGTGTAGAATGCTTTGTCGATACCGCAAAAACACTCATGAATTCCTAAAAAGTACAAGTGTTCCACGCCTATCGTAAATAAAAGCGATAAAACATGGCATAAGTACATGATAGTAATAAAGCCCCAAACTACTTTGTGGCCCAAAGAAGTATGAAGTGTGAATCAAGATCGGTGAAGGGATCCATAGAACCTCCAGTATGTGGATAGTGAAAATAGTCAAGGAGCGAATCAAATTCGGGATCCCTCTACAGGGACAAGTGAGCTTAAAAACCAAATAACAGATAATGCTCGATGCCTCTTTCATTAGTTATCCTATTACTACTCATATTAAGTTGTTTAGGTACCTCGTTATCGAAGACTCATTAAAACTTACACATGCAATTCTCGACTGTATGTCTCAAAAACTCCCTAATATATATATATATAAATATATACATAGAGGGGATTCGAACTAAAGACCTTCAAATCAAATCAAATAGACGTAAACTGAGTGTTTTGCCACTACAACAAAGATATTTATAGAAATTGAATCATTAAACATGTATTAGTACTACAACTTATGTATCAGTCTTCCAAAAAATATTTTATGTGTCCATGTTATCTCTCTTAAAATAAAAGGGCAATTCTACTGGAGCCTCGATTTATATAATTGATTAGTTTCTTAAAAACATGGGTAGGCATAGTTTTTTTAGAGGTGGGGTGAAATGCCAAAAATGCCAAATTAAAAAGTTTTTGGGTGATGGTCAATGGGATCCTATCTCAAATTTCACTAGGCTGTGGCTCGCCAGATTCAAACACAGGCCTTATCGAGGGAGGAAAAAAAGCGATAATTTCTTTGATAGATATTCATGTAAAAATATCTAATGAAGACACACCATATGCGCCAAAACTAGGCTGGTATCCAATGACTTCACTTGGTGAAATCACGCTGTATATCTTCACCCTCTCATCTCTGTCCAAAATGCATCCAACAATTCCAATGACACAAAGGCAAAAGCTCTAGAGCAAGCAGCCAACAACAATGACAGAACTTTTGAAAAAATCAATACCATTTGAAAGATTAAGGAGTAGAGAATAATAGGACATAAAAAATCGACAGATTCCTAGTTCATATTCAGGAGCTTTTGACCAATTCAGAAGCATTTCAAAGTGACTGATTCAGCAATACAGACACTGAAATTCAATAGCAATACAAAGAGAGACAATTCTTGTTTCAGCTCTAAAAACCATGCCACGCGATCAGTTTTCCCTTTTCTCTAAACACACTCGATCACTGGAACACAATCATTGTCATAATATTTGGTCATATAGGGAACCATAATATACAGATATACCATACCAGTACGTACTAGTCATAGCTCCAATCCAGCAAAAGTTTATCATAGTTTTACCACCCATATATGATCAGTGGAGATAATACAACCACATAATTAATTACAATAGCATGTGGCCAAAGAGCTAGACAGCTAGGAAGTTCATGAACAACATGCGGCATTCAGGACAGCCAGATACATCGACCTTGATCGTTCATCCAATAGTAGGTTTGACTACTTTCTGGAACTTGATCCACCTAGAAGTAGCTGCCAAATGCCCATTAGTCAAGTTAATGGCATAGCGTCCCTCGATTTTCACTCCTTCTCTATGTATTGTGAAGACTATTGTACCCTTTCGTCTGGCCTGGAGATGCTTTGTGGCACTATTAGGCAATTTCTGAGTCAAAGAAAGAGATAGACGCATAATTACTAAGAGCAATGTACTGAATTATGTAAACTTGAGAGGACATTCAGAGCAGTTTATTTGCCACCATATACTCACAAACATAATCTGGTGCGACCTTGTGATGACACATGTGTAGGATATGGTCTGACAAGGTACTACCCGGGGTGATGAAGGAGATTGTGCTGGTGCCTATGTTGGGGCTAGTGCGGTAACTGGTGATGGTGTAGGAGATGGTGCCACTAATTGTAGAGGGGCTGGTGGAGGAGCCAGAAGGCCCAGACCAGTTGCCGGCGCCAGCAGCTTGATGCTAGATTCCTTCTGAGGGGTAGCTAAGCTTACTGCAGGGATGGTAGAGGCAGATGAGAAGTGTACAAGCAAAATGGTCTCCTATACAACAGTTACTCACAAGACAGT
Source organism: Avena insularis (assembly GCA_023614405.1). NCBI lineage: Eukaryota > Viridiplantae > Streptophyta > Magnoliopsida > Poales > Poaceae > Avena > Avena insularis. Next base: position 357,342,532 of record CM042684.1, read on the forward strand.
GATCAGAGGATATGATGAGTATACAAGAAAATTAAGTTACTACCTCCATTCTTTCTCCTTAGGTCAACAGGTGGCAGAGCAGGAACTAGGGCTAGTGCCATTACGGGTGCCAGCATCTTGATGTTGGTTACCTTCTGGAGGGTAGGTAAGGGGGCTGCAGGAGTGGTCAGAGAGGCATATGAGATGTGTACAAGCAAAATGGTTTCTTATACAACAATAACTCCTAGAAAGAGATAAGAGTATACAAGCAAATTAAGTTACTACCTCTATTCTTTCTCCTACTGAGGTCAACAGGTGTCATTGCAGGAACTCGGGCTAGTGTCGGTGCCAACAACTTGATGCTGGCACCCTTCTTGTGGTACATAAGGGGAAGCGGACTACAGAAGTGGTCAGGGTCATATGATGAGTAAAGACAATGGTGCAGAATAGTTAGTCGCAAGAAAATCATTAGAGGTTGTGTTGAGTACAGAAGCAAATTAATTAGTACTACCTCTGTTCTTTGTCCTTAGGTCAACAGGTGTACGATGACGTGCAAGTATGTGCCACGGCTTGCTAAAATCAAATGTTACCTTGTCCACCTGCTTCAGACCATTCTCACAGACATACTTGGACCAACCTTGGCCACCCAAATAGGTGGTGTCCATCATCTGGAAGACATCCACATCATATAGTTGCCGCATGCCTTTAGGTCCCTCACTATATAGAGTTAGAAACTTGTCATTTCCGAACATCTTGTTTATAATGGGGCGAGCGACACAAGGGACATCCTTCATGAGAAAATTGATATAGAAGTAAGGCGACAGCAAAAAGTGAGATACAAGATCTTACATCAAGTTGGTCTAAACCACTTGGAATCCATACTTGATACCATGGGTACACTTTGCGAAGGGTTCCCATGCACCATTCTTCCATTTGCCTTTGGAAGGGCATACATGGGCCCTATTTCAATCCACAAGCTTGACAAGAGGAGGGTAGCAGAAAGGGCTGAGTAGCTAGTGCATGGTACTGATTGAAATTAAGTGGAAAGGTTAAATTATGTAAAGACCAAGTAAATCTAATAATATAAGACAAAACCATTGTCTGTAAAGCAAACAGATTTGATTTTTGTGAGCTTCTGATGAGAGCTCACATATAGTACTAGCTGATAACAATAACATGGAAAATCATAACATGTGAAATTGTGGATTTCCAAATTATACCCACTTCTTAGAGAAGTCACTGTCCACTTGGGTACTGTGTTAGCGCTTCCTCGTTGTGTAGAGGATGTCCTCTTTTTGTGTGGGCATCAGAAATCTACTAGCCTCTACAGAAGCCTCAACCTCCGCAGAAGCACCTTCAATCTGCATAAATAGCAGCAGAGCTCAACAGTTCAATACTATGTAAAGTTTGACCAAGTTTTTAGAAAAAATATTAATATTTATAATATGAATTATATATCCTTGGACACATCATGAAACATATATTCACATCGTATGTATATAATATCATAGTTCTTGATAGTTTTTGACTTTTTTCAAAGAGTTTGGTCAAAATTTCCGTAGCTTGACTTTTAGAAAAATATATATGCATTAAGCCTTGGGATGGAGGGAGTACAATACATAGTAGTCATATACTGACTGTATGAGACAGTCAGACAGATCCAGATCAGGATTCACATAAACACATTGCCAGAATTAATAAAATTACACATATGTTTCTGAACATCTGATAAGCATGCATGCCACCAAGCGAGTAATAATTAAATCTGACTGCACCATGGTAATAAGGGTATTAAGAACAAATACCTTTCTCTTTAAGTTGGGCCCTCCCAGCGGGTCGGTGGCCTTGCGCTTGTTTGGTGAGTAGTGGTTGATGACCCACAAGTATAGGGGGTGTATCGCAGTATTTTCGAGGGTAGTGAAACCCAATTTATTGATTCGACACAAGGGGAGCCAAAGAATATTTATAAGCCTTAACAACTGAGTTGTCAATTCAGCTGCACCTAGAAACAATCTTTCTCACAGCAGTTTATCAGTAGCAAGAGTTTTGTAATAGCAATAGTAAAGTAATAGTAGTAGTAAAAGTAAAGACAGTAGTAACAATTGCAGTAAACAGTAGGATTAAAGCGTGGTAGGCATAGGGATGGATGGACTGGCGTTGCATGGACAAGACAATTCATATGGCAATCAAGACATAGGGCATTTGCAGATAAAGAAGATAAAGCATCCAAGTACTAAATAATCATAGGCATGTCTTCCATATATAGTCATACGTGCTCGCAATGAGAACTTGCACAACATCTTTTGTCACCTTGACCCGTTTGCAGTGGGGCCTCAAGGGAACTACCGGCAATTAAGGTGCTCCTTTTAATAGAGCACCAGAGCAAAGCATTAACACTCCATGAACACATGTGATCCTCACATCAAAGCCATTCCCTCTGGTTATCCCGATTGCTATCACTTCGGGGCCTTTGGTTCCGGTCAACAATATGTGTATACAACTTGCAGGTAAGACCATAAACAATACTATCATAATGAATCAATAGCATGTTCAGATCTGAAATCATGGCACTCGGGCCCTAGTGATAAGCATTAAGCATAAGAAGTTGCAACAAAGTGAAAAAGCACTAATAATAGATATTAGGCACCATGCCCTAACAATCTGATGCCATTACATGAACGATCTCATCCAATCCCTACCATCCCCATAGCCTACAGCGGGGGATTACTCACTCATAGATGGGGGAAACATGGATGGTCGATGGAGAAGCGATGGTGATGATGATGGCGATGGCGATGATCTCTTCCAATTCCCCGTCCTGGTAGGGTGCCAGAACGGAGTTTCTGGTTCCGAATCACGGAATCTGGTGGTGGCGGTGCAGCAGAACTCTTTTCTAGAAAAACGTCGAACCCCCCTAGGTTTTTAGGTCAAGAGGCAACTTATAGGCGAAGAGGGAGGCCGATGGGGCAGCCGAGGCGGCCACACCACCCCCAGGCGCGGCTTGGCCTGGCCCGCGTGGCTAGGTGGTGTGGGCCCCTCATGGCCCTACTCCGTCTCGTCTTCTGGATCCGTGAGTCTTCTAGTGAAATAGGATTTTTGGTATATTTTCCGGGATTTTCCTGATAGTTGATTTTCTGCACAAAAACTAGACACCAAGGTAATTCCGTTGAAAACAGCGTCAGTCCATGTTAGTTGTACCCAAATGACACAAGTTTGGAGGAAAAATAATAGAAAAAGTGTTCGGGAAAGTAGATACGTTTTGGACGTATCAACTCCCCCCAAGCTTAGCTTATTGCTTGTACTCAAGCAATTCAGTTAAAAACTGAGTGCGATAAAAGAAACTTTCACGAACACATTTGCTTCATAAGATGTATATATTCTCAGCATATGGTCAACTACTTAGGCAATTCATAATAAAGAGTATGCAACTAAGTTTATTTAATAGTCATTGCAAGCTATGAAGAGATTCCAACTCAAAAATAATAAGTAGCATGAAACATAAACATAAGCAACATTGCAATGCTCATAACAAGGTATGATATAGTGGTATCTCGCTTGCCTTTGATTGTATAGCAAACATAAATGCCAAGGCACCTCTGAAGTTCAAGTGAAGACTAGAAGTAAAGATATCAAAGATACACGCATCAGTCATAACACAATTAATCAAGTTTTGAGACAAGAACATTACACTAAGAATGACAATTATGCTCTCAAGAAAGTGCTCATAGAATAGGTGGTGACTCAACAAGGAAATGAAAAGGTTTTGAAAAGTTTGAAAGGCTTCCAAATGCTGAAAGTATGTTACTCATTAGCTTTGAGATCTCATTGCCCCTATCATAATCATCTTGAAATGGTTAAGGTTAAAGTGACACAACTAAGAGGATATGCTTGACAAGTTATAAGTTAAAATCTCATGCCCCTTACTTACGAGTACCGAACCTCATGCTACTCAACTTCAGTCACAAGTAAGCTCTTGTCATTGTAAGTACGTATATATCATAGAGAACCGCCAACGGGGTACCCCTTGCACATGATACAGGAGCTATCCCATAATCAAAATGACAAGGCAAGGAGACAATGAGCATCTCAGTGATCTTTTTATTTGCTATTTGCATAGGTTTTTATTGAGGATGCTTCATAGAATGCTCATTTTGGTTATGCTGCAAGTTTCCACCATGATCAGGCATGGCTTAGGCTAGTGGCCCAGGCGTTTCTCTAACACATATACAAACTCCATGATCTTACAAGTTCCCCTTTTATTTCACACCGCCGAGATCCATAAGCAAAAGAATCATGATATCAACGAGGTACAAAGTACAAGTGCAATATTTAAAGTGTTCCCCATGATGCATGGTTCTGCTAACTTCAACTTATAAAGCACAAACATATACACAACAAAGATGGACACAATGGTTCAGGATTATTAAGTGCGAGAAAGTAAAGTGTGCCATCAAGTTCGTGAGAGCTTTACTAACTAACTTTCTCATAACAAGCAAACATTTTATTCGGAAGAAAACAAGGCATATTGAATATGCACGGAATAGAAAATGATGCTAATTGGTAGGTATGGTGGACACTTTTGGCAATATTGGTTTTGGGGAATTGGAAACACGAGTAGAGCTCATACTCAGTGCAAGTGAAGACTAGCAATAGTAAGGGAGCGACAAACGAGAGAGCAATAACTGTCATAATCATGCTTGCAACAAAACAGGACTAATCATGGCATGAAAGTGATTCAAGACCCCTGAGGCAAAATAATTCATTGAGGCTTAACTGATTATTCTTTCAGTCATATGCATGCGTGAACATGTGCCAAGTCAATTCAAATAAAACATTCAGAGGAGGATACCACAGTGTCATACCAAGTTATGAATAGAGCAATGCAAGCAAACATTCATACGACATACTACAAACTATTAGCGAGCTGGAGCTAATCATAAGAAAGCAAGAACTACTAAGCATCCATAAATAACATACACCCTACATGAACAGACTAAGCATGCCCACAATGATGAGTATATGTAAAAAAATGAAAACAAATAGAGTTCGTTACCAGCCTCTTACCACACCTCAAGTTGTCATTAATCCTCATTATTGCCCTTCACTTGTGTGGCTTGGATAATAACATGAAACCAAATTCCACTGAGGACTGCTGAACCCTGTAACAAACTTCACAAAACCAAAGAAGAACAACAAATATTTTTGGTGTTTTTGATTATTTAAAGACAAGAACAAAAAGGAAAGACAAACAAAACAAAATATTTTTGGAATGTTCGAATAGCTCAAACAAAGAAAAAAGGAAAAAGCAACCCAAGGCAAAAAGAAGCAAACAAATAGAAACAATGGAAATATTTTAGGTATTTTTGTGTTTTAGAAAGAAAAAGTAAAGAAAGAACGAAAACTAAAAAGAGAACGAAGCATGGATATACAAAGTACCGACTAAACATGATATGGAGATGAGTGTGATGTAGCTGTACCTTCCCCAAGATTAGGCTTTTGGCCTAAGTGGGTATCAATCCCAAGCTGGCCAAGATGGAGCGCCTCCGTAGTATGGCGAGGAGGTACCCTTGTCCTGGTGCGAGCTCGAGGATGCCCCACCATAGTACGCAGAGTAGTCGTAAGAAGGCACATCCTCCTGGTGCTGCCTGTGGAAACCAAGCAAGCGGAGTTGCTCGTCCACCTCCTCCTTGGAACGCGACCATGGCATCCTGTGAACACTGAGCAAAGTAGATTGCGGCAAAGGAATCTCCCTTTCATCCCCGTCAGTAAACAACATCCTGTATACTAAATTGTCCGTATCAGAGTCAGCAGTGACGAAGTGATGTGTTTTCATGGCAGCAAGATCAAGCCTTTGTGGTGCCAATATAGTATCATTAGGATCCACAGAAAGTTCTAACACAGTAACCATACGTGAAGCAATAATGCCCCCATAAATAGGTCCCCTAGTAGCTAGGCGGCGAGCAATGAGAGAGCCAAGATTGTACCGGGTATCATTATGAAGTGCAGCAGCGAGGAAGGCTAAATGATAATTGGATATATTACTTGTGTTCTCCATACCAAGAATGCTAGTGGCAAGATAATAAGCAAAGTATCTAAGAGCTGGGAGTTGGATGTTTGTTATCTTCCCGCGCTGAGCTACGCGGTCATCATCATTTGTTCAACTTTGATAGAGCTCCAGCAAATCAGCGGGTCAACCTTGGATCTTCTTCACGGTCCCCATCATGCCTATACCTATAATGCTACAAAATCTTTCCAATGACATGGTAATAGGCATATTATAAATTTTGAAAGAAAAAGTTGACTGATAGGGGGTGTTAGTGAAAACGAAACTCTCAACGAAAGTTTTGGTGAGCACGGCATATTGCTCACTCTCATCTTCCATGTATGAGGTCAAACCGACCCTCTGAACCAGTAGTATGAAATCATCGAGGATCCCTGCAGCTTGCAAAAAGGTAAAACAAGGAAAAGTAGATGGGTGAGCGTCCCCCTCATCTCCTTAATTGCCAAAGCATGGTGCAATGAGATCTTCATTGTATGAAGGCCTAAACTGAGAGGCTGATCTTGAGGGCCTTGACCTCCTAGGTGTGTTCCTCTCAAATATTTCTCCAAAGGCGTGGTTGTTCATCTTTGATATTCTGAAATTTAAACATCCATTATACAAGTGATTGCAAAGTGAATACATAATGAAGGGCACTACTCATAGGGACTTGTAAGAGGCCTAAAAATGCATCAAAACAATATCTCTAAGCATTGAACAAGCTTACAAGCTCTCATAACCTGTCACCTACATCAGCAAAATAGTCAAGATATAAACCACTAATCACAAATGTACTTGGACAAGCGGAGGAGTTACATACCGGAGAACAAATGCTCCAAATTTCAGCAACAAAGATAGGCTGCACAAGGAGATCGAAAAATTGCGGGCAAGAACAGCAAGAACGTGATTTCGAGCAAAGAACTAATGTTTTCTCGGGAGAGAGAAAGAAGTGGGAAGTGAGAGAGTGAGTGGAGTGCCAGGGGTGGCCCACACCATGGCCAGGCGCACCCCTGGGCTGGCCGCGCCACCAGGTAGTGTACCTGCCTGGTGGGCCCCCTGGTACTCTTTAGGCACTTCTCTGCCCCTTTTTTCACGTAAAAAATTAATATGAATTTTCTGGAATTTTTCGAGACACTTTATTTTTGAGCAATTTTCAAGTATTGATGGATGATTTTCTGATAGAAAGATTTTTTTCGAAAAGATGCAAAAGCTAAACAAAGCTAAAGATCCGGAAGTTCTAAGACAGTCTAACATGCAAGCAACTAACAACAGAAAAGTAAACTAAACGAAAGCAAAAACTAAAATGGATAAAATAAAAGTAAGCGTAGATAATCGTGGTGAAAACATTGTTTTGTTCATTAAAATCCCTTTGTTAATAAGGTTGATCAGGTCTTGTTACCAAAGCAATTTTATATGAAACAAAACTTTGTATTCCACTAATGATTATGTTACCTCAACCTTGATAGCAATGGTCCCAATCATAATGGTTTCATATTTTTCTCGTGGTATGGGATAATATATTTCTCCAACTTGGATGCCCTCAACATTTTCAATTGAATTTAAGCCATAAGTCCTATCAATCTTCTTGGGGAAATAGACAGTATGCTCCTTTTCATTAACATTGAAAGTCACCTTTCCTTGATTACAATTAATAACAGCTCCTACAGTATTAAGAAAAGGTCTCCCAAGAATAATAGACATATTATCATCTTCGGGCATTTCAAGCACAACAAAATCAGTTAATATCAAGCAATTATGAGCCACTTGAACAGGTACATCCTCACATATACCAATAGTAATAGTAGTAGATTTATCAGCCATTTGCAAAGTTATATCAGTTGGTATCAGTTTTTCCAGTTGACGTCTCTTATAGAGAGAAAAGGGCATAACACTAACTCCTGCTCCCAAATCACACAAAGCAAGTCTAACATAACTATTTTTAATAGAGCAAGGAATAGTTGGAATCCTTGGGTCTCCAAGTTTCTTTGGAACCTTACCACTAAAGTAATAATTAACAAGCAAAGTAGAAATTTCTTCATTAGGGATTTTCCTTTTGACAATATCCTTCATATACTTTGAATAAGGAGGTAATTTAATAGCATCAGTCAAAGGAATTTGCAAGAATAAAGGTTTTATCCACTCACAAAACTTATTATAGTGTTCATCTTCCTTTGACTTGTGTTTCTTATCAGGGAAAGGCATAGGTTTTTGGACCCAAGGCTCTCTTTGACTATCATGTTTCTTAGCAACAAAATCTTCTTTAGTGTATTTAGTATTCTTAGTGTGACTTTCGGGTTCTTCTTCAACTTTTTCTTTATCAGGAGCATTATGTTCTTCATTACCACTTTCAGTTTCAGCATCAGAGATAGATATACTATTAGGATCTTTAGCAGGTTTAGAGGGTTCTACAATAATTTTATGTTTCTTTTTTCTTTTCTTAGGAGTAGTACCACTATTTTCAGCTTGTTGAGAATCCTGCTCAATTATTTTAGGATGCCCCTCGGCATATAGAGGATCCTGGGTGGCAGCACCACTTCTAGTTCTAATTTCATAAGCATGTTTTTCTTTAGCACCATTAACTAGCATGTCTTTTTGTACTTTAATAAGCTGATCAATTTGAGTTTGAACCATTTGAAAATGTTTAACAAGCATTTTAACATCATTAGAGGTTCTTTCCACCATATGTTTTAACTCAACAATAGCTCTAGAGTTTTCCATTAGATGATTTTGCACCCTTTTATTAAAATTATCTTGCTTAACAATAAAAACATCAAATTCTTCTAAGCATTGATCAGGAGGTCTAGAGTAAGGAATATCACCTTCATCAAAATGTTGGAGAGAGTGTACCTCAATAGTGGATGAATGGAGAATTGGCTTACATAATTCTTCTATAGGGTGTAAATTCTTCACATCTACAGCTTTAATTCCCTTCTCCTTAAGACATTTCTTAGCTTCCTTCATCACTTCATCATTTAGTTCAATAACTCCCCTCTTCTTTGATGTTGGTATAGGCGTAGGAATAGCTGGTTTAGGTATAGTTGTCTTAGGTATAGCTGGTTCAGGAGTCCAGTCTTCATAATTCTTGCTTATTTTAGCCATTAATTCCTCAGCTTCTTTGGGAGTCCTATTCCTGAAAACACAGTTAGCACAACTATCCAGGTATGTCCTAGATTCTTCAGTTAGTCCAATATAAAATATATCAAGAAGCTCATTCTTAGGTAGCGGACATCCAGCCTGTGCATGAACCAAAGCACAAAACCTTGCCCATGATTCAGGCAATATCTCTTTTTCTCCCTATTTAAAATCAAAAAGTTCCTGCAAAATAGCATGTCTAGCACTAGGAGGAAAATATTTCTGCAGGAAAGTACTAATCAAGCAATCAGGGCTATCAATAGATCCAAGAGGTAAATTATTAAACCAAGTTTTAGCTTCTCCTTTCAGCGAAAAAGGGAAAAATTTAGCAACAAAGTAGGTGCGCATCTTAATATCATCAGAAAATAAGCCACTCATGGTAGAAAGCTCAGTCATATGTGCTACCGCACTTTCATTCTTAGTCCCACAAAAAGGTTCTTTCTCAACAATAGCTATGTAAGATAGATAAGGAGAGAAATCATAATCCTTATCTTTAATGTTTATGGGAGATGCAGCAAACTTAGCATTAGGAGACAATTTGGGTTTTATAGTATGCCTCTCAAGGAGACTCTTAATAGAACTCCTATCATGGGTGTTTTGACATTCTTTAATAAATTCATCGGTCATCTGTATATAACCGTCTTCACTATCATAGCTCTCTCTAGACTCAGGTGAACTAACAGGTGTAGTAGTGTTTCCATTAGGAGTTTCGTTATTTCTAGCTATAGTTCTAGCAATCGTAGCATCTAGGAAAGGACCTACTGAACCACTCTTATCAAGCACAGTAGAAGTAGCATCATAAGTATCAGAAGTTTCATATTCATAGTAGTAGTAGTGTGTGTAACATGTTTATGTGGTGGTGTAAGGATCTTACTCATAACAGATGGTGAATCAAGAGCAACATAGGTGTTCAGAACCGTACCTCTTCTTGTAGTGGATGGTAAAATAGGAACTTTGCCATCACGACACTTACCCATGATGGATGGATGGAAGCAAACAATAGTGATTCCAAGTGAACTTGATAAACAAAGTTATGCTCCCCGGCAATGGTGCTAGAAAATAGTCTTGATGACCCACAAGTATAGGGGGTGTATCGCAATATTTTCGAGGGAAGTGAAACCCAATTTATTGATTCAACACAAGGGGAGCCAAAGAATATTTATAAGCCTTAACAACTGAGTTGTCAATTCAGCTGCACCTGGAAACAATCTTGCTCACATCAGTTTATTAGTAGCAACAGTTTTGTAATAGCAATAACAAAGTAATAGCAGTAGTAAAAGTAAAGACAGTAGTAACAATTGCGATGAAATGGGATTAAAGCGGTAGGCATAGGGATGGATGGACGGGCGTTGCATGGACAAGACAATTCATATGGCAATCAAGACATAGGGCATTTGCAGATAAATAAGATAAAGCATCCAAGTACTAAATAATCATAGGCATGTGTTCCATATATAGTCATGCATGCTCACAATGAGAACTTGCACAACATCTTTTGTCCTGCCAGCCCGTTTGCAGCGGGGCCTCAAGGGAACTATTGGCAATTAAGGTGCTCCTTTTAATAGAGCATCGGAGCAAAGCATTAACTCTCTGTGAACACATGTGATCCTCACATCAAAGCCATTCCCTCTGGTTATCCCGATTGCTGTCACTTCGGGGCCTTTGGTTCCGGACAACAATATGTGTATACAACTTGCAGGTAAGACCATAAACAATACTATCATAATGAATCAATAACATGTTCAGATCTGAAATCATGGCACTCAGGCCCTAGTGACAAGCATTAAGCATAACAAGTTGCAACAAAGTCAAAAAGCACTAATAATAGATGCTAGGCACCATGCCCTAACAATCTGATGCCATTACATGAACGATCTCATCCAATCCCTACCATCCCCATAGCCTACAGCGGGGGATTACTCACTCATAGATGGGGGAAACATGGATGGTCGATAGAGAAGTGATGGTGATGATGATGGCGATGATCTCCTCCAATTCCCGTCCGGGTGCGAATCGAGTTTACGGTTCCGAATCATGGAATCTGGTTGTGGCACTGGAACTCTTTCTGGAAAAAGTCGAACCCCCTTGGTTTTTAGGTCAAGAGGCAACTTATAGGCGAGGAGGGAGGCCGAGGGGCAGCCGGCAGCCACACCACCCCAGTGCATCCCTGACTGGCCCGTCTTGGCTAGGTGGTGTGGGCCCTTGTGGCCTCGCCTCTCGTCTTCGTGAGTGTTTTGGTGAAATAGGATTTTTGCATATTTTTGGGGATTTTTCCTGGTAGTTGATTTTCTGCACAAAAACTAGACAACAAGGTAATTCTGCTGAAAACAGTGTCAGTCCGTGTTAGTTGTACCCAAATCACACAAGTTTCGAGGAAAAACAATTGCAAAAGTGTTCGGGAAAGTAGATACATTTTAGACGTATCAGTGGTACTAGCCGGATCCTGCGGCATGTGGGGGTACCATCCTATTTGCCGCACCTAGAGCATCGCACGTTTGCAGGTATGTACCACCGTGCTACAGTAAATGAAGAAGAGATGGTGTCAGAGAGGCTTCCACAAAAACAAGATGCAGACAGGGACAACTTTTAGCATAGGGATACATCCAGGTTGCAGCCAACCACTTTCAGCATTGGAAAGAATGGAAGAACACAATGAATATACTGCTACATTACCCTTTTTAGGCAACTTTTAAGGGAACTTAAGAGCATAAGCATGCATGATCCTTTTGCATTCTTGTTGTGTTTTGGAGACAAAAGGGGATACAAACCCTAATCTCTAGATGGCTTCCTTCTAACCTCTATTCCATTTCAAATGGTTTTGTTTTTCAAAAATCACCAAAACATGTGGATTCCAAGTAGTATAAAGGGGTCCCTGCATTATTTTGGAGATTGCAAACCTTCTGGTATTTTTGAAATAGTTCAAAACAGAAAAGAAATTCAAATACAAGGGATAAAAGAAAACATAAATGTAAAAACATTTTCTGTAAAAAAATAGAGCAGAGAAGGAAAAAGGCCACAACCCAGCTTCCATCTCACTTCCCTTCTCTTTCCGCGGCCCACCCGGGGCCCAACTATGGCCCGGTACCGCTTCGGGAGCAGTTCGCGTCGTCGTCTTCATCAACAACGGGGAAGCAGCTCCGTGGCCTCGCCATCGCCGTCGGCCGCCGCACGCGCGCCAAGATTCCCGCCCCGTCGCCTATAAAGTCGGCCACCATAGAGGAGGAACCCCAGACGCCACTTCCCCCTCCCCCTTATCCTCTCCCGCCATGGCCGACGAGACCTAGCTCGCTGTCGTCCTTGTCCTCGCCGTCTCCGGCCACCCCAGCTCAACCTGAGACCACCGTCGTGACCGCTTTTGTCTCCTTGTTCTCCCCAGCTAACTCTCACGGATCGGCGCGCCTCCAATCGCCTGAATCGAAACCTCCCTCCGTCGCCAGACGCCACCACTCGCCGTTGATCCCGGCTTCCTTTCGCCTCGCCGACGCCATCGACGCAACCAGGGTGAGAACCCGGTGCTCAAGCTCCTTCCCTCTTCCTCCATCTCTCCCTTCCTCGTGTCTGTGACGTGCGCCTGCTAGCTCCACCGTCGGCCGCTGTTGTGCCTATTGTTCCGGCGACGATAGCGGGGCGGCGCCACCTCTGTGTGGTTCGCCTTGCTGATCTCTTTCCAACGAGCCCAGCCGCGTTAGCTGGGGTGCGCCAGATCGCCGCTGGCGACCACCATCTGGTGGCTCCGCCGTGGGTGACGTGGCATCGACCACGCCTTGCCACCGTGGCAGCTGATGTAGCCTCGGTCCCATTCGTCAGCCATAGTGGCTAGGTGCTACCCCGGTGCAAAAAGTCCCCACACCTATGCTGACGTCATAATGACGCAGTAAAGTTATTTCTTGTTATATTATTAATTCCAAAAATGATTTAATAAGACAGAAATTATTATAATCTTATAAAATTCATAACTAATTCATAACTATTATAATATATCAAAATGTTCAGAAAAATGAGATCTACACTATAAAAATACAATCATGCATTGTTTATCAACCTAAACCCTAGTTAGTTAGAGGAACAACGAAACCACCCTAATTGCATACGGGATCAATGGAATGCCAAACCTCGGCACCCCGAACCCATTTAAATCGATGCTAATCCTAGGGTTGCCAGGATAACTTTAATCCGTCATATCACTCATGTGCTTGCGCATTGCATGGTTCAAGATATTGATTGTTGCCTTCTTTCCGGTATTGCTTCTTCGCGATAGGATCCGAGCACGAGACCGAAGTCAACGACACCGAAGATCCTTATCTGACTACTGAAGGACAAGGCAAGCGTAGCCTCTCATTCTGACCCTATGTTTTACAAAATATCTACTTTCTCGCTATATTGCTCACAATTCCAATGTGGTCTTTTGATAGTAGCTAGAGTTACCTATCTGCTGCATAGTTTCCCTATTGTAACCTTATATACCCGATCCACTGCTCCTAGCATACCTAGGTCTGGCATGTGAGTGTTGCTAGATCTTCTTCGATGGTCAAGCTTAGCCATGGTTAGTACTTACACCTGATCCATCCCGATGATGATGAATCAGAGATGTCAGAGAATCTAGAAAGGTAGGAGATGGAGACAAGATCGAAGGTGACCGATACATATGCTAAGACTTGCATGGGAGGCCACGTCGGGTGTGGTTTTTGTAGTCCTATGCTCGCCACCACTAGGAACCGAGTTCATGCCTTTGGAATCGAGACGAGCGTACAGCCACATGGGGCCTGGAAAACCCCTCGACTAACTAACTTTCCTAGTAGATTCCATGAGTCACATAGTTCACGTTTTCCATTTGGCATATGCATCGAAAATGTTTTCGAAAGAGGAGGTGAAGGAGGTGCATCATAACAAGTAGGTAAGCGTGGCTGGGTTGCTTGGGGTGGATGGAGCCCCTGGTAAACCAACCTCGACAAACATCTCTAGGGACCGGCTTCGGGATTTGACCCGTTACGGCAGAACCCTCCTTAGGGCGTGACTCATGGTCTCGGCGACAGCAAGGTAAAGGTCGCGGCCAACCACCCTCTGCCGGCCTTCCCAGGAAGAGGGCTAATAATTTGGCATTAAGAGTTGGTTGGTACGTGTGGGTAAAGTTGTACACCCCTACAGGGTTAAATCTTTTCGAAAAGCCGTGTTCACGGTTATGAACGCTTGGTGACTAAATTCTAAGATCATAGATAACATTAACTATAAGTAAAACTTGTTGATCCACGTGTTCTTAAGGATGCTTCCTCGGGGGTTCGAGGGGCTGATCCTAGATGAGGAGTTCAGATGTACTCGGTTAACAAGTTCAGATGTTCAAGATGGAGTTATCGCTCTCTTACCCTGTTTTGAAAGTATTCTGTGTAGACGAGCCTCTTCTCCCTCTCTTGTTTATAACCGAAGTTGTCTTTATGCAAAGAAAATCCAGAGAAAGCTTTTCTAGCCATAGCATGTAGATACTAGGTTATCTAAGTCTTGCGGAGTACATTCTCGTACTCAGCCTTGTGCTATTGTGGTTTTTCCTCAGATGATCTAGTTGCAACTGAAGGTGGCTTCTACGTTGACATCGACGAGTAGTTGGGGGTCCCAAGTAGCAGCCTGAGGACTATGGGTTGGACTTCGCTTATGTTTATGGCCTCTTAGGCCCTTTGTTAAGTTTGTTGTGTAGAACATCATAATTTGCTTTCGCTGCTTGGTGTAATGATGGGTCTGTGACCCCTGGCTTGTAATAATCTGATATCATACTCTATTAAGAGTTTAAACTTATGTTGTTGAATCCCTGTGTTCTGTAATGCTACCGAATCATATACTGTGATTCTCTGGGGTTTGAGTTATGTCTATCCCGGAGGATATTTCGAGGTTTACTTAACCCTAATCCCAGGGGTGTTACATGACCCACAGAATCTGACGCGAAACCCATTGCACATTACGAGTAGCAACTAAAGGTTACAGAAGTGAAGAACACCAAAATCGAACCCGACCAAATGCCCCAATCAGAACAGCGGCGACCATGCCATGATCCCGAATCCATACGAAATCAGTATCCCCACTCCCCACCCCCACCCCCACCCTACCCCACCCAAATGACCCAATCGATCAAAGCAGAGGAAAAATATCCTGATTAGGTGATTCCGAGGTGAGCAATAAGGGAGAACTCCACAATCAAAGCATATTGAATACTACTGCTCCTAGTACTAATAGTACCCCCAATGGCCCAATCAGAAGCAAATTAAGCAAGCTGGATTTCGAGGTGAGCAAATACACCCACCTATTTCAGCAAGAACTCCCCAATCGGAGGTTGCACTAGTTCCAATGGTTGCTTGCTGGATGGGAGCTAGCTAGTGATGGTTTCTTGTCTTGTCGTCGGTAGAAAGGCATGGGCAGGGGAGTAGTAGTACTAGTAGTAGTAGGGCTAGGAAGTACACTTTTTCTAGAGTAAGTATTTTTAAGTGGCAGTGGCGGGAACATTTTGCCAGGAGAGAATCCCAAATTTTTGATCCCAGCTATCACGTGGTGGCCTACAGCTGTTTCAAGCGGGACCCACGTCACGGTGAGTTAAAGCGGGTACCACATCAAGTGGGTGAGATAATTGACCGAGCCAACCTCCTCCTTCCCTTGGTACCGGTACTAGTTCTCCTGGGTTCCTCTCCAAGGACAGAGAAAATCGCCCCTCTTCAAATCAAATTGATCCCAACTTATTATCCTTTTGTTGATTCGTCTCACGGAGCATTGAGGGAGGGCAAGGGCTAGCAGTGGACAAGATGGCGGTAGTTGCAGCATAGGGAACCAACGCTGGGGACTCAAATACAGTTTAGGAACCGATAAAATGATAAGCTCATATTTCAGACTAGAAACACACACAAACACACACATATATATACTAATATACTGAATAGTTTCCAATTACAGTTATGCTAACAAAGGTCTTGAAATCATAAGGTAGCTCCATATTATAGAACTATGACAGTAGTGAACCAATCATGGGTTAGCTTTACACCCCAAGAGTTTTGCAGCTGGGCTAGTGGTCGTGAGACTACCCAGACAGCACCAAAAGTACACTCCTGATGATCACCAGCCCTGCATCAAATCCATCCAGAAGTACTGTACCCGATCCACAGCCTTAGGTGCAGGCTCATCAATGAGCAGGTAACCATCATTACCATCAAAGTCCTCTTCGGTCGTCTGCTTCTGTGATTAGTAGATTAATAGATACGTTGTCATCTAGCATAGCGGTAGTACCAGAAATGTAGGGGATATGCTATATGGGTATCCTCATAGCATGCCACCAATCCGCCTAACCCGGGTGGCCCATAGTTGGTAGCTAGGCCTATGGCCTGCTGGGCGACCCAGTTAGACGGATCCGGAAGGGAGTCCCATGCCGGATAAAGGAAGGCTACGCAGGAGTCACCGACATACTCAAAGCCTTGGAGTACAAGACACGGAAGACTAGTTCGCGTAGGTATAGGACTCTTTACCTTGTCCGGCAAGGACCTTTCCCTGTAAACCCTAGGTCTTGGCGCCTTTATAAGCCGGCCTGTGGTAGCCTTTAGGGCACAACGTCTTAGATTGAAGCGTACAACATGCAACACCTCGCATAGCGAACCTATCTGTGTAACTCGGCGTATTGCCATTATGGTGATTTACAGCAGGAGTAGAGTTCCGCCACCGTTGCAGGACTTGATCCTGGGTAGGCTATGTTACCTCGTACCTCGCCAACTCTCTGCCTTACCCCACGTCTCTAAACAACTCTTAGCCGTTTATAGTCTAGGGGCTAGTCATGGTGGGGCCTTTGCAGACAGCACCCTGTGGATTCACACACTTGCTAGTAGCAGTGGATAAATTCACAAAATGGATTGAAGCTAAACCCATTAAAAATCTTTCTGGGGAAACAACCCTAAATTTTTTCTGGGATCTAGTGGTGAGATTTGGTCTCCCGCATAGCACCATCACCGACAACAGCAGAAATTTGTCTCTCGGAGAAGTTGAGGAGTACTGTCATGAAAAAGGCATCCGCCTTGACATAGCATATGTGGCACACCCACAGTAAAATGGGCAAGTTGAAACGGTCAATTGACTAATCCTACATGGAATCAAGACACACTTAGAGGCACCGCTATGAAGAGCAGCTGGAGCCTGGGCGGAGGAATTACCATCTATTTTGTGGAGCTTAAGAACAACACCCAACAGATCCACCGGCTTGACTCCTTTCTTCATGGTTTATGGAGCAGAAGCAGACGTCCCATCCGACATCCTCCACGATGCACCAAGGGTTTCCGCCTACAACGAGGATGACGGTGAAGAATCTAGATGCTTATCTGTGGACTTACTCGAAGAAGAGCACGTGCTGGCATGCTAGAGATCCGCCATCTACCAGCAGAAGCTACGTGGCTACCATAGTCACCGCGTAAAGCATCGCTCCTTTAAAGAGGGGGATCTGGTGCTTAGACTCAAGTAGGAGAAATCACACAAACTATCCCTGCCTTGGGAAGGACCGTTCGTCATAAGCAAAGCATTGCTAAATGGTTCCTATTACCTCGTCGATATTCGCGAGCTGAAACATAGGCCAAAAAATCGCAAGCGCAAGCAATGTGACTCCGATGATGACTATCTGGAGACAGATCGGCCATGGAATATAGCACAGCTACGTCCCTTTTACACTTAGCACATTTATATTATGTAATAAGTTTCTTATATGATCAATGAAATAAAGAATTTGGTTCACTCATATTTTCTTAGTCTTTTACCTCCTTTAGTTGTTCATTTTTGGATCATATAAACCCTTTATGCGCAAGGTTGCGTTTTCCCTTGTGAAAACTCCGCCTACGGGTGTTAGCTTAAGTTTTCTGGTCTACACGTTTTCTGAAGTTTTTTATGTGGATTCCGGAGTAGTGACTTTTCAGCACTCAAAGCCGGTGATTTTGTTCTTAGGTTCTAGACGGTGCTATTAAGCATCATCACCTGAGAGCATAGTTCTGTGCTGCGAGTCTTCCATCTCACGAAAGGTCAAGCATACGAACCAGAATAATGGATAAGCTAGCACTTGCTTAAAAAATATACAGATGCTAGAAATAGACAAGTTGCAGGATGCTTGAGTACAAGTTTTTCCGCCTTGGCCAAACATAAGTTTTTTCCTCATACATTTTGCAGAGATGCATTTAATACAAATATTGCTTTTCATGGCTCTACTGTAGGGGCTTCGTGGTGGAATCATCAGGAGAGCCAGGCCGGGAGAGATTGTCAAACTCTGAAGGAGAAGGGCTAGACTCAGACGAAGCCACGTCTTCATCAAGGATCTCGGCAGGCACGAAGACATTCGCCTTGACCATCTTGGCAACTCTGGTGTCGAAGCTGGCGAGGGAGTTCCAAATAGCATCGCTATCAATCTCCCAACCTTCCTCGTCTACCTTGGGCATGCCAGAGGTCACCAAGTCGATGTCGGCATTGTCATAGTGAACCTTGACCAAGGATAGAGTCATCCTTGCACCAGCCCAAATGCAAGAGGGTTTCCAGTCCTTGACTTTCTCGGGGGCTCGGTGCAGGATTTCCGCGAACTTGGCCGCTGAGTCTGCCGCCTTGATATTTATGCCCAGAGGTTGAGCTATCTCCTTGTCCTGGGCGATGGTGGTGCTGACGAAGTTGCCGGCAAGAATCATGCGTTCCTTGGGATCCGGAGCACCCACACCCAAGTTGGATAAGCCAATGGGAGTTGTGGTTTGCGCAAAACACAAGGACCATGAGTACACACAAGTAAGATGGTTGTCCAACTTATAGAAATGACCAAGACAGAGAAAGGTTACTAAATATGCTCGTTTCCGCTTGCTGGTATGTCTCCGCCAAGACATTGCGCTCCTTATGGACTATATTGAACGCCTCAAGGTTTCTAGAATTCTGCTCTTTGGTAGCTTGGTTATGTTCCTTGAGTTGCGCAAGTTCGTCTTTTAGGCGCTGTATCTCGGCGTCAGCAGACTCTTGCATGGCCTTCATCGCTACATCATGGCCCTTGATGGCATCGGCCAAGTCCCTCTTCAGAATCTTGTTCTCATCATCGAGCTCCTGGATATGCTTGGATTGCTCGATGATGCTCTTGGCCTTGGCAATGGCTTCTGTAAAACGGAAATCACAAAGTGCTATCAGAAGATGGAAGAGATAATTCAATGATAAAAGCAAGGAGATATTGTCGGAAACAGACTCTGGCTATTTTTTATCTGTTCTTTCAGGAATTTGGTTTTACCCTGTTCAAGGTCTAGTTCCTTCCGAATAGAAGCAAACCTTTCATTGGCAGCAATCCACCGTTTATTCTCATTCTGCCCAAAGTGTTAGCATGCTTAGTTTCTCTAGAGCATCTAGTCGGAACTATTCAAGTTTCAACTAAATGCTTGGGGGCTATAGTACATGATTTTGAAATAAACGAGTTTCTCTAGAGTGAATAGTCAGAACTATTCACTTTCAACTAAACACTCGGGGGCTACATGGACAAGTTCTACACTTAGTTCTTTCGAGCACTCAGGCCAATAACTATTGGGTTATCCGCTTAAGAGCTCGGGGATACAGTGGGATATACTACACAAAGTAAAGTAAGTGAAGTTCAAAAAACCTACGATGGCAATGATTCTGAGATTGTTGGCCAGATGAGCATAGGAGTCATGGAAGGTCTGGGCATTCTTATAGATTGCGTCGGCCTGCTTGATGAGGTCATCCAAGCTCAACGTCGGAGGAGTCACATCCAATGGAGAGGTTGAAGCCGGAGGCATGGATGAAGCCCTAGTTGCCTCCTGCACCTTCAAAGCAGTTGATGGCTCGAAGGCTCCCGCCTTGATCGATGCTTCCACGTCCACCTATCCCACCACTTCCTTCCCTTTCTTAGTGGCATCCTTAGCTAGAGCTTCAGCCACTTTAGAGGAGGTGCTCTCCTGCATCGCCTGGCTGCTAGGAGCGACATCCGCCTCGACCGAACCTGAGACATCAATGATTGGATTGACATCTATCTCCATGGTGGAGGTCTCAGGATTGGCGGGAGATGAGGGCCCAGCGGGGCCAGAAGAGGGTTTGGTGGTAGCAGTAGGGGGAGCAGCAGCGGGAGAGGACTTAGCAGACAAATCCTTGGTCAGCATATCATGAATGTTTTTTAACCCTCCAACATCTTTGGAGGATCGCTTCAAACTAACACCGGCTTTCCTCCTAAAACGTACAAAGTATAAGTACAAGATTTGAAAAAAGGTGTGGGTTGAAAAAGCACAAGTCAGAGAATGAAAATACTTACTCCACGGCAGGAGCCTTGGTGAGGGGAATGACGATGTACTTCTTCTTTTTCTCCGCCTCTAAGGTGGCAGTGGAACGTTTGGAGACTCCACTCTCCGATTTCTTCTTCTTGGCCTTGGCAACAGCGTTAGAGGTGGAGCTCTTCCGCTTTCGTGCTGTCGGAGCTGGTTGACCCTTAGGGGCATCGTCGTCGGACACCATCTGGATATCCTTCAGCTTAGGATCATAGACCTGGGAGGCCATTTGATCCGCCGCCAAGGTCGCCAGCTGGGATACATGGGAGTGTTAGACGGACAACTTCAAAGTCATAAAAACCTTAGAGCATGTAACGAGCAACAAAGGAAATAGAAGCTACCTCTGGGCACTTGCCGCACTCGAACATGTTGAAGCTAATCTTGAAGCCACACTTCTTGTCCTTCACCTTGACGATGTCCTTGAGCCAGAGCTTGATGGAGTCAGTAGAGAAGTTATCCCGAGAAATTCGCATGGGATCCCTCCTGTCTTGATTATACTTGGACATCAGCTCGGCATGGTGCTACAGATGCTCGATCCGCCTAACGTACCAGCACATTGCAAGGTCCAAGCCCGTCATACCTCCGTCTACGAGCCAATCGATCTGCCTTACGGCACGATTGGCTTCATCGTCGGAGGGAAGAGAGGCTGGGGTCCACCATGCGGGCACTTCGGCGGCAACTCCATCGACGAAGTCAGGGTAGGCCTCAAGACGGTCTGGCAGAGGGACGTCTGGCCCGTAGAAATACGTACGCTGTCAGTTCTTGCAAGACTCGTGCCCTACAATGTCAGGGAAGCACCGGCTAGGCCGGATCTTAAACCTAATGGTTCTGCAGATCCGCAGTTCGTCCTTGGACTCCACAGACTCTCTCTTGACGGTAAAAAAGTATACAAACAGATCTAATCTAGGCTTAATACCTAGGTATCCTTCTCTCAGAGCCACGAAGTTGCTAAGGAATAGAATACTTTTGGGAGAGAGATTGTGGGGGAGTACCCGGAAGTGTCGGAGGACATCCAGGAAGAAGTCGGAGACTGGCAGGCTTACGCCACGTACCAGCTGAGACTTGAGGTAAACCTTATCTCCGGCTTGGGGAGAAGGAACTACCTCGCCGGCCGGTGCCGCCCACCAGACAAACTTCTCTGACGCGAGGAGATACCCCTCGTCGACCAGCTCATGGAGATCTTCGGCAGAGAGATCAGAGCCTCTCCACAGCCCCTTGTGGGAGTCGCTTTCTTCTTCAGTAGCTTCAGGCGCCGCTCGTTCTTGGTCATCGCCGATGGACTCCGTCACGGTGGAGACATGAATGACCACCCCCTCCGGCGGGATGATCACTCCCTGGTATGGCTCCATCGTAGGGTTGCTGGAGGCTATTATAACAGGGAGAAGGTGGAGGAAGAAAGGGCTCTGGTTAGGGTTTTCGTAGAAGAGCTCGAATGGTCGTGTGGCTGTAGGAAGACGAAGACTGGGAAGCGAATGCGGGTAAAAATAAATAAATTGACTGCAATGAGACTATATAGGCCTGGTGACAAGATTCGTGCAAAAGGATCTTATGGATGGAACACTGCCGACGTGGAAGTGAACGTGCGCGGTAATTTTGCCACGCCCTCCGTCTTTTGTCGCTCCACCGTTTCGGATTTCGCGTGCGTGAAAAGAGCTGATGATTAATTCTATGTTTCTGTGAGTTTCGAGGAAGTGTAGGTTGTACCCTACGTCATCCTCATGACAGTTGTAGTGAAGGGTTACATCCTAAGATTCCATCAAAGACGGAAACTACTTGACTCTAGAAACGAAGACTCAAGGAATCTCTGGCTACATTGCGAAGCCGGAGAAGATTGCAGGGTTCTTTGGGAGACCTTTGAGATATTGCTTGATGGATTGCCGGCATCACTTAGACGGGACATTCAGGGATCAACGAGCAAGACGGCACAAGATTTCAAAGTCCTCCGGGGGCTACTGTTGGGGATATGCTATATGGGTATCCTCATAGCATGTCACCAATCCGCCTAACCCGGGTGGCCCATAGTTGGTAGCAAGGCCTATGGCCTGCTGGGCGGCCCAGTTAGACGGATCCAGAAGGGGGGCCCATGCCGGATAAAGGAAGGCTACGCAGGAGTCACCGACATACTCGGAGCCTTAGAGTACAAGACACGGAAGACTAGTTCGTGTAGGTGTAGGACTCTTTACCTTGTCCGGGAAGGACCTTTCCCTGTAAACCCTAGGTCTTGGCGCCTTTATAAGCCGGCTTGTGGGAGCCTTTAGGGCACAACCTCTTAGATCGCAGCGTACAACACGAAACACCTCGCATAGCGAACCTATCTCTGTAACTTGGTGTATTGCCATTATAGTGATTTATAGAAGGAGTAGAGTTCCGCCACCGTTGCGGGACTTGAACCTGGGTAAGCTATGTTACCTCGTACCCGCCAACTCTCCGCCTTACCCCACGTCTCTAAACACGCACTGTGAGGACCCCTCCATGGCGTACTTGTCGGCAATACCACGACAAGAAATGAAACCCGTTTCATGTAGCTTGCGCTTTTTCTCTCCTCACCCTTCTCCAAGTTGATCTAGATGCTCAAGAGCTGCCTCCGTTAGTTGATCTAGTTGATCAACATCTGCTTCCCCTACTTGATCTTGATGATAAAGATGTGCTTCCCTCGGTTCATATGGAGGATCATATGGTTCACCATGAAATACCCATCTAACATATGTGCTTAGCATCCCAAATGTAAAAATATGGTCTTCCACTATACTTTGAGGCAACACCCCACGATTCACACACAACCGGCAGGGGCAATGTACTTTTGAGTTGTCACAATGAGCTCTGACAAACCCCATAAATCGTAGAACACCAAGGATATGTTTAGCGTTGCCTAATGGAGCAATCTCTATCCAAAATCTGCCCATTTGTTTAATTATGACATACAAGGTTGGTTATTATTAAAAGAAAAGTAGGAAACATATAGATGGAGTATAAAAACTATATATGCCTATGCATTTCAGCAAACATGTTGACAGCAAAAATCGCCGAAGGTATTTAGGAACACAGATCGAGCGCAGAGTAAACTATGACCATGCAGATTGAGGACAAATTAAACTACGTATTTGAGGAGGCAGATCGGGTGAAAGGTCAATAAAATGCAACCAGATCGAGCTAGAGATAGAAGGACTACCGTGGGATTGACGTGCCCACCAGTGCGTCTCAAGAAGACCGATGAGTAGAGAAAGCTTCTTCGCGCACGGTGGTGATGAGGAGCAGCCATAAGCGCGTTTGTTTTGTGGGCAAGGGGGGAGGGCCTAGGCGGCAGAGGTGGAAGTTAATAAACAACGCGAAGGGGTGGGGAGGGATAACTTTGGAAATTCTCACATACCCTGCTTTGGGAACCACCATATACGTGCCCCACCTGCCAGTCACCATAGATCAAAATTGATCCAAAACATGTCAAAATACAAGTTTATGTTTTACCATGGAAACTAATGCACATAGCATTGCACTTTGCGAATGAATGGCTTTATTTCAATATATATTTAATTTTGTCCCTAATTTTTTCAAAAAGGGGCCAATATGGAAATTCAAAAGTAAACTTCAAATTTGGAACCAGACATATCGGTTAATTTGCCAAGATGCACCGATATACCAAATACGGACACGTCATCATAAATTATGGCCGTGACCTTGGTCACCTTTTTTTGGACGATGGTCATCTTTTTGAAAGCCTTGAATTGTTCGATTTCAGCAAATGCGTAAAAACTCATTTAAATGTTGGAAGCAACTCTCATTGGTATGCGGATCTAGAGTGTAAGAGCGAATCTGAGTCCCCAACATCGGAGCAGCGTATGTTTGAAGCTTTGACCTCAAAATTTTGGTATTGCACCCAAACATCGCAAACATCCATTCAAATATCCCGCGCATCCATTTAGACATACTTCATCTTTTCTAGAATGCATAATTCCTCTTCTATCCCTACTCCTCTTGTTTGAAAGCCTTGAATTAATGTTCATTAATTTTGGTAGATGTCTATAAACTCATTAAATGCTGGAAAGCATATAGGACTGTGGGTCTATCTGATGGGGAAAGCATCCCAAGTGGGAGTAGCGTACCTTAGAAGCTTCAACTTCAAAATTTTGGCAGAGTCAAAATATCCCGTCCATCCATTCAAACATCCAGCCCCAAAAATTATTTTATTGCACAAATTTAGCATGGAAGCTTGAAAGGACGTTATACATTGTGTGAAAAGGTGGTGGTGGCATTTTGAGCCATCATCTTCGTAGTTGCTTCACAAAAACACATTGTTGTTACTTGGAAATTTGAAAACAAAGTTCAAATTTGAAACCAGACATATTGGTTGATTTGCAAAGACGCACCGATCCATAAAATACGCACACGTCATCATAAACTATTTCCATGACCTTGGTCACCTTTTTTTTGGACGATGGTCATCTTCTTGAAAGCCTTAAATTGTTCAAAAATTTTAGCAAATGCCTAGAAACTCGTTTAAATGCTGGGAAGCAACTCTCGCTGGCGTGTGGGTCTAGACGGTGACAGCGCGTCTAAGAGGCCCCACGCTAGAGTAGCTTATGCTAGAAGCTTTGACCTTAAAATTTTGTTACGGTGCCCAAACATCGCACCCATCCATTAAAATATCCCGCACATCCATTCAAACATGCTTCATCTCTTTCTAGAATGCAAAATTCCTCTTCTTTCCCTGCTCCAGAAACAAGAATACGAGGGAGCACTACAATAACAGAGGGATATAGGTGGTAAATTTGCGTTCTCCCAAGTGCATCACTCCATCAACGTTTCCTAGACCTTCTTCAATATTTACCTGCCCGCCCACTCCGACCTACACTGACTTTTTGGACCCACTATGCAAGTGACCCACATGTCAGTGAGCCAGAATTATGGGAAGTAGAGGTTCCCATCGCTTGTTGTTCGAAATTCGAACATTCTTTGCTAAACTGAGATAAAAATCGTTAAAATCATCGAACCTGGCCCGGAAGCTTGAAAATTCATGAAACTTGGGCATTATCCATCAAAAAAATTATACTATGTGAGAAAGTTGGTGCGGTGAGATATTGAACCACATATAATCTTTGTAGTTGCTTCACAATGGAAGCCATTGTTGTCACTTGGACAATTGAAAATAACTTTGATTTGGATGCACCCTTTTTGTAAACATTGTTTGAATGCCAATATGCAGTTATGCACCGATCTACCAAACATGGACATCTTATCATAAACTATGGCAAACATATTGCCATGACCTTGGTCATCTCATTTGAAAGCCATTAATGTTCATACATGGTACGCCATATTGTGAAACGGGTTTCTTCAAAAGTTGTCAAATTTTAGCATATTTTCATGGAAACTAGGTAGTGCACATAACAAAATACTCTACGAAAGAAAGACATTGCTTCAATTTATATATTCTTTATTTGGATTTTCTTTCAAAAGGTCCCAAATTAGGCTGCATTATTAGCATTCATATCAAGAAGTTGAGGGGTTGTTTGGTTAAGCTTATCTATCGCTTTTAGCTTTATTTTATAAGTCACTTTAGATTTTTGCTTTTGGCTATATCCTCATTCCACTATGTCAGAGTAAAAGCTAAAAAAACAAAGCCAAAAACACGTTATTGGCTTTATAAGCCAAAAACCAAAAGCCATAATTAGTGCCCAACCAAACAACGCCTAAATCTCACGGAACTCTTGGTGTTTCTCCCTTGTTTTAGTACTTGGGTACCTTCAATTTTATTTAACAAAAAATATGACCAAGCAGGGTATCATCGACTTATAGATCAATTTTTGAGATACTTTCGTTAAATTATGGTAACACCATTCTATTCCACGAATATATATAACCATAAAGTTTGAACATATTATTGAGAATTCACGGAATCCTAAACCATAAAATCTAAACCCCTAAACCCTGACCAAGCAGGTATCATGCACTTATAGATCAAATTTGAGATACTTTCGTTAAATTGGGTAACATCATTCTATTCCACGAATATAAGCATAAAGCTTGAACATTATTGAATATTCCCGAAACCCTGATCCCTATCTAAACCCCTAAAACCCAAACCCTAAACCCCTACACCCCAAAACCTGACCAAGCACATAGCATGCACTTATAGATCAAATTTGAGATATTGTCGTTAAATTGGGTAACCCCATTCTATTTGACGAATATAAGAATAAACCCTGAGCATTATCAAAAATTCCCTAAACCCTAAAACCATCAGCCCCAAAACCCTAACCAAGCAGGTGTCATGCACTCATAAATCAAAATTTAAGATACTTTCATTAAATCAGGTAACACCATTCTATTAGACGAATATAAGCATAAATCCTGAGCATTACCACAAATTCGCTAAACCCTACACCTGTAACAACCCATAAAACTAAACTGTAAAACCCTAAACCCTCGACCCATAAACCCTAACCAAGCAGGTACCGTGCACTTATATATCAAAATTTTAGATACTTTCATTAAATTATGGTAACGCCATTCTATTCCATGAATATAAGCATAAAGCTTGAACATTATTTAAAATTCCCAAAACCCTAAAACCTAAACACTAAACCCAAAACCCTTACCAAACATGTAGCATGCACTTATAGATCAAAATTTAATATACTTTCATTAAATTGGTAATGCCATTCTATTCGACGAATATAAGCATAAATCTTGAGCATTATAGAAAATTCCCTAAACCCTAAACAACCCATAAAACCTAAACCTAAAACCCCAAACCCTCAACCCATAAACCCTAACCAAGAAGGTATCATGCACTTATAGATAAAAATTTGAGATACTTTCAATGAATTAGGTAACGCCATTCTATTCGACGAATATAAGCATAAAGCTTGAGCATTATTGAAAATTTGCTAAACCCCCTAAACCCTATTCAATCCATAAAACCTAAACCATAAAAAACTAAACCCTTGACCCATAAACCCTAACCAAGAAGGTACCATGGACTTATAGATCAAAATCTGAGATTCTTTCATTAAATTGCAGTAACGCCATTCTATTCCACGAATATAACTATAAAGTTTGAACATTATTGAAAATGCCCTAAACCCTAAAACCCTAAACCCTGAACCCTGCCTAAATGACCCAGGCAAATGAGGTATCATGCACTTGTAGATAAAAATTTCAGATATACTTTCCTCAAATTGCGCTAACGCCATTAAATTCCACAAATATAAGCATATATAAAGCAACTTGAACCTTATTGAAAATTCCTAAAGAACCTAAACCCTAAACCCCTAAACCCCAAAAAGCATAAACCCTAAACCCTCATCCCCTCAACCCCTTACCAAGCAGGTATCGTGCACTTATAGATCAAAATCTGAGATACTTTCATTAAATTGCGATAACACTAGTCTATTCCACGAATATATATAGGCATATATATAAAGCTTGAACATTATTATTGAAAATTCATAAACTCTAAAACCTTGAAAACCCTAAACCCTAAAAACCAACCTTAAACTCCTAAACCCTAAAATCCTAAATCATATACCATACTAAACCCGTAAACCCTCAACCCAAAAAACACGAACCCTAAACCCCAGACTATATATATCTTGTGTGGAAACTAGGGCAGTGGGATTTTGAGACATACTTATTTGTAGTTTCTTCATGACAAAAGCCACTATCATCGCTTGAAAAATTGATAATAACTTCAAATTCATAAGCTTCCTTTGTAAATAATATTTTAAATGCCAATAATACAAACCAATCTACCAAATACAAACATGTTGTTACAAACTATAGCAAAGAGATGGCCATGAACTAGGTCATCTGGATTGAAAGCCATGCATATTCATACATGGTATGCCATATATCGTATAAAAAATTAAAGCCATTATTATCGATTGGGGCTTTTAAAGTAACTTCAAATATGGAAGCTCTTTTTGTAAACAATGTTGAAATGCCAATATGCACCAATCTACTAAACATGGTTACATTACCATAAAGTCTGCTAACACATATGGCCTTGACATTGGTCATCTAGTTTTGAAAGCCATGAATGTTCAAACATGGTATGCCATATTGTGAAACGAGTTTTTCAAGAGTTATCAAATTTTATATTTTTTCATGGAAATTAGCTAATGCACATAGTGAGATACCAATGGAGAAACTAATGGTTTTATTTTGTTTTATATTTTGTTTCTTTGTTTTTTAATGGCCCAAATTTGGTGTCATTATCATTCATATAAAAAAATTAATCTTGCAAAACTCTTGGTGGTTCTACAATATTTGACTAATTCGGTACCTTTAAACTATTTTTAAAAAGTCAAGAGCAAGCTATATCACACACTTTGTAGTTCGTAATTAGACATACTTACTTTAAATTGTCAAAAAGCCATTTTATTACACATCTTCAGCTAGTAAGCTTGGAAACTCATGAAAGTAGGGGATTATCCATCAAATCTGGAATCTCCTTTGTAAATAATTGCTTGAAATGCCAAGATGCACCGATCTACCAAATACAGACACGTTTGTAAGCTTGGTTGGCGAAGATGCTTCAATGTACGGAGTAGTACAAAACATGAAAAAGGTATAGAAACTATGGTTGTGACCTTGGTCATCTTGTTTGAAAGCATGGAATTAATGTTCATTAATTTCGGCACATGTCTATAAACTCATTAAATGCTGGAAAGCATACAGGCATGTGGGTCTATCTGGCGGGGACATCATCCCAAGTAGGAGTAACGTACCTTAGAAGCTTCAACTTCAAAATTTTGGCAGAGCGCCGAAATATCCCGTCCACCCATTCAAACATCTAGCCCATCCATTCAAACATTCATCCCCAAATATTATTTTATTGCACAAATTTAGCCTAGAAGCTTGAAAGGGCATTATACATTGTGTGAAAAAGGGGGTGGTGGCATTTTGAGCCATCATCTCTGTAGTTGCTTCACAACAAAACACATTGTTGTTACTTGGAAATTCGAAAACAAACCTGAAATTTGGAACAAGACATATTGGTTGATTTGCAAAGATGCACCGATCTACCAAATACGGACATGTCATCATAAACTATTTCCATGAACTTGGTCACCTTTTTTTTGGACGATGGTCATCTTATTGAAATCCTTAAATTGTTCGAAAATTTCAGCAAATCCCTAGAAACTTGTTTAAATGCTGGGAAGCAACTCTCGCTGGTGTGTGGGTCTAGACGGTGATAGCGCGTATGAGAGGCCCCACGCCGGAGTAGCGTATGCTAGAAGCTTCGACCTTTCAATTTTGGTACGGCACCCAAACATGGCACCAATCCATTAAAATATCCCGCGCATACATTCAAACATGCTTCACCTCTTTCTAGAATGCAAAATTCCCCTTCTATCCCTACTCATGAAACAAGAATCTGAGCGAGCACTGCAATAACAGAGGGATGTAGGTACTAAATTTGCGTTCTCCCAAGTGCATCACCCCATTGATGTTTCCCAGCCCTTCTTCAATATTTACCTGCCCGCCCACTCTAACCTACACTGACTTTTTGGACCCACTATACAAGTGACCCACATGTCAATGAGCCATAATTACGGGAAGTAGAGATTCCCATCGCTTGTTGTTCAAAATTCGAACATTTTTTGCTAAACCGAGATAAAATCATTAAAATCATCGAACCTAGCTCGGAAGCTTGAGAATTCATGAAACTTGGGCATTATCCATCAAAACAATTATACTCTGTGAGAAAATTGGTACGGTGAGATTTTGAACCACATATAATCTTTGTAGTTGCTTCACAATGGAAGCCATTGTTGTCACTTGGATAATTTAACATAACTTTGATTTGAATGTACCCTTTTTTGTAAACATTGTTTGAAATTCCAATATGTAGTTATGCACCGATCTACCAAGCATGGACACATTATCATAAACTATGGAAAACATATTGCCATGACCTTGGTCATCTCGTTTGAAAGCCATGAATTTTCATAATGGTACGCCATATTGTGAAATGGGTTTCTTAGAAAGTTGTCAAATTTTAGCATAATTTTCAAGGAAACTAGGCAGTGCACATAATAAAATACTCTGCGAAAGAAAGACATTGCTTCAATTTATATATTTTTTATTTGGATTTTTCTTTCAAAAGGTCTCAAATTAGGCTGCATTATTAACATTCATATCAAGAAGTTGAGGGGTTGTTTGTTAAGCTTATATGTCGCTTTTAGCTTTATTTTATCAGCCACTTTAGATTTTTGCTTTTGGCTTATACCATCATTCAACTATGTCAGAGTAAAAGCTAAAAAAACAAAGCCAAAAACACGTTCCTGGCTTTATAAGCCAAAGATCAAAAGTCAGAATTATAGCCCAACCAAATTGTGCCTAAATCTCACGAAACTCTTGGTGTTTCTCCCTTGTTTTAGTACTTCGGTGCCTTCATGTGTATTTAACAAAAAATATGACCAAGCAGGATATCATCGACTTGTAGATCAAATTTTGAGATACTTTCATTAAATTGCGGTAACACCATTCTATTCCATGAATATATATATAACCATAAAAGTTTGAACATATTATTGAGAATTCATGGAATCCTAAACCATAAACTCTAAACCCCTAAACCTTGACCAAGCAGGTATCGTGCACTTATAGATCAAAATTTGAGATACTTTCATTAAATTGGGTAACACCATTCTATTCCACGAATATAATCATAAAGCTTGAACATTATTGAAAATTCCCGAAAACGTAAACCCCTAAACCCCTAAAACCCAAATCCTAAACCCCTAAACCCTAAACCATGACCAAGCACGTAGCATGCACTTATAGATCAAAATTTAAGATAATTTCGTTAAATTGGATAACGCCATTCTATTTGACGAATATAAGCATAAATTCTAAGCAATATCAAAAATTTGCTAAACCCTAAAAAACCCCTAAATCCAAAATTCTAAACCCTAAAACCCTAAACCCTCAGTCATAAACCCTAACCAAGCAGGTTTCATGCACATATTGATCAAAACTTGAGATACTTTCATTAAATCAGCTAACACCATTTTACTCTACGAGTATAAGCATAAATCCTAAGCATTATTGAAAATTCACTAAACCCTAAACAACCCATAAAACTAAACCGTAAAAACCTAAAACCCTAAACCCTCGACCCAAATACCCTAACCAAAGCAGGTATCGTGCACTTATACATCCAAATTTGAGATAATTATAAATAAATTGATGTAATCCCATCCTATTCCACGAATATAAGCATAAAGCATCTTGAACATTATTGAAAATTCCTGAAACCCCAAACCCTAAACCCCTAAACCCTTACTAAGCACATAGCATGCACTTATAGATCAAAATTTGATATACTTTTGTTTAATTTGGTAACGCCATTTTATTCGACGAATATAAGCATAAATCTTGAGCATTATCGAAAATTCCCTAAACCCTAAATCCTAAATAGTCCTAAAACCTAAACCCTAAAACCCAAACCCTCAACCCATAAACACTAACCAAGCAGATATCATGCACTTTATAGATCAAAATTTGAGATACTTTCAATAAATTAGGAAATGCCATTCTATCAACGAATATAAGCATAAAGCTTGAACATTATTGAAAATTCTCTAAACCCTAAACCCCATACAACCATAAAACCTAAACTGTAAAACCCTAAAACCCAAAACCCACGACCCACAAACCCTAACCAAGCAGGTAACATGCACTTATAGATCAAAATTTGAGATACTTCCATTAAAAGCGGGTAACGCCATTCTATTCGACGAATACAAGAATAAATCTTTGAGCATTATTGAAAAATCGCTAATCCCTAAACCCTAAACAACCCATAAAACCTAAACCGTAAAACCCTAAATCCTTGACCCATAAACCCTAAACCAAGCAGGTACCATGCACTTATAGATCAAAATTTGAGATACTTTCTTTAAATTACGTTAATGCCATTCTATTCCATGAATATAAGAATAAAGCTTGAACACTATTGAAAATCAAAAACCCTTAACTATAAACCCTAATAACCTCCTAACCCTAGAACCCTAACCCCCTAACCCTAGAACCCTAAACCCTTACCAAGGAGGTATAATGCACTTATAGATCAAAATTTGAGATACTTTTATTAAATTGCGTTAACGCCATTATATTCCATGAATATAACCATATATATAAAGCTTGAACATTATTATTGAAAATTCCCTAAACCCTAAAACCTAAACAATCATAAACCCTAAACCCTAAATCATGAACCCTAAACCCCTAAACCCTAAAATCCTAAACCATAAACCATGAATCCTTAAACCCTCAATCCAAAATAAACCCTGAATCCTAAACTTAACCCTAGGCAATATATACTTTGTGTGAAAACTGGGGCAGTGGGATTTTGAGCCATATTTTGTAGTTGCTTCATGACAAAAGCCATTGTTGTGCCTTAGAAAATTGAAATAACTTCGAATTCGGAAGCTTCCTTTGTAAATAATATTTTAAATGCCAATATGCACCAACTAGAAAATATGGATAGGTTATTATAAACTATAGAAAAGATATGGCCATGACCTTGGTCATCTGGTTTGAAAGCCATGCATATTCTTACATGGTAGTCCATATATTGTGATTCAATTTTTTCTCAAAAGTTATTAAATTTTAAGATTATATTTTTCCATGGAAACTAGCTAGTGCACATAGTGACACACAAAGAGAGAAAAGAATGGATGTATTTCGTTTTATATTTTGTTTCTTTGTATTTTTTTAAAAATGGCCGAAATTAGTTGTCATTACCATTCATATCAAAAGGTTGAATTTTGCGAAACTCTCGGTGGTTCTCCAATATTTTACTACTTGGTATCTTTGAATTATTTTAAAAAGTCAAGAGCAAGGTATATCACACACTTTCTAGTTCGGAATTAGACATACTTACTTCAGATTGTTAAAAAGTCATTTTATCGCATAGATTAAGTTAGGAAGTTTGCAAATTCATGAAAGATGGGTATTGTCCATCAAATCTAGAATCTTCTTTTGAAATGCCAAGATGCAGCAATCAACCAGATATGGACATGCTATCATAAACTATAACAGAGATATGACCATGACCTTGGTCATCTTGTATGAAAGCCTTCAAAATATATTGTTTATAAATTTTGGAAAATGTGTGGAAACTCATTTATATGTTGGTAAGCATACTGTCACTAGCGTGTGGGTCTAGATGGGGCCAACACATGAGAGCGGCTGCGTTGGAGTAGCATACGTCGGAATCTTCAACCTCAAAATTTTCGCAAGGCGCCGAAACATCCCACGCACATCTATTCAAATATCCCGCGCATCTATTCAAATATCCCGCCCCGCTTTTTGCAAATGCAAAATTCCTCTTCTATCCCTGCTCCAAAAACAAGGACCATGGGAGTACTACAATAATAGAGGGATATAGGTGGTAAATGTGCGTCATCCCACCTATATCCCCCCATCGTCGCTTCCGTGCCCACACCCCTACAACCTTGACCTTCCTCCAAGTGCTTCACCACTGGTCCTTGATACGTCCATAACGTATCTATAATTTTTGATGGTTTTATGCTAATAATATTCTTTTGACACTCCTTTTTATATAAAGTTTATGATTTATTTGGACTAACCTACTAATAGTTTCAAAAGTGCACAATGTTCTTGTTTTACACTTTGATGTGTAGGAATTACCAAGAATACAAGTGGAAACCTTGTTGGAGTCAAATTGAGATTTTTCTAGAAATTTGTCTCAGAACTCTTTTTGAAGATGGTCATGTTTTGGATCGAAGACAGCGTCAAAAGCAAAACTCTTCAACTACAAAGTTGTTGGAAATTTCACGACAAACATTCTGGACATAAAATTTAGCTGATTCCGAGTCTGGATGGACCCGCTAGGCCCGATTTACTACAACCCAAGATGCGGTGACGGGAATCCGAGAAGCTATATACAGGGAGGAAACCTAATTCGCCCAGGGCATCTCCACCCATAAATTTACAGCCACCAAAGCCATATTTTTGCCTCCCCCATGGATCCTATCTCCATGGGGGAGGGCTCCCAAGAATCCATGAAGGAAGGGGGCTAAGGGGCGATGCTCCCCCATGATAACGGCGGCGGGGAAGGAGTCCCCCGCGCCACTGCCAGCGCTGCCGCCGCCCTCTTCTCCATCTTCACCGCCATCTCCATCACCTAATCCTCCTAGTATGCAGTGGTTCATCCTCCCACACACCTCTGTACCATCCTATGTAAACATGGTGTTTGATGCTATAAGTTATAATCCTATGATCTATGTCATGTTTGTGTAGTTTCTTTGTTCTTAGATTGAATGGTTGAATGTATTTGGTTCATTAGAGTTGTATGTTGATATGGTACAGTCCTTTGATGTCCATTATATTTGTGCACGCATGGATTAAACATCATAGGTTTGTAGTATGTGCAAAGGGAAGGGGGAGTTCTGCCGGAGTGACAGAAACCCTAGGACGCAAACCGGAACATTGCACGTATGGGAGTAAGAGGACAATTAAACTTAAGGCTATGGTTGGGGAAACCTTAATGTATTGTTAGTACTTACAGATGTTTGCTAATAATCCAATCATATAGTACATGTAATTCCACATAGTGAAGCGCATGTATATTTAGCCTCTCCCACATAGAAAACTGCATCGAAGATAATGAATCCGATTTATTCGCTATTTAAACTTGGACAAAGCCACCACAATTACCACCACTATTCCATACTCATGGTTCTGTTAGTTTAGTATATTTTATTGCTGCAGCAACTAGCTTTACTTTCTTATTATTTATTATCATGCAAAACTATATCTAGTACTTGTATTGTTTCTCTAGTTTTATTTCCTAGATAATGCAAACGTTTAGTGTGCGTAGAGTTGTATCAGTGGTTGATAAAACTTGAGAGAACATTTATCCTACCTTTACCTCCTCGTTGGGTTCGACACTCTTACTTATCGAAAAGGCTACTTGTGGGTTATCAAGACTTTTTCAGGCGCCGTTGCCGGGGAGCAATAGCATGTGGGTGAATATTCTTGTGTACACTTGTTTGCTTTATCTCTAAGTAGTTTTTACTTTCAGTTTTAAGTTGTTCTCTATCTTAGTATAGATAGAGAATGCGAATTACAAAAAAAAATAGGTGTACTTGTTACCTAAAAAGTTTTAAAAAAGGAAAGTGATTGGAAAGATGAGTAATGGTTATGTGGGGGTCGACCTTGAACACTTGTGTTCATACCTATGAAACCAAAACAAATCTTCCCATGGAAGCTTTTCAGTTAAAAACCGTAGAAAAGAATGGGAAAGTTTTTGTGTTGAAGTTTTTCACAGAGAATAAGGAACACCAAACAGAGAAATTGAATAATGTCAAAAAGTTTCTTAAACAACCCCTCGGTTTGCAAACCTTTAAACTTTGTTTTTTGAGCAGCA
Source organism: Avena insularis (assembly GCA_023614405.1). Classification (NCBI taxonomy): domain Eukaryota; kingdom Viridiplantae; phylum Streptophyta; class Magnoliopsida; order Poales; family Poaceae; genus Avena; species Avena insularis. The sequence goes on from CM042684.1 coordinate 357,378,374, forward strand.
TAGAAACTAAAATATATTTGGAGCATTTGTATCTTTTTAATTATTTGTATTAGCATCAAACACCAGTTACATTTCTTTTCTTTGAGTCTTGGAAGTTTTTACCTATGTAGCAACCGCTCCTTATCCTTTTATTTTTGTTTTTGTGCCAAGAGTAACCTCTAATGGGAGAGAAGTAATGCTTGGGAAAGTTGCTGTCCTGAAACAGATTTTTGTGCTTCGCTATAAAAATTCGTGTAAAATCTCTGTACGTCGCTTTGAGCTTTAATTTTTTGTGCTTCTGCCCCAGGTTGTTATCCAACTGTCGTTAGTTCAACACTTTTCGATTTGAGCAACAAAAGGTCTTCGAAAAAATTGGTGTTTACCTACTGGTCTGTTTTGATAGATTTCTGCCATTATTTGCATTTGCTTCTTGTTGATTCCTTTTTGGTTTCTCTTTGGGGAATTGAGCTTTTTAAGGGAAGTGCTACAGTATGTTGTGTTTTAATGGAAGTTTTATTGGTGTTGAAACTGTACCCAAAGACTTATTATCTTGAGTACACTAATGTTGCTAATGAAGATTATGTGAAGTTTTGTATGAAGGAAAAATTGCAGGTGTTAAGGAAAGAATAATGTAATGAGATGAAGAATGGACTAAAGCTCAAGATTGGGGATGCTACCCCGTGTCACCCCAAGAAATATACAAGAAGTACAAGAGTCATGCCTTGGGGAAGCCCAAGGCATCCCCTTTTTCATCAATAAAAATCTCAGGTTCTTCCAAACACTTCATTTTTATTGTTTCATGCAGAGTTGTGTTGTTCTTGGAGCATCTTCGTTTTTGTTTTTAGTTTTAGTTTGCTTTTTTTCTTAGTTTTCTTGAATAAATTGGTTGGACCCCCTCATTCATACATTAGTTTTCAAATAAGATTGGTTTGGATTGGAAAAGAGTAGGAAAGTTCATGCTTAAGTGGTAAAAAAGAGCTTTTTTTTACTGTGGCCTATGCTTTTTCATGTCATGCTTGGTATTGTTTTGGCTTTATGCTTAGTGATTTTTGATGTAGCATGATATGTTACAAACAATTGAGATTGCTTAATGTGCCTTGAAAGAATCATGCGTTGTTTTAGCATATTGAAGCATAGTATTGTGGTATTCTCCTTTGATGTTTTATTTGGGTTGACTTGGCGCATGCTCACACCATGTTAAGACTATCCCAAGTCAACATAGCCTCTATGATCCATTAGTTTTCGACCTGTAATATCACTTTATGCTTTAATTAATGATGTTTTGTTGCTTTGCATGATTATGGCCACTGTTGCTCTCTTAGTTGGTCGCTCCCAGTCTTTTGCTAGCATCCATAACCAAGTATGAGTTCCACTCATGCATCTAACTCCAAATAAAACTAAGTTATTCCAAAGAGTCCACCATACCTACCTATTAGCATTTGCTATTCCAAGTATATTCATGTTTTTATCTACCTTCTGAATTAAACTTGTTATGAGAAAACTAGTGATTAAAGCTCTCACGAACTTGATGGCACACTTTACTTTTCTTGCCCCTAATAAACTTGAACCATTATGTCATCTATGTTGTATATGCTTGCACTTATATGTTGGGGATTAGCAGAACCATGTTGTCATGGGGAACACTCTCAACATTGCACTTGTACATTGTACCCAGTTGATATCATGCTCTTTTGTCTATGGATGTCGTTGGTGTGAAATGAAAGGGGAGCTTGTAAGTCCATGGAGTTATGTATGTGTGTTACAGAAACACCTAGGCCGCTGGTCTAATCCATGCCTAATCATGGTGGAAACCTGCAGCGTAACCATAATGAGCAATCTATGAAGCATTCTTCTTATAAAAAAGAGATAGAGATTGAGAAAAAGAGAAAAATAAAAAAGAGATGAGAAAAGAGGAAAGAGATAAAAAAGCACCATTTTCCCATGGTAAATAAGAAGATTGCTGAGATGCTCGTTGTCTGCTTGCCTTGTCATTTTGATATGGGGATTCTTCCGTATCATCGGGCAAGGGGTACCTCGTTGGCGGTTCTCTATAATACACATGTACTTACTATGACAAGAACTTACCGGTAACTAAACTTGAGTAGTATGAGGAGCGGCCCTCATATTCAAGGGAAATGAGATTTCCAACTTATACATCGTCAAGCATATACTCCATAGTTTGTTCACTTTAACCTTAATCACTTCAAGATGCTTATGATTTGGGTAATGAGAGATGAAAGCTAATAAATACCATAATTTTTGGAAGCTATTTATGAGACTTGAATCCCTGCTTCCTTCTATGAAGGCCTTTCTTTTACTTTTATATTGAGTCTCTATCTTTTATCTTTATGCACCTATTAAGAGAGCATAGTAGCCATTCTTAGTTTAATGTGCATTGTTCCAAGACTTGTTGATTGATGCATAACTTTGATATTGCTTGTTCTTAAACTATTTATATCTAGTCACCCTTATGAACTTTGAAGGTGTCTTATGCATTTATGTTTTGCTACACTATGAGGGACAAGCTAAATACCATTCTCATTATGTTTTCTTTATGTGAAATAAACAAACGTATTTTAAAGCATTGTTATTCATGATCTCTTGTTTGTACCTTTTCATGGTACAACATAGTTGCTCTGTCTTATTCTTAGAACTCTATCTTTCATGTTCATGTTTAGAGTACCTTGATCCCAACTATCAACACTTTTACAATAATGATGATCAAGATTGTGTTGTCTGCATGTCACCTCAAAAATTATATTGTTTTTATCGTTTACCTACTCGAGGACGAGCAGGAACTAAGCTTAGGGATGTTGATACGTCCATAACGTATCTATAATTTTTGATGGTTTTATGCTAATAATATGCTTTTAACACTCCTTTTTGTATAAAGTTTATAATTTATTTGGTCTAACCTACTAATAGTTGCAAAAGTGCACAATGTTCTTATTTTACACTTTGATGTGTAGGAATTACCAGGAATACAAGTGGAAACCTTGTTGGAGTCAAATTGGGATTTTTCCAGAAATCTGTCTTAGAACTCTTTTTGAAGAAGGTCACGTTTTGGGTCGAAGACGGCGTCAAACGGAAAAATCTTCACCTACAAAGTTGTTGGAAATTTCGCGACAAACATTCTGGACATAAAATTTAGCTGATTCTGAGTCTGGACGGGCCTGCTAGGCCCGATTTACTGCAGCCCAAGATGGGGTGACGGGAATCCGAGAAGCTATATAAAGGGAGGAAATCTAATTCGCCAAGGGCATCTCCACCCACAAATTTGCAGCCACCAAAGCCATGTTTTTGCCTCGCCCATGGATCCCATCTCTATGGGGAGGGCTCCGAAGAAGCCATGAAGGAAGGGGGCTAAGGGGCGGTGCTCCCCCATGATACCGGCGGCGGGGAAGGAGTCCCCCGCGAGAATATCATTTTGCGGCCCGAAAGTTGGGGCACCTAGGCAACATGGTACCCAATTTCCCTGAAATCAGTCAGGATGACTACATTTGGTTTGCCAAATACTCAGAGGGTCTTTTTTGGCACGAATTCAACTTTACGGTTTAATACAAAAAATCAGGCTAACGGCCGTCAAGTTGGGGCCCCCTTGTCAGTTCTCGCCGTTATGTCGCTCTCGTCGCTTAGGTGTCAATTAGGCTTGCAACGTTGGCGCCTGCATTCATTACGCTTATTCTTCTTCCCCGGAGCAACAATCTGTGGGGCGTTGCAGCCATGGCACGGAGCTGGGACATGAACGAACCTGCTCGGCCCAGCTCTCCTCCCTATAGGCCTGCAGCGTTGGCGCCTGCATCCATTACGCGTCTTCTCCTTCCCCGGAGCGGGAATCTGTGGTCGCGGCCATGGGGCAGAGCTGGGACGTGATGAACCTTCTCAGCCCCACTCACCTCCCTATCCCGAGTCGGAGCTCGCCCTCACCATGGACACACCCATGGCACGGTGCGGGGACGATAATTGGTTCCCTGTGAGATCTGTCACCGTGTCGACCATGCTCGGTTTTGTTTTCCTCCTCTAGAATCCGAGCTCGTCGTCGCCGTGGTTGCACCAGCACCAATTCTACCACCTCTGCCGAGGTCTCCGTGGTAGCTCAAGTTCTGTCATGTTGGACCTGTAAGCGAATTCGGAGCTGGGCGGCGGCAACCCGTTGTTGAACCTGCAAGGAATTTGCTGAAGACTGCGTGCCGCTCCAAGGTCTTTGGCTGATGCCTTCGACTTCTTCCAACATCCACCGCCGATGTGAGATCATTTAGTTACTTCAATACAAAATTTCGACCAATTTAACTTGTTTATGTATTTCTTGAAAATTATAATTTAATCGAGCAGTAGAAATATTTTGTAGTGTAATATTTTGTAGTGTAATATAATATTTTGCAGTAGAAATGAGCATGATCAGTAATATAATTGAACACTAGAAATTTTAAGGCACTCCATATAAAGGAGTAGATTAATATAGAAGGTTCACCAGAGACACCACGGATATATTGTCTTACATGCCACACACAGGTAATAATTAACTAAAACAAAATAAAAGCAGGGGCGGCAGCAGGAGGCCGGGACACGGAGACGCCTAGCAGGGTAGAGGCATATCAGCAGGAGGCAGCGACAGCCTAGTACATGGGATATAGGCCAGTCCTGACGTACTCCCGAAGGAATTTGCCGAAGGCTGCATGCCGCGCCAAGGTAATCGTCCTATGGCTTCTGCCTCTACCTCTAGCAACGCCCACCTCGTGCTAGATCATGCTGTCGAGGTCCACGTTGATTGCTCTGCCACAGAATGGGCAAAACAGTCTCCCCCTATGGTGGAAACGGATTAGCCCACACCGTAACCGCCTCAGCACGTAGCGGCTCTTGTTGTTCCTAGATTCCTTGCTATCGTCCACTTCATCATCATCCTCCTGATGACTTTTAAGAACATAACTTAGAACTCATACATATGATTGAATTGTATTACAACTCAAGAATTGACAACATGTGCATGTAAGACAATATATACGTGGATATCAAAGATAAAGCATCTCAGCAATAATTTGATCGGTTCATATATCATTTCATCTCAACACAATGACAAATAATTGCATCAGAGTGTATGTAGAATAAAGATTGCAGCCCCATAAGTTTCTTCAAGGACGGCGTGAGTGAACCAAGTAACAATTGCACAACCTATATTGTTCTTGTACATCGCCCCAGGTTCACTAACTCGTCCCTGAAAAAATCTGACACCAATGTGTCTGCCTCTCTTTTGGGACAAATTTGAATCATGGCCACAATAAGAAATTGAAATGTAATCGTAAAAAACAATATTCAGGGATATACATAGTCAGTGACAAAACAAGCCTAAATATTGTAATTATAAATAAAAAGAAAACAATTGATCTTCAGGTACATGTTAAAAATACTTATGATCAAAACCATTCATATACATATGCATCATACCAATCATTAAAAGATCATAAACAATTCAAGGATCATATATGTAGTTCCATATGAGACTAAATCTAGAGCCTCATAATTTGTTTCAGATATGGAGTTGGCGAACCAAAGTACCAACAACACAACCTATATTGTTTGTGTGCATTGCTGCCTCAGGTTCACCAACCCATCCCTAAAACACGACACCATCATACGTGTCTCCCCTTGAACTCTTTTGGGGCAAATTTCAATCATCAGCCTCGGTGACAAACTAAAATGTAATTCTTATACACTATGAATGCATGGAATAGATAATTCAAATATCATAGTTCTATGAATGTAGAATAAAGATTGCGGCCTCATAAGTTTCTACAGGGATGGTGTAAGCGAACCAAGTAACAATTGCACAGCTTATATTGATCTTGTACATGGCCCCAGGTTCGCTAACTCGTCCCTGAAAAAATCTGACACCAATTTGTCTCCCTCTCTTTGGGGCAAATTCGAATCATTGGCCACAATAAGAAATTGAAATGTAATCGTACAAAACAATATTCAGGGATATACATAGTCAGGTATAAAAACAAGCCTAAATATTGTAATTATAAATAAAAAACCAAACAATTAATCTTCAGGTACATGTTAAAAATACTTATGATCAAAACCATTCATATACATATGCATCATACCAATCATTAAAAGATCAGAAACAAATCAAGGATCATATATGTAGTTCCATATGAGAATAAATCAAGGGCCTCATAATTTGTTTCAGAGATGGAGTTGGAGAACCAAAGTACCAACAGCACAACCTATATTGTTTGTGTGCATTGCTGCCTCAGGTTAACCAACCCATCCCTAAAACACGACATCATCATACGTGTCTCCCCTTGAACTCTTTTAGGGAAAATTTCAATCATCAGCCTCGGTGACAAACTAAAATGTAATTCTTATACACTATGAATGCATGGAATAGATAATTCAAATATCATAGTTCTATGAATGTAGAATAAAGATTGCGGCCTCATAAGTTTCTACAGGGATGGCGTAAGCGAACCAAGTAACAATTGCACAGCTTATATTGATCTTGTACATGGCCCCAGGTTCGCTAACTCATCCCTTAAAAAATCTGACACCAATGTGTCTGCCTCTCTTTGGGGCAAATTTGAATCATTGGCCACAATAAGAAATTAAATGTAATCCTATAAAACTATATTCAGGGATATACATATGCATCATACAATGCATTCATAGATCAGAAACAATACAAAGATTATATATATAGGTTCCATGTGAGAAAAAAATTAGGGCCTCATTTTTTTCAGCGATGGAGTCGAGGAACTAAAATACCAACAGCACAACCTATATTGTTTATGTGCATTGCCGCCTCAGGTTCACTAACTATCCCTAAGAAAATGACACCATTAGATGCCCTTGCACTATTTTGGGGCAAAATTGAATCATTGGGCTCAGTAAGGAATAGAAATGTAATGTTATAGGCATGTTGTGTATCGAAATCAACACTCAACTAGATGGCAGATGAGTAGATTGGGGTTTTTTGACTAGACGGATTGGGCTTTTGTGACTAGATGGAAGATGCATCAATCGACCGATTGAACCATATATATAATACCCTACTTCAAGAGCAAAAGAATATGTACACGATTGAGCAAATCCTATGTATGAACAGTGAAATCTGCGGCTGTGAGTAGAGAATCTAGCAATGTAGTACCTCGGACTCCTCATCAGGGACCTCCTTCTCGAACTCGTCATTCTCCGCTATTGCGTCGAAGATTTCTTGTATGTCGATGGGGTCATTGATGTAGAGCACCGTATTGCCTCCGCCTGCCGCCTGCCCCCCATCCAGATCTTCCGCTGGCACCAAGACATTGTCGGCCATGACGTTGTCGGCCACCTGCTGCTCGGCGGCGACGGCTACTACCTGCTGCTCGGCGATGATGGCTACTACCTGCTGCTCGGTGGCGACGGCTACTGGCTGGACGGATGAGCTCGCACCCTCGACGGCGCGGCAACGAGCGGCATTCGTGCCCGGAGAAGACGCCTCCGCCTGGTTGTCGACGACCAAGCCATCTCCTGCTGCGCCTTCAACTGGCTTCATCTCCGGCTCGTCTCCACGCGGACGCTTCATGGCACAGCAAGGGAAGGAGGTAGTGCAAGCGAGGGAGCTTCGGCGTGCGTGATAGGTGTAGATTGGGGTCTTGGGACTAGACAGACTAGGGGAAAATGACACGAGGACATGGAAGAAGAAGGTCAAGGGGGGTTATAAACACCAGACCATTCGTAGTCCTCGAGTGGACACGTGTGGTGGGCAGGGGGCTACCACGATCTCCACCCTTTTTTTTGGTTCCCTTTTTTTGAAATAGCCACGATCTCCACTTTAGAGCTGCATTGAAAACACGCTCATGGCAGACCTCGATTTTACTGCATGCAAGTGGCGTGGAACCAACTTCTAGCAACGTTAGATCTACTCGAGGGGGGGGCCTTGACTCATGGAAGTTACTAGTGGTAGGGCCCAGTTGGAAGTGAGATTGAGAGCGCTGCGTAAAAATGGGATATGTCTTATTAAAATCAAGTGGCAATAAATTGCAGTGTCCCATCGACAATCGTGCACTCGATGACCCCGTTGCCTTGTGCATATGTTGTAGTAGCAGTAGTAGGCTTTTCAGACTTGATTAAACGTGACATGACCACTCGACGACTTTTTCCATGGACGACATCGTGTTCCTTCTTGTAGAGGGAGACGTCAAGATGGGGCCTCGTCAAGATGGTAGCTCGTTAACTGGCAGTTTGAAATAGTACCCTTTTCCTCTCTCGTTAAATAGATATGTTTCATTTTACCCAAATTGGTAGCAACTCTAGAGAAGATTCTCTCTTCGATAATTCGTTCCCTTTTGGACCTCTTTTTGCCTCCGATCAGGTAGAAAATCTAGAGCAGCAAATCACACCAGGTAGAATACATTCATTCAGGAAAAAAATGTAGATATAGCTGTGCGTAGCTAAATAGGATATAGAGATAGAAAGTAGGTTGCTTAACGAGGTTCGATGCATTCAGCCAGAAATAGGATGCAAGAAAAATATAGAAAATCAAAAGAAGCTTCTTAGCAGTAGCAGCCGCCACAGCAGAAGATACATTCAAGGACACATCCAACCCGTCCTTCATGCGCCAGCGCCTCCGCCTCCCTCCGGCTCTTCCTCCACTTCTGGCTGCCCAGTCCCTTGATCTTGGGGGCCTTGGGCCTGATTGGAGGCATGCAACCCTCTTTGATGGCCACCCGCTGGAGGTTTCGGAGGTGAATGCTGAGAGCCCGGTGTTCAGTGATGTAGGAGTTGATGTTCACGGTCTTGCGCTCACCGCCTTTGTGGATGCTGGAGCCCGGGGCCTCTCCATGCTTCAGTAAGGAGTTGAAGATAGTGCCGGCGAGACTCACCCGACAGAAGGGGCATCACCGGTAGTCGCCCCTGAAGAAGGCGTCGTACTGGCCGGCCCGCAGCCTCCTCAGCACCTGACGAGCCTTGGTTTGCATGGACTCGTCATCGCTACAGACGTCGCTGCCGGAAACCTATTGGAAGAAAAGGAAAATGGGGGAGTAGATGATGTAAGAAGACCGAGCAATCGAAATGCGAACAAGCGAATCCTAATAAACCAAGATCTAGCATCCAACGATGGGAACGGTAGAAGAACCAGGGGAGGAGGGCAAACCCTAGTTACCTCCGACCATGGGTCATCGATGCCGGTGTCGTAGGGGTTCAGCGGAGCAATGTACTTATCTGGATCGTAGGTTCCCAAGAATTTGTTGATCTGCTTGTGACCAGCTGGGGCCTCGACTAGAGCCTGGACAGTGATGGCGGCTGCTTTCAATGCGTCGAGGGGGACCGGCAGAGGAGACGGGGGCCTCCTCGCCGTCAGCCTCGGAGGCGACGATGGCCACCTTATCCTCCTCGTCCATCGCCAGTGCGGACGGGGTATTCTCGGGAGTTTGTGGATGCTGGTGGGACAGTGGAAAGGGTTGCGTGGGGAGAGTGAGCGAGAGTGAGAGTGGGTGTGCGGAGAAGGGCTCTATAGTTAAGGTGGATGGAAGCAAGGCACGTTTTATTGCACCACCGCATAATGTGCCATGCAGTCTACTACACCGTGCACCGCGACGCGCACGGTACGTCACGTTTTTTTCCTGGGCCATGCATGGCAGTTCTGTATTGAGCCGCATGCAAAGGGCGCATACACAATTTCTATGTACGAAGTTTGACACGACCCTAAAATTGGCGATAGTTAAATGTGGAAATGTAGAGGGGAAGGTAGGTGGATGTACGGCGAGATTTGTGGGGTTGTGCTAAATCGGGTAGAGGGATGTGTTGATGACTGCGAGTGACTCGATGAAGGCAGAGACGTTAGGTCTTGTCGAGCTCAACTCTTCGGCCTCCGGCTAGCGCATGCAAGTTTCTTATGGTTGGGCCCAGTTGGAAGTGAGATTGAGAGTCGCTGCGTAAAAAAGGGGATATGTCTTATTAAAATCAAGTGGCAATAAATTGCAGCTGTCCATCGACGAACGTGCACTCGATGACGCATGCGTTGTGGCGTAGTAGTAGCAGTAGTAGGCTTTTCAGACTTGATTAAACATGACATGACCGCTCGTCAACTTTTTCCATGGACGGCATCGTGTTCCTTCTTGTAGAAGTCTCGCTAAGGGAGATGTTCGTGCTATCTCACGCTGTACTGTGAAGGGCATGACGTGTGCAACGATCATCGTTGGATCACACAGAATCAACGGTTGGTGCGCATGATCTGTGTGACAACTGTGACAACCAATCAGGGAGTAGCAGAAAGGGTGAGCATAGGTTTGGGCTTCTACGAAAGATAGAGAGAGGGGGGCAAAACTGAGTAGTACCACATAAAACCAAGGGCAAAACTGAGTAGTATAAAAATGGAAAGTCTCTTGTACAATGAAATACATCATGGCATACATCAAATTATACCAAGATAGATCCACTAGAGTTCATTGGATGTGTGTTCTTCTCATAAACCACACATGGATCCACCAGTGTGATTGCATGTCTGCTCTTTTCATTAACCATAGTTAGAGTCATTGCATGTCTGTTCTTTTCACAAACCACATATCACTAGTGTCATTGCATTTGTGTTCTTCTCATGAACCACACATGGATCCACCCAGTGTGATTGCATGTCTAATCTTTTCACAAACCACATATGGATCCACCAGTGTTATTGCATGTCTGCTCTTTTCACAAACCACATATCACCAGTGTCATTGCATGTGTGTTCTTCTCACAAACCACATAAGGAGCCACCAGTGTCATTGGATGTGTGTTCTTTTCACAAACCACATAAGGAACCACCAGTGTCATTGGATGTGTGTTATTTTCATGAACCACACCCAGTGTCATTGCATGCGTGTTCCTCTCATAGACCACACATGGATCCACCAGTGTCATTGGATGTGTGTTCTTCTCATGAACCACGGCTAGAGTCATTGCATGTGTGTTCTTTTCATGAACCACACCAAGTGTCATTGGATGTGTGTTCCTCTCATAGACCACACATGGATCCACCAGTGCATTGCGTGTCTGCTATTTTCATGAACCACATCTAGAGTCATTGCATGTATGTTCTTTTCACAGACCACACATGGATCCACCAGTGTCATTGCATGTGTGTTCTTCTCACAAACCACATAAGGGTCCACTAGTGTCATTGGATGTGTGTTCTTTTCATGAACCACACCCAGTGTCATTGCATCTGTGTTCCTCACATAGACGACACATGGATCCACCAGTGCCATTGCATGTGTGTTCTTCTCATGAACCACAGCTAGAGTCATTGCATGTGTGTTCTTTTCATGAACCACAGCTAGAGTCCTTGCATGTGTGTTCTTCTAACAAACCACATAAGGAAACACCAGTGTCATTGCATGTGTGTTCTTCTCATGAACCACATCTAGAATCATTGCATGTTTGTTCTTCTCACAAACCACATAAGGATCCAGCAGTGTCATTAGATGTGTGTTCTTTTCATGAACCACACCCAGTGTCATTGGATGTGTGTTCTTCTCACAAACCACACATGGATCCACCAGTGTCACTGCATGTGTTCTCTTCTCATGAACCACACATGGATCCACCAAGTGTGATCGTATGTCTGTTCTTCTCACAAACCACACAGGGATCCACCAGTGTCATTGCATGTCTATTCTTTTAATGAACCACACCCAGTGTCATTGCATGTCTGTTCCTCTCATAAACCAGACATGGATCCACCAGTGTCATTGCATGTGTGTTCTTCTCATGAACCATACCTAGAGTCATTGCATGTTTGTTATTCTCACAAACCACATAAGGATACACCAGTGTCATTGCATGTGTGTTATTATCATGAACCACACCCAGTGTCATTGCATGTGTGTTCCTTTCACAAACTACACATGGATCCACCAGTGTCATTGGATGTGTGTTCCTCTCATGAACCACATCTAGAGTCATTGCATGTGTGTTCTTCTCACAAACCACATAAGGATTCACCAGTGTCATTGCATGTCTGTTCTTTTCAAAAACCACATATGGATCCACCAGTGTCATTGCATGCGTGCTCTTTTCACAAACCACATATCACCAGTGTCATTGCATGTGTGTTATTCTCAAAAACCACATAAGGATCCACCAGTGTCATTGGATGTCTGTTCCTCTCATAAACCACATAAGGATCCACCGGTGTCATTGGATGTTGTTGGGGATATACTTTCTAGGTATCCTCAAAAGTCCTCACTGACCAGGGTGGCCCACTTCGGGTTAGAGCTTTGCTCCACGGGTAGCCCAGTCAGGGAGAAGAGACGGAGTCCAATCCGGCTATGGGAAGGCCCAGAAGACTTACCGACATAGGCCCATAGTGTTACTTGTAGTTCAAGATGTACTCTGCAACCGACTCTTAGTCATAGCCGGATAGATCTCTCCTTTAAACCCTAGGCCGGATATCTATATAAGCCGTCCTAGGGAGAACCTTTAGGGCACCCCTTACAATCACAATCTCAACTCGCATAGGCGAACCCTTGTAACCCATATTCCGGCTCTGCCGTATTACTAGATTGCTAGCAGGAGTAGGATCCGTCCAAAGCCGGCGGATTCGAACCTGGGTAAACTTGTGTGCTCACCGTCCCAGAACACTGTACATCTCACACCCCTCTCTTCCGCACGCCTCGAGGACCCCCTCATGGCGTACTTGTCATCAATCCGACGACAGTTGTCACCCACCGTGGGGAAAGTGAGTTTCGGATCTACGTTCCGAGTGGAATCTGCAAGAATCGGAATCGGCGAGACTATCGCCGTTGGTCGCATCCTCTACGCCAGTGACGTCCCTCTCATCATTCTCGACGAGACTTGGATTCCGGCTAGGGAAGTCGTGACCACCTACACCATCATGTCTTTTGGTGAGATCGATGTTTACATCGGTTTCGCTGAACCTGCCCCACCCACCCCAGCGGTGATGATAGAGGCAGAAGAAATTTCTGGGTCCCCTTTATCCATAGAGGCGGCAGAGTTCCAGATCTTAGAAAACCCTAAACCCACCCAACCCGCACCAGTTGCGGAGATAGTGGAGAAATCCGAGCCTGAAGCAGACCTAGCGGTCCAAGTTGAATTTGGAGTAGATCTCCCTGGAGAGGCTAAATCCCAGATCGACCCACCCGCTGAAGTCGAAATCCAGGAGGAGCATAGTAACAACGATGGTTCCGACTCTGATGACGCCGGGATGGATAGGCCTTTCCTGAGATACACACTAAGACGCATGATAATGCAAAACTCAGGCGTAGACGAAATCCTCGAGACCATCAAACATTTCGACGAAGCCTACTATGAAGACCGCAGCTATCTCAGGAGGGGCGCGTCGCACTTTGTAGGATATGTGGGCTCCGGATCCGGCTCCACCGATGTTGGAGGTAACACCGACTCTGTGCTGGAGGCGATCGAAACAAACGCCAACGTACCCACATCCTCGGATGAGTCAATGACGTCAGTAGATTTCCGAAAGTTCTCCGCAGAATATGAAGAGGAGTATAACTCAAAAGCTGTAGAGGAAGAAAAAGCCATGGATGAAGGATCCGGGGAAAACTCTCCCAAAACGCAGGATAACATGGAAATCTGAGATAATCCCGAGATCCAGATGTCCGAAAGTACCGATCAGAGCTTGACTCTGAGAAACGGACCCAAAGCCGTCTTTGCTACCGGCAGTGCCAAGAAGGCAAAGGAGAAAAACAAGAAGAACAAAACCTCGGCGAAAGACCCTCCAGCAGAGGAGGTTATTGCCAAGGAATACGAGGAGGACTCGGATGGAGCACTTATCCCAGACGAGCCCAAATAAGAGTCGGTGGATGGACACGTGATCACTAAAGGTGCACATAAACTCATCGATGCTACATTAAACACACCTATTCCTACAGCTGCAGAACTTATTGCTGAAGAGCTGGACAAGAGGGCCCAGGCCCTAGAAGCGCGTCGCCAAGTACTGCTCGATGAAGCCAAAAACATTGAGGAGGAAAAGAAATGCATGGCAACTACGGAGAAGTACAACTCTAGGAAACATCCGAAGACCAGGAAACATCATACTCATGACGACCAATTCCCGCAGATTCACAAAGTCCTTTTCGGAGGAGAACTTGGGATGCCTCGACGCGATAGCAACGGGGATTGGGTGTATCCAACGCCAGTACAGAACACCGTTGCGTCTCGGGAAATCCTATCGGCTAATCCAGGCCCGGAGTAGATCCGGTTGGGAATCAAACTACTCAACAAAGGACTGGAGCAGCAAAAGGTCGCCCTGTCCGGAAGTCAAAAACTGGTCTCTGATTCTAACCAATGTCGCACAGATCTGGCATGGGCCGACGTAAGACCCCAATGTGTTCCTGAATAGCAACATCGTTCCGACCATCCGGAAGACAACTACTCAAGAACCAAATCTTCAGGACAGCACCACAAAGTTGTGCATGACTGGCATAACGTTAACCCAGTTGCAGAGCAAGAGGCAATCGCTGCACTGAATCCGAGGAATCGTCCTCAGCGAGATTTGAAGCATCGCAGGGAAGAAGATAAAGAGAAACGTCAGGAGGAGGACTGACAAAGAATGCCACCTCCTAGACACGCAAGCCGTCCGGCTGACGGGCGAGGAAATGACGGACACCGTGCCGAGACAAGCCGGCAGGGGGCTCGTCACAATGAAGACCCCGAAACCGGAATAATGACGCTACGGGCGGAGGCCAGCGATCAGCCGGAAATAACCCAGCTGCTCCACCCTCTCCGCCAAGTAGCCATCACAATGGCTCCCAAGGAGGCCAAGGAGGGCGTCGTGGTAGAGGAGGTGGTGGCAGAAGCCGAAGTCCAGCTCCAAGGAACCGCAGCCATAACTGCCACTCAGGGCGATCTCTATCCCCAAATGACGCAAGGCACAGGATCAACTCCAATATAGAGGCGCGGCTCTATAAAAATGATGACATATACGTGGGCCCAAAGTGCTTCGTACCATGCATAAGAGCTACAAGATTCCCGGAAGGATTTGCTATCTCAAGACATATCCAAGCCTACGATGGCATATCTTGGCCAGATACTTGGCTACATGATTTTTTCCATGCTTGCTGCATCGCCACAGGCGGAAATAGCCTGGTCGCAACGATATCTACCACTTATGTTGCGGAAGACGGCACGGTCATGGCTCAATGAACTTCCGGAGAACACCATCCACCACTGGTATGACATGCAAAGTGCGTTCTTTCAGAATTTCGAAGGCACATACCGGAGGCCCTGTACGGTTGGAGACCTACAGCGTTGCACCCAGAAAGCCGGAGAAACTTGCCGGATTATCTCGGATGATGGATTGACACCAAGAACTCCTGTGAAGGAGTAAATGACCAAACTGCGATTGAAGCTTTCATTGCAAGTCTCCCAATTGGTTTACTACGTCATCGCTTGAAGTGTGACAAAGTCACTGATTTGGGAGAGATGATAGAAACAGCGAGCAAATATGCAGATGCTGACGATGATGCAGAGGGATTACTTAACGCCCTGGCTGTGCCACAGTCGGCAAAACAACCAAAGCAACAAGCTCAGAAGCACAAGAATACCTCGGAAGAAAAACCGAACGCGGAAACGGCAGTGGTTACTACTACTTTTGGGTCTGGAGGACGAGGAGGACGTGGCGGTGGCCCCGGACACGGTCATGGGACATAAAGAGTCCAAGGTAGAGGAGACCAGCAACCCGGAAAAACCTACTCTTGGGCCGACATTGCCAATAACCCATGTGTGCATCACTTAGACGCTAATGGGGGCTCGTCCCACACAAACGCCGAGTGTCGTTTCAATGATGACATTAAAAGAGATGATACCGCTGGCTACAAAGCTAAGCGGAAGAAGGGAAAGAAGAATCCCAAAAAAGATAAAGAGAACAAGGAAGATTCCGACGTGGAGGAAGCTGACGCTTCAAATCCCAAGCCGGAAGGGAAGAAAAAATTTCCAACCAAGAAAGACACTTATGTCACCTTCCTCGAATCTCAACCAGCAAAGTTCAAAAAGGCAGTTCTACATGAGCTCAATGCAACAGTTCCGGCTGTCCCTCAATTCTTGGACTGGTCGGAAGTGGCAATCACATTTGACCGTGCTGATCATCCGCCTAAGTTGCACAGGCGAGGAAAATACGCCTTAATCGTCAATCCACTTATTTACGGTTATGGTTTCTCCAAGACTCTCATGGACAGTGGCAGCAATATTAATATTTTGTATGTCGAAACTCTACGCCGGATGAAGATCTCGGAGACCCAGCTGAACCACATCACTGTGATCTTTCACGGGGCTATCCCAGGAAGACAAGCAAATTCCCTGGGAGAAATCACTTTGGATGTTACCTTTGGAACTCCAAAGAACTATCGGACGGAGGCACTTTCCTTCGAAGTGGTCCCGTTCAAGAGCGCGTACCACGCTATATTCGGACATCCGGCTTACTAGGCTTTTATGGCTCGTCCGTGTTACATTTATAATATGATGAAAATTCCAGGTCCCAATGGTGTGACCACCATCAGGGGAGACCCAAAGAAAGCGCGAGAGTGCAAGGATGGAAATGCCGCCTTTGCTGAAGCCGTTCTGCATGCCCAGGAGTACCAGGAGATCAAGAAGAGCATAGATCCGTCCGAGATGCCCGCAATGAAGAAGGAAGTGACAAAGCCGAATTCGGAGTTCAAGGCATCAGAAGAGACGAAGAAGACGCCGTTGAAGGATGATGACCCCTCCAAGGTGACCCAGATAGGCGTAGGCCTAGATAGCGCATAGGAAAGCGCGCTCGTCAAGTTTCTCAAAGCAAATCAAGATATCTTTGCATGACAGCCATCTGACATGACCGGAGTACCTAGGGAACTTGCCGAGCACTCTTTAAATGTAAACCCGAATGCTAAACCCGTCAATCAGTCCTTACAACGTTTCGGCGATGAAAAGCGTAAGGCAATAGCTAAGGAACTAGCACGGCTCGAGTTAGCCGGATTCATAGAAGAGGTCATCCACACTGAGTGGTCGGCCAATCCTATAATGGTCCCTAAAAAGGACACCACTAATTTAAGGATGTGTGTTGATTATACTGCCTTGAACAAGGCTTGTCCTAAAGATCCGTTTGCTTTGCCTAGGATTGATCAAGTTATCGATTCTACGGCAGGCTCGGATCTCCTCTGTTTTCTCGACGCATATTCTGGTTATCACCAAATCCGGATGAAGGAATCTGACAACGTCAAAACTTCATTCATAACCCCCTTGAGAACCTTCTGTTTTGTTACGATGCCCTTTGGGATGAAGAACGCAGGAGCTACGTACCAGCGCACAATGCAGCTTGCCTCCACGATCAAATCGGATGCAATGTGCATGCATATGTGGATGATATTACGGTGATGTCCAAAAAGAAGGAAACGTTGATTTCTGACTTGGAGGAAACATTCACCAATCTACGAAAATACAACATAATGCTTAATCCGAAGAAATGCTTCTTTGGAATCCCAGCCAGAAAATTGTTAGGTTTCATCGTGTCTCAAAGAGGCATAGAAGTAAACCGAGACAAAATCAAGGCTATACTCAATATTTCTAGGCCAACTCGCCTGAAGGACATACAAAGACTAACCGGTTACATCGTTGCATTCAGTCGGTTTGTAAGCCAGCTCGGTGAGAGAGCCGCACCATTATACAAACTCTTGAAAATGACCAAGGATTTTGTGTGGACCGACGAAGCTGAAGCCGCACTACAAGACCTGAAGAAAGTACTCTCATCTGCTCCTATCCTTGCTGCACCAGAACCACAGGAACCGATGTAGCTCTATCTTGTTGCGACAAACAAAGTCGTCAGTATCATTATGGTAGTGGAGAGACCGGAGGAAAATCAGGAACACTTGGTGTAGCGTCCAACTTACTTTGTCAGCGAGGTCTTGACAGAATCGAAACAGCGGTATCCGCACTATCAAAAGTTAGATTATGGTGTGTTCTTAGAATCTCTTAAGCTGTGACATTATTTTCAGGAGCATCCAATTACCGTGGTGAGCACAGCTCCCATAAGAGATATAATCAATAACAGTGACACCACAGGACGCGTCGCCAAATGGGGCATAGAGCTTTCAACTTTCGATATTGAGTACAAACCTCGCAGAACAATTAAATCCCAAATCCTTGCTGACTTTGTTGCTGATTGGACAGATATGAAGGAGAATATGCCCCTCCCTAAGTCGGAATATTGGACCCTATACTTTGATGGGTCTAAGGCCCGCGGGGGCTCGAGGACTGGCGTGGTACTCAAATCACCCCAAGGAGAGAAACTTCTATATGTGTTGCAGATCCACTTCACAACGACAAATAATATTGCCGAGTATGAAGCACTGCTGCATGGAATCCAGATTGCTAAGGATATCGGCATCCTACGTTTGATGTGTTACGATTCAGATCTTGTTGCTCAACAAGTGTCGGATATTTGTAATGCAAATAAACACATGGCAGCATATAAAGCTGTCGTGGATGATTTATCTAAATCGTTCGAAGGGTTTGAGGTTCCACACATCCCTCGAGCAGAAAATGAGGAAGCAGATGCATTATCTCGGATAGGCTCTCCACGGAAAGAGGTCACGGATGGTGCTTTTTTAGAGCACCTCAAAGTTTCCTCAATAAAGGGAGTGGATGAGAATTTCCGACCAAATCCGACTCACCTTTGATAGCAGTTCAGGCTGTAATTCCCAGCTGTACTCAACCTTACCTTGATTATTTGGTAGATGGCAAATTACCCGAAGACGAAGTTCTGAGCCGGCAGATCATCCGACGAGCAAAATCCTATGCTATAGTTAGTGGTGAGCTCTATAAGCAGAGTGTGTCTGGGGTTTTTCAGCGCTGCGTATCTCCGGAAGAAGGAGTGGAAATCCTAAGAGAAATCCATGAAGGCTAGTGTGGTCACCATGCTGCAGCCAAATCTTTAGTGGCAAAAGCTTTCTGACACGGTTTTTTCTGGCTTACAGCTCAGGCGGATGCCGAACGACTGGTCAAGACGTGCAAAGGCTGCCAAAAGTACGCCAAGCCAGCTCACGTTCCGGCTGATCAGCTGCGAACAATACCTATAACATGTCCTTTTGCGGTCTGGGGGCTTGACATGGTAGGACCGTTTAAACGGGCTCCAAGTGGATTTACTCACCTCTTAGTGATGGTGGATAAATTCACCAAATGGATTGAGGCTAAACCCGTCACTAGTTGTGATAGTGCAACAGCCAAAAGATTTGTCGAGGATGTTATAATCCGGTATGGTTATCCGCATAGTATTATCATGGACAACGGGAGTAATTTCTCTATGGGAGAACTTGCTGAATTCTGCAACGAACAAAATATCCGGCTTGACATTGCGTTAGTTGCACATCCGCAGGCTAATGCACAAGTCGAAACAGTGAATGGTTTAATCCTACAAGGCCTAAAACCGAGACTCGAAGAACCACTACGACGTGCTGCGGGTGCTTGGGCAGAGGAATTACCTTCTGTAATATGGAGTTTACGAACAACTCCGAACAGGTCAACCGGATACACACCTTTCTTCTTGGTCAATGGCACAGAAGCAGTTCTTCCTAGTGACTTGATTCACACTTTTCCTAGAGTGGCCGTGTATATCGAAGAGGATGCCGAGATTTCTCAACAAAATGATCTCGACTTAGTCGAAGAAGTTCGCGCCGTTGCTGAAATGAGATCAATAGCCTATCAGCAGAAGTTACGCAAGTATCATAGCCAGAGAGTCAGAAACAGATCTTTCAATAAGGGTGATTTGGTTCTCCGGCTTGTGCAACAAAGAAAGCACAAACTTTCCCCAGTATGGGAAGGGCCATTTTTAGTTAGTCGAGTATTGCACACTGGTTCATACTACCTAACTGATATGAGGCTAGTCAAAGAAAGACCTGCTACTAAGAAGAGAAAGAGAGCTAGAGGCAGTACAAATCCGGATGAGTTAGATAGACCATGGAATATTGCTCAGCTACGTCCCTTTTATTCTTAGTTTATCCTTCTTTGTAATCATATATATGTACATGTTCTGAGAGAAATAAAAGTTTTGGTTGCCTCAAAGTTTTTCTGAGACGATTTTACCATCTTATTTCCAAATGATCATGTTAGAGTCGAAAATCCCAGAATACTTGAAAGTACTTCATGCTCATGTTTGTTCTAGTTTAGATTTCCGATTCTAAATATCCTACCCTCGGGTATAACTCTAAAGTTTCTAGTCTATACTTTGGTTATTTGTCTGATTGCTGGATGCGGGTATTTTCCGAGTAGTGAATTGTTGGTACTGGAAGCCCTCTTTGTTTTTGAGTTTAAACTGGTTTAGCAATTGAGCTCCGTTGCTCGGCAAAGTTTCCGAGCTGAAAGTTTAGCCGACTCACGAAAGGGACGAGGCGGAAAGCCAGATAAACGATAAGTGTAGACAAAAAAGTATAAGCGCTTACGTAAACATTTCAGGCACACAAAATTTAAGCCAAAAGTGCTGAATAGATTAAAACTTAGCACTAGCAAAAAGTATCATACTACATATTTACAGACCCATAATGTTTTCAGAATAACACATTTGTTTCTGATAATCTATGATGCAGGAGAAGAGGTAGGAGTTGCCGGCTCGCTGGATGCATCGGCCTCGGCTTGATAATGATCCGAGATGTCCAAATAGGATATGGTTTGTTCATCATTAGAAACTTCGGCTGCTTCTTCCGGAGGCGGAGGCGGCGTGCACGCGGTTGAAGAAGGGAGTGTCGTAGCTGGTCAAGTCAGCTACCCGGCACCCATATCCAGCGCAGGAGTCCATGATGGCTTTGATATCTTGCTTCTAGTTGTCTTCGTCCACAGTAGAGTACCCTCTAGTCACTTGCCAGATTTCCATGCTTCCATGGTGGCTCATGACCTTGGTGAGAGCGTTCTGCGCTACGGATCGCACATAAGACATGTTCCAGTCCTGGACAAGATGCGGCATCTCCTTTGCCTTGTCCCGCACCTGAAAGTCGGACATGTTATGCATGTCCGGAATGCTGAGAGCTTCGCTAATATCCTCGATGGATTAGCGGAAGTCATGAAGCAAATCACTGACTTGGGTAAGCCGGTGGGTGCGAGGCTCGGGAGAGGTGGAGTCCGTCAAGTTCATAGGACCTATGCATATAACGCAAAATGGTTAATAAATCCGACATCGAAAGAGTCGAAGAATGTAAACAAGTCAGAAAGATGGAAACATACCAAAGATGACATCATCAACTTTGGTTTTCTCTTCACGAAAACTCCGGAGTTCAGCCCGGAGCGCCTCGGAAAGGTCCTTCTCTCTGAAAAGCTCATCATTGAGATCCGAGATTTTCTGCTCGTGGAGTGTAATCTTGCGATCACGCTCCACAGTGGCCATGGAGGAGGATTCGAGAACTTGAGGAATGCTCTTCTCATGATCCGCCTTAAGCTGGTCTAGCTCTCGGCGGAGATCCTTGTTTTCCACCACTAGGGTCTTCAGATTCTCGGCCTCTTCGATCATAGCACGGGATTGCTTTATCAGTGCTATAAGTCAAAAAGAACAACAGTTCAGCAAAAAATATTCGACTATGAAAATGCAAGACAAGGTTTGAGTCTCGGAATGTTTACCTTCGGCCTCATCCTTGGAAACTTTAAGCTCGGCATTTTTAAGTCGGAGAGATTTTATCTCTCTCCGCTTATTGCAGACATTCTTCAACAATTCCTGGTTATATGAATTAACTTTCTGTAAGTCAGAATACCCAAAATCAGAGGTGTACTAAAGACTCGGGCTAATATTGTAGCTAATATCAGCACGAGCCTTGGGGGCTATACTAGTTCATTCTTTGGCATCCTAATGAAGCATAAACCCAGATTGCTTATCCAACTTCATGCTTGGGGGCTAGAGTATATGATATAATATGCAATAAAGAAAAGTGTGAGTTGGAATTCCGACTTACATGATGTTCATGTGTGAGCTTGCTCAAGCACATGTTCACCTTAGTGGTAACCTTCTCGGCGAGGGTGAGTGGAATAACCGGAGGTGGTGGAAGCACACCAGCTCTTAGTCCCTCGTCGCAAAGGCGGACTTGTTCGAGAAGATTGGAGTACTTGATGTCCTCCGCTTCTTGTGCTTCTTCTTCGGCAGAGAGATTTCGGTTTTCCAGGCATTGCCGGGCCAGCAGCTGGATTTCCTCCGCAGATTTCCGAGACAAGCCAAATTTGGCAAGTCCCGGATTGTTCAGGAGATTTTCGGTGAAGGTCTCTGCCGAGGGATCATTACCCGAAGAGGGTTCACCCTTATCAAAACCTGAGCCACCTATGGTGACATCAGTCTGTGACTCAAGGGGTCGCTGGCCCTGTTGAGGGAGCCGGATCTTCTGCGACAAACGGGGATGGAATAATCACCGGCGCTGCAGAAGGTTGAGGGGCATGAGTCGGAGGAGCTGCGGCAGGAGAAGCCATAGTTAGCTTCGTCTGACACAGGGGCTTCGAGATGTTCCCCTTCCCCTTGCCCTTAATGAGATGCTTAGCTCTGAGAAAGTAATAGAATGAAGAACATTATATCTCGAAAGAAATCATGAGTAAAGTACAAACGCGGAAGTTGTGCAGAAAGTTACCTCTTCACAACTGGCACTTCCTTTGTGCCGATGGCCACTGTCGGAGCTTTGCGCTTCCTGGGCACAACGTCCGGCAGTGGGACCAATTCCTCCTCCTGAGAAAACTCGGGAGGATATCCCTCGATAGGAGCAAACTCTAACTCGGGGAGGTCGGCAAGCTCAAAAGAAGATAATATCTCAGTGTTGCGAAATAACTTAAAGGTGAAACATATAAAAAGGGTTTATTGCTAAAGCTTACCGGTACTACAGGGTTTTCCATTGTATGCATGTCCAGAGATAAATCCGGGATCTTCCTCTCGATCCGCTCCTTTATCAGCCATTTGATCTGGCTTATGTAGTCCTGCGGCTTTAAAGCCTTGGGGCTGATGCGGAGGGAGTCGTTTTTGGACACCGGGATGGAATGCATCAGTCAGTCCCCATGGTGGTAGAGAGGCTGGATCTGGCGTGCTACGCAAGATTGGACCAAGTCGGACCCTCTCAGGCCCTTATGCTTCATCAGATACTCGATCTGCCTCTTGGCGAGAATCAGATTGTCGCTGAGAGCCAGAGGAGCCTCGTCCCAGGATACTTGGGGCGCGGCGGCTCCATCGACGAAAACCGACAAAGCAGAAGCTTTGCCGGGAGCAGGAATATCCTTATGATAAAAGAAGGTAGCCGGCCACTGTTTGACCGACTCACTAGCTAAAATCCTAGGATAGACGCGCTCACATCTAACCGAAAGACTAATTGTGCCGGAACAGAATGAGACTTGGCCTAATGCCGAGATACCCCTCACACAGGGACGCATAGGCGCTCATCTCTAAAAGGGAGTTTGGGGGGAGATGGTGAAGCTGAACACCATAGTGATTGATACATTGCAAATGTATCTATAATTTTTGATGTTCCATGCTTAGTTTTATCCACACTTTGGAGTACTTTTCATATGATTTCTTGGACTAACCTATTAACAAGAGCCACAGTGCTAGCTGCTTGTTTTCTGCTGTTTTTAGTTCCAGAAAAGTCAGAAAATGAATATTCTCGGAATTGGATAGGACAAAAGCCAAAGTGCCTATTTTTCCGGAAGTCATCAGATGCCAGAATAAGAGACGGAGAAGGGCCAGAGGGCGGCCATACCACCTAGCCACGCGTCCAGGCTTGGCCCGCGCCAGGGGGTGGTGTGGCCAGCCCAGGCACCCCCTCGGCCTCTCCTTCCGCCTATAAAATGCCCTCGGGACGAAAACCCTAAGTACCTGATCAAAAATCCACGAAAGAGTCTGTAGCCACTGTCATCTCCATCCCTAGATCGGGAGGGATCTGAAGATCTTCCCGACACCCTGCCGGAGAGGGGAATTCACCCTGGAGGCCTTCTTCATCACCATGCAAGCCTCCGACGTGATGCGTGAGTGGTTCATCCTTGGACTACGGATCCATGTATTAGCTAGATGGTTGGTTCTCCTCCTTTGTGCTTTCATGTTTAGATCTTGTGAGCTCCGTTCATGATCAAGATCATCTATTTGTAATTCTGCATGTTGTGTTTGCGGGGAACCGATGGATATTGAGATGCTATTTCAGATTGATTATTGATTCTATCATGTCTTTGTTATTTGTGATCTTGCATGCTTTCCGTTGTTAGTAGCTATCTTGGCCAAGTAGATGCTAGCAACTCCAAGAGTTAGTATTTATGCTCGATAGTGGGTTCATGCCTCTAGTAATCTGGGGAAGTGACAGAAATCTCTAAGGTACTAGATGTGTGATGACCCACAAGTATAGGGGGCGTATCGCAGTATTTTCGATAAGTAAGAGTGTCGAACCCAACGAGGAGCAGAAGGTGCTGGCTAGTGGTATGGATCAGGAATTCTCTACAAATACTTAGCAAACGGATTTTTAGGGGTTTTCGATAAAGCAAGTAAACAAAGTATGAGTAAATAAAAGACAGTAGGAATAAATGATGCAAGTGGCCCAATCCTTTATGAAGCAAAGGACAAGCCGGTTGTATTACTTAAGATGACCAAACGTTCTCGAGGACACATGGGAAGACTGTCAAGTGCTTTCGCTTCATATAGTTGATTAATCTTCTTTAGCTTGCTAAGTGTTGTGTGGGTGAACCTGTGCTAATGTACCGCCCCATCCAAGACTAATACATACTTGTGATTATACCACTTGCAAACATCCGTAAGTACAAGAAAGTAATTAAGGTAGAAACCTAACCACGGATTTAAACTCTAAGACCCTTACGTCCCTTGTGCAATGGTTTCCTAATGGGGGTTCAGGTTTCTATCACTCCGGCAAACCCTACGATTAGTAGCCAAATACACAATGCATTCCCCTAGGCCCATATAGGTGAAGTGTCATGTAGTCGACGTTCACATGACACCACTAGAAGAAGTACACCACAACTTAAATAACAATCTATTGAATCTTTCTCAACACAACTCCACTACTAACAACAAGACTTCTCCCATGTCCTCAAGAACAAAACGAACTACTCACAGGACATCATATGGATCATGATCAGAGATGGAATAATGATGTATAACAATCTGAACATAAACAATAATTCAATTGTTCACTCAATAGCATCAACTACAAAGAGTAATCAACACCGGGAAAGTTTCCCCTATGAACTAATGCAAGTTTCAACGCAATTGTTACAGCAATATGGAGATGGTGATGAGGGTGATGATGGTCATGATGGTGGTGATGATGATGATGATGATCCCGATGAAGTCTAGCTTGATGGTGGTGTTGATGGCGACGATCTCCCCTCTCCAGGAAGGAATTCCTCCGCAGAATCATGCGCCGGAGAGATCTTTCTCTCTCGGTGTTTTCTGCCCCGCAGAGGCGGCGGAATCTTTCTGTGGTCGCTCCCCGAGTCTTAGGGTTTCGTGGGGATAATATACGCCAGAGGGGAGAGGCTGGAGTGGGCCAGGGTGGCCACACCACCTCCAGGCGCGGCCTAGGCCTGCCTGCGCCATGGGGTGGTGTGGGCCCCCTGTGGCTCACCTCCACTCCATCTTCGGGCATCCTTAGTCTTCTGGAAAAATAAGATTTTCCATATATTTTCTGGGATTTTCTGATCTTCGCGAATTTTGCCTCCAAACATCACCTTTTCCATCAGAATCCTGACTACAGCGGTCCATGCTCCAAAAGTCATCAACCATGCAAAAATAGATGAAATAACATAAGTATCACCTCTCAGTACGAAATATATCAATGAATAATAGTGAATTAAGACATAGAATAGTGATGCAAAATGGACGTATCAACTCCCCCCAAGCTTAGACTTCGCTTGTCCCCAAGCGAAACTAAGCTCAATAAACATGACCTCAGGTTTATGGAGTGTAGAGTCGATAAAAGAATACGAACAAGAAGCATCACATTCATCAAATACATAGATCATAATAGAAGACAACTCACTATTATATAACTCAACTTGCAGTGAGTAAAGGGAACATAATAAAGATACATAAAGTGAATCATAATTGGTAATGGCAAACTTAGCTCTTGGTCGAAGAATAGTTGATAATTTGCTGGAGTTCAAAAATAGCTGGCTTTTCAATGATAGCTTTCAAAGTAGTAAACTTCAAGATAAGAGCAATGTGCAAAACAAGGAACATAAGACATGATTGCATAAATCATCATATGAATGAATGAAACACAACAACTCAAAATACTTGCTGAGATAGAAGGGAGTAGGTTTACTGACTCAACTACAAAGTAAAAGAAAGCCCCTTCAAAGAGGGAAGAAGGGATTGCAAGTCTCATAAAGAGCTCCCAAAAATTATGATACTTACTAGCTTTCAGCTCTCATTGTCCCTATCATAGGCATCTTTAGGTGATTAAGGTTAAAGTGATCAAAAATGAGGATATGCATTGACAAGTTGTAAATTGAGAATCTCATGTCCCTTGAATATGAGGGCCGCTCCTCATGCTACTCAAGTTTAGTCACCGGTAAGTTCTTGTCATCGTAAGCATATGTGTATCATTGAGAACCGCCATGTGGTACCCTTGCCCGATGATACGGAAGAATCCCCATATCAAAATGACAAGGCAAGCAGACAACAGGTATCTCAGCAATCTTCTTATTTACCATGGGAATATGGTGCTTTTTTCTCTCTTTCCTCTTTTCATAATATCTCTTTTTTCCTTTTTCTCTTTGTTCTCAATCTCTATCTCTTTTTTTATAAGAAGAATGCTTCATAGATACTCATTATGGTTACGCTGCAGGTTTCCACCATGTCAGCATGGATTAGACCAGCGGCCTAGGCGTTTCTCTAACACATATGCATAACTCGATGGACTTACAAGCTCCCCTTTCATTTCACACCGACGGCATCCATAGACAAAAGAACATGATATCAACTTGGTACAAAGTACCAGTGCAAAGTTGAAAGCGTTCCCCATGACAGCATGGTTCTGCTAATTCACAACTTACAAAGCGCAAGCATATACACAACAAAGGTGAGCACAATGGTTCAAGTTTATTAATTGCAAGAAAGTAAAGTGTGCCATCAAGTTCGTGAGAGCTTAATCACTAATTTTCACATAACAAGTTTAATTTGGGAGGTAGATAAAACAAGAATTTACTTGGAATAGCAATAATGCTAATAGGTAGGTATGGTGGACACAAATGGCAAAGGTTTTGGTTTAAAGGAGGTGGATGCACGAGAAGAATACCCTCTCAGTACAGGTTTTTGGCTAGCAAGGCTGGGTAGCAAGTACAAGAGTTGAAGGAAACAAACAAACATACAAGTGATAAAGACAAACATGCAATCTTCCTTGGAAGCACAAAAGATCTTAACTAGAGAATACTAGACTTATGATCAAATCAAGAAAGAAAGATGATGAAATTATTTTTCTTTAGAGTACTTCTATCTTTTTCTTTTCAACTCTCAAAAAGGTGTTGCTACTGACTGAGCCAGGTCTGCCAAAACCAACTAAATTAACTCAATGATCCTAGAGTGCTACCAATACTAACAACAAGATCAATCATATAACCACGAATTGAAAACAAAAATAAGCTATGCAAAAGAGTGAATGATAGAACTTCTCATTAATATTCCATAACGGCAACTCACACCAAGGGATACATATCTAACGAGAGAGGGGACACTTCCATAATGCAAACCATACTACATAATAACTCCTCTATTCATGATATGACTCTACTAATAAGGTAAAAAGATAGAAGATAGTGATATGGTACCACGGCACTCCCCCAAGCTTGGAATAAACTAAGGGGATGACAAACCTGATGACGAATTACTCCTTCAGTGGTGGTGGTATTATTTCCTTAGTTGACGTGAGGAAATCTTCCAGCATCTTGTGAAGCCTATTATTCTCCCATTGAAGCATGTCCACCTTCCTCCGCAAGTCTCGGTACTTATCGCAGAACTCCTTAGTGACTCGTAGGGCTTCCGTTGATGCAGGGCAAGAGACTAAAGGTACCAGCCCCTGCTTGGGCTCTTGGAGATCTTCCTCCATAGGCTCCTTCCCTTTATCCTTGGCAGACACCATTGTGCTTCTAAGCTCTCAAAGAGTATGTCCTGACAGAAACAGAT
Source organism: Avena insularis (assembly GCA_023614405.1). Taxonomy (NCBI): domain Eukaryota; kingdom Viridiplantae; phylum Streptophyta; class Magnoliopsida; order Poales; family Poaceae; genus Avena; species Avena insularis. The sequence goes on from CM042684.1 coordinate 357,406,461, forward strand.
CGAAACAAAAAACACGACGAAAACACAATATACGAACCTTGGAAGACTCGGGGGTATATATTACGAAGTTTCACATCAAAAGGAAGGTACTGGGAGAAAACGAGTCGAAGGCGGAGTCCTGGGAGGCCTCACCACCTGGTGGTGCGGCCAGGGGTGGGCCCGTGCCATGGGGTGGTGTGGGCCACCCGGCTCCATTTCCGTCCCTTTTTCGCTTCCTAACTTTCCTTATTGACTGAAAACTGCAAAAATATAGTTGGATTGTATTTTTGCGGAACTTTTCTTACCAGACTGTTACCTATTTGAAAACAGACTCTGCAGGTCTCTGAATTTGGTATCTAGTAGATTCTTCCGGAGTCATCACTTGAATATCATCGATATCTTCATCTTCATACACCTATTACTTGAGTCATAAAACCCTTCTCTTCCTTATTACACCATTGTCTCCACTTCCTGGAAATTTCTTTCACACAAAACTTCACACAGTTCTCATTAGCAACATTAGTATAAGTGAAGTGATAAAACCTTTTGAGTCCAACTTAGACTGAAAACCATCAAAACAAAAGCTACTGTAGCAACTCCTTCCGAAAACCCAAAAAGAATTCAAAAAGGAAATCAAAAAAAGAAGCAAATGCAAGAGTGGCAAAATCTGTCAAAACAGACCAGCAGGTAAAGATCAATTTTTTCGAAAATCTTCTGTTGCTCAAATCAAAAAGTGCAAAACTAACGAAAGTTAAATAACAACCTGGGGAAGAAGCACAAAAAATTACAGCTCAATCCGATATACAGAGATATCTCACGAATTTTTACGGTGAAGCACAAAAAAAATCTGTTTCGGGACAGCAACTTCCCCAAATATTACTTCTCTCTCATTAGAGGTTGATCTTGACACAAAAACCAAACAAAACGGATAAGGAGCAGTTATTATGGAATTAATAACTTCCAAGACTCAAAAAAACAAAACCAAACTGGAAGCAAAAACAAATTGGGTTGTCTCCCATAAAGCTCTTTCTTTATAGCCTTTAAGATGGGCATGATATTTTTGAAGAAGCTCTCATAGGGATATGAATTGGAGTGAAAGAGAGCATTAAGAAGCAAAAACACACACATTTAAGTCTAACCCACTTCCTATGCAAGGGGTTTTTGTAAACAAACAAGTTATTGAAACCAAAGGCAGCTTGCATAAGAAGGCAAAAGAAGCGCAATATAAAAACTTTCAGCATAAAACGAGGAAACTTGATATTATTGAGATACATAAGAACACATTTCCCTCTCTCATAGTAACTTTCAGTATCATGCATAAACTTAACAATATAGATATCACAAGGACTATCATAGCAATGATCACGTATTCTAACAAAAAACATGGGAATACTAGCTCTCATAACACTACTATGTGAAACAATATTAGAGGGATCCTTACAAAGGATAGGGTGTCCCTCTTTTTCATATTTAGCAACAAAGTCTTTCACATTTGCTAGTATAGGTTCATCAACCATTTTTTTATTAGGTTCAACAGCTTTATTCATACTTTCATTAACCATACTAGCTATCATAGAATGTTCCTTTACCTTAACTGGAAAAGGCATTTTCTCAATATAAGGTTCAGGTAAAACATGATTAGCAGTATAAACTTCAGTATTTCTTGCAGGAACACTCTTAGCAATATCTTTATAAGGTTCATGATACTTATTCCACTTCTTTTTAGGCACTTCAATATAGGAAGCAAAAGCCTTAAAATAAGAAGCAATAGCTTGAGAGTCTAGACCATAAGCATTTTTAATATTTTGAAAGTCATCAGTTCCCATAAAAGATTCAATGCATTCATAATCATAATTTATACCTGACTTTCTACCTTTGTCATTCTCCCAAGCTTCAGCATTGTCTTGAATAAGGTCTAGAAGGTCCCATTTAGCTTCTTCTTCCATACGAGTGAATGATCCAGCACAAGAAGCATCCAATAAATCTTTATCATCTAGAGGGAGCCTTGCATAAAAGTTATTTATAATAATATTGTTGGGGAGCTCATGGATGGGACATTTGAGCATTAGTAACTTCAATCTCCCCCAAGCTTGAGCTATACTCTCTCCATCAAGAGGCCAAAAGTTGTATATTTGATTCCGATATTTATGAATCTCACTAGGAGGATAAAACTTTGAATAAAAGAGAGGCACTATTTCCTCCCATTCTAGAGCTTGACCATTCTTCAGCAGCTTATACCATTCCTCAGCTCTTACTTTTAGTGATAATGAGAATAACTTCTTCTTAACTTGATCTGTAGTAATACCTGCACACTTGAACAACCCGCATAATTCGTGTATAAAGAGTTAATGATCACCGGGATGGACAGTTCCGTCCCCAACATAGTAGTTATCCATAACACGATCAATAATTCTTCTGGTATTTTGAAAACATCTTTCTCAGCAGGTGGTGGCTTATCTACTACCTTAGCAGTGGTAGTAGCATTACCAAATAAGAAACTCAGCGAATTATCCATAACGAAAATAAAGCAACTAACAAAAGTAAACAATACTCATAGTTGAAGTTTCCTTTACCAGTTCCACTCTCCAATAGAGCTTCACTCCCCGGCAACGGCGCCAGAAAATAGTCTTGATGACCCAGAAGTATAGGGGGTGTATCGCAGTATTTTCGATAAGTAAGAGTGTCGAACCCAACGAGGAGCAGAAGGTGTTGGCTAGTGGTATGGATCAGGAATTCTCTGCAAATACTTAGCAAACGGATTTTTAGGGGTTTTCGATAAAGCAAGTAAACAAAGTACGAGTAAATAAAAGATAGTAGGAATAAATGCAGCAAGTGGTCCAATCCTTTATGAAGCAAAGGACAAGCCGGTTGTATTACTTAAGATGATCAAACGTTCTCGAGGACACATGGGAAGACTGTCAAGTGCTTTCGCTTCATATAGTTGATTAATCTTCTTTAGCTTGCTAAGTGTTGTGTGGGTGAACCTATGCTAATGTACCGCCCCATCCAAGACTAATATATACTTGTGATTATACCCCTTGCAAACATCCGTAAGTACAAGAAAGTAATTAAGGTAGAAACCTAAACACAACTTTAAACTCTAAGACCCTTACGTCCCTTGTGCAATGGTTTCCTAACGGGGGTTCAGGTTTCTGTCACTCCGGCAAACCCTACGATTAGTAGCCAAATACACAATGCATTCCCCTAGGCCCATATAGGTGAAGTGTCATGTAGTCGACGTTCACATGACACCACTAGAAGAAGTACACCACAACTTAAATAACAATCTATTGAATCTTTTGATGGGTTCGCAGCATGGAAAACAAAAAATTTCTACCGCAAGAACGAACAAAACCCAGATCTAATCTAGATAAAAGCCAAGATCTAATCTACTAGACATGAGCAACGAGATAGATCGGTACTAACCCTCGTAGAATCGAAAGCGTTAACGAGATTAGATCTCGTGGATGATGTAGTCGATCACTTGCCGATCTCAAGATCGAGTAGATGATCCTTCCGGCAGCGCTTCCGCAGACGGTCACACGTGCGGAGTCGAAGCAGACCTTCCTCTCCTCGTTCCAGCGAGCAGTGGAGGTAGTAGATCTTCTCCACGCAATCCCAACAGCACGACGGCGTGGTGGTGGAGAGAATTCTGCAGGGCTTCGCCTAAGCCGGAGCAGATGGAAGGAGGAAGAGAGAGGCGGCTAGGGTTTGGAGTGGGAGGGGCAAGGAGGGGTGGCGCCTCCACCCCTCTATATATAGAGGGAGGGGTGTGGCCTAGGGTTCCCACCCCTAGGCCCACCCCTTAGGGCGCAAGACTAGGGAGCTTGGGGAGAGTCCTTCCCCCAAGTTTCCCCTTTAAACTCCCCTTATCTTATCTTATCTTATCTCGGTTTTCAAATAAACTCCAAGATATCTTCTAGAACCTTCCGGAACATTCCGAAACCTTCTAGAATCCCCATACAAACACTCTGGAACATTTCCTAACTTAGAAAATGATCTCCATTATATGAATCTTATTCCCCGGACAGTTCCGGATCTCCTCGTGATGTCCCGGATCCAATCCGAGACTCCGAACAACATTCGGTCTCCAACGCACATTCAATATCTACTTAAAACAACTTCGAACCTTAAGTGTGTCACCCTACGGTTCATGAATATGCAGACATGATGAAGACACCTCTCCGATCAATAACCATCAGCGGATCCGAGATCCATAACGGCTCCCACATACTCAACGATGACTTCGTGATCGATAGAACCATTAACATACGAAACCAATTCCCTTTGTCACGCGATACTTATACTTATCCGAGGTTTGATCATCGGTATCTCCATACCTAGTTCTACCTCGTTACTGATAAGTACTCTTTACTCGTTCCGTGTTATGCCATCCCTTGTGACCTAGTCACATGCTTGCAAGCTAACTAGATGACATTCCACCGAGAGGGCCCAGAGCATATCTATCCGTCATATGGATGGACAAATCCCAATCTTGGTCCATGCGCTTCAACACATACTTTCAGAATACCTAATGACACCTTTATAACCACCCAGTTACGAAGTGGTGTTTGATGTCATCAAAGTACTCATCCGGTGATGGTGATTAACACAACCTCACGGTCGAAGGATTAGGTTACTATGTATCGAAAGCTTATAGCAATGTGAACTTAATGACTTGATCTAATGCTACGCTTACTATGGGTGTGTGTGTGTCAATTACATCATTCTCCTAATGATACAATCTTGTTATTAATGACATCCAATGTCCATGATCAGGAAACCATGATCATCAATTAATCAACAAGCTAGTTTAACAAGAGGCTTACTAGGGACCCTTTTATGTTTACAAACACACATGTATTAGTGTTTCCTTATAATACAATTACAGCATGGGATGCAAACATTCATCATAAACACAAAGATATAATAATAACCATTTTTATTATTGCCTCTTGGGCATATCTCCAACATCTTTCTCAACACAACTCCACTACTAACAACAAGACTTCTCCCATGTCCTCAAGAACAAAACGAACTACTCACAGGACATCATATGGATCATGATCAGAGATGGAATAATGATGTATAACAATATGAACATAAACAATAATTCAATTGTTCACTCAATAGCATCAACTACAAAGAGTAATCAACACCGGGAAAGTTTCCCCTATGAACTAATGCAAGATTCAACGCAATTGTTACAGCAATATGGAGATGGTGATGAGGGTGCTGATGGTCATGATGGTGGTGATGATGATGATGATGATCCCGATGAAGTCTAGCCTGATGGTGGTGTTGATGGCGACGATCTCCCCTCTCCAGGAAGGAATTCCCCCGGCAGAAATCTGTCTGCTGGAGAGATCTTTCTCTCTCGGTGTTTTCTACCCCGCAGAGGCGGCGGAATCTTTCTGTGGTCACTCCCCGAGTCTTAGGGATTCGTGGGGATAATATACGCCAGAGGGGAGAGGGAGGTGGTGGCCACACCACCTCCAGTATGCCTAGGCCTGCCCGCGCCATGGGGTGGTGTGGGCCCCCTGTGGCTCACCTCCACTCCATCTTCTGGCATCCTTAGTCTTCTGGAAAAATAGGATTTTCCATATATTTTCTGGGATTTTCTGATCTTCGCGAATTTTGCCTCCAAACAGCACCTTTTCCATCAAAATCCTGACTGGAGCGGTCCATGCTCCAAAAGTCATCAACCATGCAAACATAGATGAAATAACATAAGTATCACCTCTCAGTACGAAATATATCAATGAATAATAGTGAATTAAGACATAGAATAGTGATGCAAAATGGACGTATGATTGTGCTGTTGCTACTAGGGAGAAAACAACAATCCTTTGTTCATAAAACAATCTTATTGTTTACTTTACACGTAGTTCGTAAAGCAATAATCTGTTGCTTGCAACTTAATACTGGAGGGGGTTCGGATGATAACATGAAGGTGGATTATTAGTCATAGATGCAGTTGGATGGCGGTATATGTATATTGTTGTAATGCCCAATCAAGTTCCAAAGGAGTCAAGATGATTAGTATATGCATGTATTGCTTTCTAGATGTTTGTCAATTGCCCCGCTATAATTTGTTCACCCAGCATGTTATCTATCTTAAGGAGATCCACCTCTAGTGAACTATGGATCTCGGTCCTTCTCTTTACATACAATCTACAAAATGTTACTTCTTTGTGTTTACTTTCTGCAAACTATTGCTTCTTTCCATTCGATACGTTTAATCCTTTGTTTTCGGGAAACACGGTGAGATTGACAACCTCATCGCAAGTTGGGGACAAAGTTCTGTGATTGTGTTGTGCAGGTCTCCACGTTGCTACTAGCACCGGTAGTGCGCCCTGCCAAAGCTCAGCTAGTAACACCTTTGGGGTGTTTCCTTGCTCCTACTGGTTCGATTAAACCTTGGTTTCATAACTAAGGGAAACTTTCTGCTGTGCTCATCATACCTTCCTCTTGGGGTTCCCAACGAGCTCTACATCAACCATGCTCCAGCATTTTTTTGGCGCCATACACAAAGCCATCAAGCATTTTTCTGGCGCCGTTGCCGGGGAGTCAAGGACATCTTCACAAGGGGAGTCCCTCACAACCAATCTCTTTACTTTGTTATTTTTGTTTTGCTTAGTTTCTTTTTGCTTTGTTTGCTTGTTTCTTTATCAAAAACACACAAAAAAATAGTTTTACTAGTTTGCTTTCTTATTTGAAAATACAAAAAATGACTACTCTTGAAAACACTAAGTTGTGTGACTTCACTAGCACCAACAACAATGATTTTATGAGCACACCTATTGCTCCACCTGTGCCTAAAGATACTTCCTTTGAGATAAAACCTACTTTACTCAATCTTATTATGAGAGAACAATTTTCTGGTATTGGTAATGAAGATGTTGCTTCCCATCTAAATAACTTTGTTGAACTTTGTGAGATGCAAAAGCATAGGGATGTAGATGGTGATATTATTAAGCTAAAATTGTTTCCTTTCTCTTTGAGAGGAAAAGCTAAAGAATGGTTGAATTCCTTATCTAGGAATAGTATTGATTCTTGGACTAAGTGCAAAGATGCTTTTATTAGAAAATACTATCCTCCTGCTAAGATTATATCTATGAGAAGTGAAATATTGAAGTTTAAACAATCTGATAATGAGCATGTTGCTCAAGCTTGGGAAAGGATGAAATCTTTGGTTAAGAATTGTCCCACTCATGGACTGACTGCTTGGATGATCATCCAAACTTTTTATGCAGGATTGAACTATTCTTTAAGGAACATATTGGACTCTGCTGCTGGAGGTACCTTTATGACCATCACTTTGGGTGCTGCAACAAAACTTCTGGACAATATGATAGTTAATTATTCTGAATGGCATACTGAGAGAGCTCCACAAGGTAAGAAGGTAAATTTTGTTGAGGAAACTTCCTCCTTGAGTGATAAGATTGATATTATTATGTCTATGCTTGTGAATGGGAAAGCCCATATTGATCCAAATAATGTTCCTTTAGCCTCTTTGGTTGCTCAAGAAGAGCAAGTTGATGTGAACTTCATAAGAAATAACAACTTTGGCAATAATGCTTATAGGAGTAATTTTGGTAACAACAATTACAAGCCATATCCTCCCAACAATGGTAATGCTTATGGAAATTCTTACAACAATAATAGGAGTGCTCCCTCTGAACTTGAAGTTATGCTTAAAGAGTTTATTAGTAAACAAACTGCTTTCAATAAAACTATTGAGGAAAAACTCTCTAATGCTGAAAGAAATATAGCATCTTTGGCTGAAGCTCAATCTTCTTTGAATAAAATGGCTGATAAACCTGAAACTAATGATAATCCCTTTGCAGCTACTAATGCTATACAAGTAAGAATTGATGAAAATGTTAGACTATTAGCTGAATTACATGCTAAGTGGGAAAGAGAAGATGAAATTGCTAGAAACATTAGTGTTTCTACTATCACCACCACTAGTGTTGAGGCTAGTAATAGTTCTACTACTATAGATGATAAAATTGATTTTGATCTTGATGGTTGCAATATCTCTGAAGTTATTAAGTTCCTACAAAAGCTTGCTAAAAGTGCTAATGCTAGTGCTATGAACATGGCCTTTACAAAACACATTACTGATGCTCTCATAAAGATTAAAGAAGAAAAGATGAAACATAAAGCTTCTATTCCTATAAAACAAGAAGATGGTTGGGAACCCATCATTAATATGAAAGTGAATGACTTTGATTTCAAAGCTTTATGTGATCTTGATAGTAGTGTTTCTATTATGCCTAGAAGGATTTATGATATGCTTGATTTGCCTCCTCTTGAAGATTGTTATTCGAATGTCCCACTAGATGATAATGCTAAAAAGGAACTCATGGGGAGTCTTAATGATGTTCTTATTATGGTTAAAAATGCCTATGTCCCTGTTGATTTCTATGTTTTGGATGTTGAATACAATGCTTCTTGTCCTATTACTTTGGGAAGACCTTTTCTTATAACTGTTGGTGCCATCATTGATATGAAAGAAGGCACCATTAAATATCAACTCCCACTCAAGAAAGGTATAGAACACTTCCCTAAGAAGAGAGAGAAGATTTCTTTTTCTTCTCCTATAAAAACAAAATTTGGTTTTAATGCTTGTTCATTTGAAAACACTTGATTCTTTCTTGCTTCTTATGCCTAACTTAAAGGCATTAAAGAAAAGTACTTATTGTGAGATAACCCAAAAGTTTTAGATGAGTCTTGGAAGTTATTACTTCAGTAATAACCTCTCCTTATCCTTTTTATTTGCTTTTTGTGCCAAGATCAACCTCTAATGAGAGAGAAGTAATGATTGGGAAAGTTGCTGTCCCGAAACAGATTTCTGTGCTTCACCGCAAAAATTCGTGTAAAATCTCTGAACGTCTTTTTGAGGCGTGAATTTTTGTGCTTCTGCCCCAGGTTGTTATCTAACTTTCATTAGTTCGACACTTTTTGATTTTATCAACATAAGGTCTTCGAAAAAATTCGTCTTTACCTGCTGGTCTGTTTTCACAAATCTCTGCCATTTTTCTGCATTTGCTTCTTGTTGGTTCCTTTTTGAGTTCTTTTGGGGAATTGAGCTTTTTGAGGGAAGTGATACAGTAGATAGTGTTCTAATGGAAGTTTATTGGTGTTGGAACTGAACTTTAAGACTTATTATCTTGAGTGCACTAATGTTGCTAATAAAGATTGTATGAAGGAAAAATTTCAGGTGTATGGAAGGAATGAGTAATGAGATGAAGGATGGACTAAAGCTCAAGCTTGGGGATGACACGCGTGTCACCCCAAGAAATATCCAAGAAGTACAAGCTTCAAAGCTTGGGGATGCCCAAGGCATCCCCTTCTTCATCAATAAAAATCCCAGGTTTCTTCCAAACGCTTCATTTCTATTGTTTCATGCACAATTGTGTTTTTCTTGGAGCGTCTTCTTTTTCGTTTTTGTTTTGTTTTTTCGTTTGCTTTGTTTGCTTAGTTTTCTGAATAAATTGGTTGGACCCCCTCTTTCATACATTGGTTTGTAAATAGTTTGGTTTGGTTTGGAAAAGAGTAGGAAAGTTCATGCTTATGTGGTAAAAAGCTGTTTTTGGTGGGCCTATGCTTTGTCATGCCATGCTTGATATTGTTTTGGATTTATGCTAGTATTCTTTTCTGTAGAATGACTTGTTATAAACAATTGAGATTGCTTAATGTGCCTTGGATGAATCATGTGTTGTTTTAGCATATTAAAGCATAGTATAGTGGTATTCTCCTTTGATGCTTTATTTGGGTTAACTTGGCGCATGCTCACACCATGTTATGACTATCTCAAGTCACCTAAGACTTTATGATCCTTTAGTTTTCAACTTGTAGTATCACTTTATGCTTTGATCAATGATGTTTTGTCGCTCTGCATGATTATAGCCATTATTGCTCTCTTAGTTTGTCGCTCCCAGTCTTTTGCTAGCCTCCACAACAAAGTATGAGTTCCACTCATGCATCCAACTCCCTAAACCAATTTATTCCAAAGAGTCCACCATACCTACCTACTAGCTTATGCTATTCCAAGTATATTCATGCTTTTGTTTACCTTCCAAATTAAACTTGTTATGAGAAAACTAGTGATTAAAGCTCTCACGAACTTGATGGCACACTTTACTTTTCTTGCCGTTAATAAACTTGAACCATTGTGTCGTCTATGTTGTATATGCTTGCACTTATTTGTTGGGAATTAGCAGAACCATGCTTTCATGGGGAACGCTCTCAACATTGCACTTGGTACTTTTACCTAGTTGATATCATGCTCTTTTGTATATGGATGTCGTCGGTGTGAAATGAAAGGGGAGCTTGTAAGTCCATGGAGTTATGTATATGTGTTAGAGAAATGCCTGGGCCGCTAGTCTAATCCATGCTGACATGGTGGAAACCTATAGCGTAACCATAATAAGCTATCTATGAAGCATTCTTCTTATATAAAAAAAAGAGTCCTATATTGAGAAAAAAAAGAGAAAAGAGAAAAAAATATTATGAAAAGAGGAAAGAGAGAAAAAGCACCATACTCCCATGGTAAATAAGAAGATTGCTGAGATGCTCGTTGTCTGCTTGCCTTGTCATTTTGATATGGGGATTCTTCCGTATCATCGGGAAAGGGGTACCCCATTGGCGGTTCTCTATGATACACATATACTTACAATAACAAGAACTTACCGGTGACTAAACTTGAGTAGCATGAGGAGCGGCCCTTGTATACAAGGGACATGAGATTTCTAACTTATACTTCGTCAAGCATGTACACCATAGTTTGTTCACTTTAACCTTAATCACTTCAAGATGCTTATGATAGGGGCAATGAGAGATGAAAACTATAGGTACCATAATTTTTGGAAGCTCTTTTTGAGACTTGAATCCCTACTTCCTTTTATAAAAAGGCCTTTCTTCCACCATTATATTGAGTCTCCACCTTCTATCTTTATGCACCTACTTTGAGAGCATAGTGGCCATTCTTAGTTCTATGTGCATTGTCCCAAGACTAGTTGATTGATGCATAACTTGATATTGCTTTTTTTAAACTATTGTATCTAGTCACTCTTATGAACTTTGAAGGTTTCCTATGCATTTATATTTGCTACTCTATTGAGGGACAAGCTGAATACAGTTATGCTATGTTTTCTTTATGTGAAACAAACAAACGTCTTGCAAAGCATTGTTATTCATGAATCTTTTGTTTGTGCCCTTTCATGTTGCATCATAGTTTCTTTGTTTTATTGCTAGAACTTTGTCTTTCATGTTATGATTGAAGTACTATGATCCCAGCTTTGAATGTTTTACAAATACTTCGATCAAGTCTTTGATGGTGCATGTCACCTCAAAAATTATTCTTTCTTTTTATCACTTACCTACTCGAGGACGAGCAGGAGTTAAGCTTGGGGATGTTGATACATTGAAAATGTATCTATAATTTTTTATGTTCCATGCTTAGTTTTATCCACTTTCTTGTGTTTTGTCCACACTTTGGAGTACTTTTCATATGATTTCGTGGACTAACCTATTAACAAGAGCCACGGTGCCAGCTGCCTGTTTTTTGCTGTTTTTGGTTCTAGGAAAGTCAGAAAATGAATATTCTCGGAATTGGACGGGACAAAAGCCAAAGCGCCTATTTTTCCGAAAGTCGTCAGATGCCAGAATTCGAGACGGAGAAGGGCCAGAGGGCGGCCACACCACTTGGCCACGCGGCCAGGCTTGGCCCGTGCCAGGGGTGGTGTGGCTAGCCCAGGCACCCCCTCGGCCTCTCCTTCGGCCTATAAGATGCCCTCGGGACAAAAACCCTAAGTACCCAATCAAAAATCCACGAAAGAGTCTGTAGCCGCCGTCATCTCCATCCCTAGATCGGGAGGGGTCTGAAGCTCTTCCCGGCACCCTGCCGGAGAGGGGAATTCACCCTGGAGGCATTCTTCATCACCATGCAAGCCTCCGGTGTGATGCATGAGTAATTCATCCTTGGACTATGGATCCATGTAGTAGCTAGATGGCTGGTTCTCCTCCTTTGTGTTTTCAGGTTTAGATCTTGTGAGCTCCGTTCATGATCAAGATCATCTATTTGTAATTCTGCATGTTGTGTTTGCGGGGATCCGATGGATATAGAGATGCTATTTCAGATTGATTATTGATTCTATCATGTCATTGTTATTTGTGATCTTGCATGCTTTCCGTTGTTAGTAGCTATCTTGGCCAAGTAGAAGCTAATAACTCCAAGAGTTAGTATTTATGCTCGATAGTGGGTTCATGCCTCTGGTAATCTGGGGAAGTGACAGAAATCTCTAAGGTACTAGATGTGTTGTTGCTACTAGGGAGAAAACAACAATCCTTTGTTCCTAGAACAATCGTATTGTTTACTTTACACGTAGTTAAGAAGCAATAATCATTGCTTGCAACTTAATACTAGAGGGGGTTCGGATGATAACCTGAAGGTGGATTATTAGTCATAGATGCAGTTGGATGGCGGTCTATGTATAATGTTGTAATGCCCAATCAAGTTCCAAAGGAGTCAAGATGATTAGTATATGCATGTATTGCTTTCTCGATGTTTGTCAATTGCCCCGCTGTAATTAGTTCACCCACATGTTATCTATCTTAAGGAGAGCCACCTCTAGTGAACTATGGATCCCGGTCCTTTTCTTTACATACAATCTACAAACTATTACTTCTTTGTGTTTACTTTATGCAAACTATTACTTCTTTCCATTCGATACATTTAATCCTTTGTTTTCCGCAAAACACGGTGAGATTGACAACCTCATCGCAAGTTGGGGACAAAGTTCTGTGATTGTGTTGTGCAGGTCTCCATGTTGCTACTAGCACCGGTAGTGTGCCCTGCCAAAGCTCAGCTAGTAACACCTTTGGGGTGTTTCCTTGCTCCTACTGGTTCGATTAAACCTTGCGTTCATAATTGAGGGAAACTTGCTGCTCTGCTCATCATACCTTCCTCTTGGGGTTCCCAACGAGCTCTACATCAACCATGCTCCAGCATTTTTCTGGCACCATACACAGAGCCATCAGTGATCTATCACCTCGGAAAAGAATTCCAAGGGAGGGAAAGACAAACCTCTGTCGAGGTGGGTGCCGAAGTGCACCCGCTCGTCGGCGCGTGGGTTGGGGATGGTTTCACCGAAACCACTCCGCCAGTCACCGGCGCAGAGGAGTCCTTCGTTCTCCACGCCGGTGAGCTTGGCGTCATCGAGGACGCACGGGATCCAAACCCCGCGATTCCTTTCTTTCTCTGCCGCCGCCGTTGCCATCGCCATCACCGTGGCCAAGCTGGATGATGAGGATGAGGCCATTCTTCCGGTGCGCTGGTGACCTAGGGTGGGCGGCGCTGGGAATCTAGAGGCAAAGGAGCTCTGTGCACGTGGGAGAAGTGGAGGAGAAGGAAACGGCATGGGGAATAGGTGAAGAAGATGAGGAAAAGGGAATCCTCATCCCTTATATCCACCGAACCCCGCCAAGAGTCGTGCAAATGGCACAGCAAATACGCCACGCGTCGTGGAACGGACTAGGAAGTTCCCACGCTATGATTACATCGCCTCGATCTCCGCGCACGCATTAAAACGTCGCCTCGTTTCTGCGAACAGCGGACCCACCAACGGTCGTGCTGACAGGATTCTTGTCAGTGAAATGACTTGACCGTGACTAGTGTCAGATGATGTTAGAGACCAAGATCCGGCTTAGTTTGAATATCAAGCTGGAAATCTGAATAACGTACTGATAGGTCCGACTTACTTTTGAGACCCGGATCGTATCTTTTGTTTTGAAGTTTTAGGAACCCTTCAAGATTCTGCAAGCCAAAGATCAAGCCAGACGATGATGAATCCGACTTTGGATCTTAGAGACTTCCAGGGGCTACTGTTGGGGATATACTTTCCGGGTATCCTCAATAGTCCTCACTGACCAGGGTGGCCCACTTCGGGTTAGAGCTTTGCTCCACGGGCGGCCTAGTCAGGGAGAAGAGACGGAGTCCAATCCGGCTACGGGAAGGCCCAGAAGACTTACCGACATAGGCCCATAGTGTTACTTGTAGCTCAAGATGTACTTTGTAACCGACTCTTAGTCATAGCCGGATAGATCTCTCCTGTAAACCCTAGGCCGGATATCTATATAAGCCGTCCTAGGGAGAGCCTTTAGGGCACCCCTTACAATCACAATCTCAACTCGCACAGGCGAACCCTTGTAACCCATATTCCGGCTCTGCCGTATTACTGGATTGCTAGCAGGAGTAGGATCCGTCCAAAGCCGGCGGATTCGAACCTGGGTAAACTTGTGTGCTCACCATCCCGGAACACCGTACGTCTCACACCCCTCCCTTCCGCAAGCCTCAAGGACCCCCTCATGGCGTACTTGTCATCAATCCGATGACAGATGTGTTTTCTTTTCATGAACCACACCTAGTGTCATTGCATGTGTGTTCCTCTCATAGACCACACATGGACCCACCAGTGTCATTTCATGTGTGTTCTTCTCATGAACCACGGCTAGAGTCATTGGATGTGTGTTCTTTTCATGAACCACACCTAGTGTCATTGCATGTGTGTTCCTCTCACAGACCACACATGGATCCACCAGTGTCATTGCATGTGTGTTCTTCTCATGAACCACGGCTAGCGTCATTGCATGTGTGTTCTTTTCATGAACCACACCCAGTGTTATTGGATGTGTGTTCCTCTCACACACCACACATGGATCCACCAGTGTCATTGAATGTCTACTCTTTTCATGAACCACATCTAGAGTCATTGCATGTCTATTCTTTCCACATACCACATATGGATCCAACAGTGTCATTGCATGTGTGTTCTATTCATGAACCACATAAGGATCCACCAGTGTCATTGGATGTCTGTTCTTTTCATGAACCACACCTAGTGTCATTGCATGCATGTTCCTCTCACAAACCACACATGGATCCACCAGTGCCATTGCATGTGTGTTCTTCCCATGAACCACAGCTAGAGTAATTTCATGTGGGTTCTTCTCATGAACCACATCTAGAGTCATTGCATGTCTATTCTTCTCACAAACCACATAAGGATCCAGCAGTGTCATTGGATGTGTGCTCTTTTCATGAACCCCACCTAGTGTCATTGGATGTGTGTTCTTCTCACAAACCACACATGGATCCACCAGTGTCATTGCATGTGTGCTCTTCTCATGAACCACACATGGATCCACCAAGTGACATTGCATGTCTGTTCCTCACACAAACCACACATGGATCCACCATTGCCATTGAATGTGTGTTCTTTTAACGAACCACACCCAGTGTCATTGCACATCTGTTCCTCTCATAAACCACACATGGATCCACCAGTGTCATTGCATGTGTGTTCTTCTCAGGAACCACAGTTAGAGTCATTGCATGTCTATTATTCTCACAAAGCATATAAGGATACACGAGTGTCATTGCATGTGTGTTCTTCTCATGAACCACACCCAGTGTCATTGCATGTGTGTTCCTTTCACAAACTACACATGGATCCACTTGTGTCATTGGATGTGTGTTCCTCTCATTAACCACATCTAGTGTCATTGCATATGTGTTCTTCTCACAAACCACATAAGGATACACCAGTGTCATTGCATGTCTGTTCTTTTCACAAACCACAGATGGATCCACCAGTGTCATTGCATGTCTGCTCTTTTCACATACCACATATCACCAGTGTCATTGCATGTGTGTTCTTCTCACAAACCACATAAGGATCCACAAGTGTCATTGGATGTCTGTTCCTCTCATAAACCAAATAAGGATCCACCGTTGTCGTTGGATGTGTGTTCTTTTCATGAACCACACCCAGTGTCATTGCATGTGTGTTCCTCTCATAGACCACACATGGATCTACCAGTGTCATTACATGTGTGTTCTTCTCATGAACCACGGCTAGAGTCATTGGATGTGTGTTCTTTTCACGAACCACACCCAGTGTCATTGCATGTGTGTTCCGCTCACAAACCACACATGGATCCACCAGTGTCATTGCATGTGTGTTCTTCTCATGAACCACGGCTAGAGTCATTTCATGTGTGTTCTTTTCATGAACGACAGCTAGAGTCCTTGCATGTGTGTTATTCTCAGAAAGCACATAAGGATACACCGGTGTCATTGCATGTCTGCTCTTTTCATGAACCACATCTAGAGTCATTGCATGTCTGTTCTTTCCATAAACCACACATGGATCCACCAGTGCCATTGCATGTGTGTTCTTCTCATGAACCACACCTAGAGTCATTTCATGTGTGTTCTTCTCATGAACCACATCTAGAGTAATTGCATGTATGTTCTTCTCACAAACCACATAAGGATCCAGCAGTATCATTGGATGTTTGTTCTTTTCATGAACCACACCCAGTGTCATTGGATGTGTGTTCTTCTCACAAACAACACATGGATCCACCAGTGTCATTGCATGTGTGCTCTTCTCATGAACCACACATGGATCCATCAAGTGTCATTGCATGTTTGTTCCTTTCACAAACCACACATGGATCCACTAGTGCCATTACATGTGTTTTCTTTTAATGAACCACACCCAGTGTCATTGCATGTCTATTCATCTCATAAACCACACATGGATCTGATGTATACACACTTCTATTATTGTAGACAGTCGTTGGGACTCCAAGTGCAGAGGTTTGTAGAACAGCAGCAAGTTTTCCCTTAAGTGGATCAGCCAAGGTTTATCGAACTCAGGGAGGAAGTGGTCAAAGGTATCCCCTCTCAAGCAACCCTGCAATCAAGATACAAGAAGTATCTTGTGTCCCCAACACACCCAATACACTTGTCAGGTGTATAGGTGCACTAGTTCGGCGAAGAGATAGTGAAATACAAGTGGTATGGATAATTTTAAGTGGTAACGGTGATAGAAAATACTTTGATGGCGTGGAAGAGACTAAAGGCAAACTGAAATAAAGATAGAAGCAAGCAAACATGTAACAGATCTAATTGCAAACGGTGTTTCAATGCTTAAAAACAAGGCCTCGGGATCATACTTTCACTACTGAACACTTTCATAGAAATATATTCTTCTTTATGATACTACGTTGAACTACTCTCTAGTTGGACACTCTAATCCATGGTAGGGCTATAATAGCACACCTCAAAGTAAGCCTTTCCCATCTAGATAACCCCACACTGTCACCTTGAGCACTAGATGGTTCCAACAAACACCACAATTTCATAAAGACACCCAACTCCAAATATAACTCATAACAAGTATTTGAAATTTGTAGCCTAAGTGCCACCATGGTGTGCACGCTGTCACTTTCACACACATGGGGAGAGCAGAGATCTATTAAAGCACTTGAGTAGCAAAGTAGATCTATAGATTACAAGCTCATCATCTCAATAAGATCATGCATAGAGAGAGATGAACACATAGCTACCGGTAGAACCCTTAGCCTCGAGAGAGAACTACTCCCTCCTCATCATGGGAATCAGAAATGGTGATGGAGATGGTGGTGGAGATCGATGGAGATGGCTCCGGGGGCACTTCCCCGTCCTGGTAGGGTGCCGGAACAGAGACTTTCTGTCCCATGAATCTCCCCTTCGGTGGCGGCGGTGCTATGGAACTTTTCGTGGATTTCTGATTGACGATTAGGGTTTTTGCATCGAGAGGAATATATAGGCGAAGGGCAAGGTCGGTGGCCGGACAGGGGGCCCACACCATGCCCTGGTGCGGCCTAGGGTTGCCCGTGCCAAGTGGGGGTGTGGCCACCCTGTGGCCCCTCTCCGACTCTCCTTCTAGCTCCGTGAGTCTTCCGGGAAAATAACAACTTTGGCTTTTGTCCGGTCCAATTCCGAGAATATTCATTTTCTAACTTTTCTGGAACCAAAAACAGTAGAAAACAGGCAACTGGCACTATGGCCTCTTGTTAATAGGTTAGTCCAAGAAATCATATGAAAAGTACTCCAAAGTTGGAACAAAACATAAGAAAGTACATAAAACCAAGCATGGAACATCAAAAATTATGGATACATTAGCAACATATCAGGATCCACATAAGGATCCACATAAGCATGTGTGTTCTTCTCATGAACGACAGCTAGAGTCATTGCATGTTTGTTATTCTCACAAACCACATAAGGATACACCAGTGTCATTGCATGTGTGTTCCTTTCACAAACTACACATGGATCCACCAGTGTCATTGGATGTGTGTTCCTCTCATGAACCACATCTAGGGTGATTGCATGTGTGTTCTTCTCACAAAGCACATAAAGATACACCAGTGTCATTGCATGTGTCCTCTTTTCATGAACCACAGCTAGAGTCATTGCATGTCTGTTCTTCTCACAAACCACATAAGGATCCACCGGTGTCATTGGATGTGTGTTCTTCTCATGAACCACACATGGATCCACCAGGTTCATTGCATGTATACTCTTTTCATTAACCACAGCTAGAGTCATTGGATGTGTGTTCTTTTCATGAACCACATATCACCAGTGTCATTGCATGTGTGTTCTTCTCATGAACCACACATGGATCCACCCAGTGTGATTGCATGTCTGTTCTTTTCACAAACCACATATGGATCCACCAGTGTCATTGCATGTCTGCTCTTTTCATAAACCACATATCACTAGTGTCATTGCATATGTGTTCTTCTCACAAACCACATAAGGATCCACCAGTGTCATTGGATGTCTGTTCCTCTCATAAACCAGATAAGGATCCACTAGTGTCATTGGATGTGTGTTCTTTTCATGAACCACACCCAGTGTCATTGCATGTGTGTTCCTCTCAGAGACCACACATGGATCTGTTGGGGTTACGCGTATGAAAACAATAATTTTTTACCCTACGCCCCTTGAACCCCTGAAGCTGCCAGGACCTATCTATTAGTAATACATAATGGGAGGAGCTTTTCGGGAACTTACCCTTGAAGACCGAAAAGCGTTATCAACACTCTGGAGAGCGTGGTTGATGTAGACGAGCCGAAGCCGAGCTCAAGGTCGTGATGAAGTCCTTGCGCTCCTTTGCTCCAACGACTTGAGTGCCTCAAGTGCGACACCTCGCGGGGAATTACACACGTCCGGTGCCTGACGATGACTCCCGCTTCCCTGATCCAGCAGCAGTTGCGGAAGTAGAGCTCCCGGATCCGAATCCCGCAGCACGATGGCGCTCCGCGGTGAAGATGTCTCTCGCTCGCGCAGTCCAGACTTGGGACCACGGTCACGAGAGAGAGAGGGGCAGAGAGAAAATATCAATTAGACATCCTCCCAAAAGTGGGGAGACCTTTATTGATTATTGGTGTATTTATCTTGGCCAAATACCCCACTATATATAGGGGAGGAGGGGGTACACTCTCCCTCAAAGGCCCGGGGTGGCACTAAAGGAGATGAGGGGGGAGGGGTGGCCGCCGGCCACCTAGTGGGCCCCGCGCGGGGGGGGGGGGGGGGTAGGCCCAGCCGGCCTCCCTCTTGGCCCCTCTCCCTCTCTCCTTTCCCCTAATGGGCCCTCTCCCTCCAGAATTGGCCCATTAAGCCTTTTTGACCTTTAATTGATTTTCTCTTTATTAAATAATTATGAATAAATGATTAAATCAACATTTAACATTCATTCACACATTATCAATCTCCGTGGCTATGGAACACCTTCCACCTCCACTCCGGACATCCTCCGGACTTACCGAAACCCTTCGAGTTTTCTCCCTATAACTCTTCGGCGATTCTACCAATCCTATAAACACTCTCTAAGCATCACCAAGCCCTTAAGCGTGATACCCCATGGTTCGGGAACACTCCAGACATGGTCGGGACACTCCCGCACCAATGATCAACAGAGGGACCTGGATGGCCATGTGACCCTTGTGTGTTCCACGAAGATCTTTCGTCGTTTGAACCGGGACAGTCGTGTCTTATTCCCTTTGTCACTCGATACCTACATTGCCCGAGATCTAATCAATGACATCTCCATGCCGCGTTCAATATCGTTACTGAACAATGCTACTTGACTCGTTCCGACAAGTGATATCCCTGTGATCAAATCACACGCTGCACAGCTATTGGATATAACTTCTCCGAGTGGGCCCTTGAGTATCTTCCCATCACATGGACGAACAAATCCTGCTCTTGACATATATTACCTCAACGGTTTCCTCCGAGTACCTGAACACACCTTTATAACCACTGTATTACCAAGTGGCACTTGTTGCTATCAAAGCACTCTCGGGAGACAGTGATTGTTATAGCCTCACGGTCTAAGGAATAGTCTACAAGGATCCATTTCTAATCATCATAACTTGAACTTCGTGACATGATCGGGTCATGATGTTTAGGTTGGGTATTGGTTCATCATCTCATTATAAGAATGAGATGACCTCATTTCCAACTGGCATAAATGCCACATGATCAGGAAACTTGATCATTTGTTGACCAATGAACCAGTGACTAGAGTTTCACTAGGAACCCCTGGTTGTTTGAATATCACACGTGTATTGATGTTTCCACTCAATACAGTTATAGCATGATATAAAACTTAATCATAAACTATATGAAATATGATAATATTCCTTACTACTATTTGTCTCTAGGGCATATTTCCAACAGTCTCCCACTTGCACTAGAGTACAAATACACTAGCTGCATTTGTTCTCAATCTTTGGCACCATATATCCGGTACCCTGAACATGCTTGCTCATGGAAGAGGTTGAGTCTTGGGTCTGTACTTTATAGTCCCAAATCCTTGCAACTTACTAATGTCACCTTGATTGACATTAATACTTGATCATCACATGATAGCATCCGTGTGTATGCATCGTTGCTATGGCAACAGAACGAGGCCTGATTCCAGGAGCCTACACTAACGTTAGATCAACCTCGAGGGCTTTCTCATGGGCACTGTGCCCTGGGACACATCATTCTACGGTTAAAGTGAACTAGCCCCGCCATAACATTATACAACACTTTAGATGGTACCCTTATCTATTATTATAAATGTATTCATCGAAACACTAGTGCACTCTGTGCAACTTTCGATGTTTTGTTCACCTCGCTTCCTACTTGACTTTAATCTGTATCTACAGGAGTTTCCAACAGATTCCCTTATAACATAACTCTTTATGCTTTAAGATATGTCATCCTTTATGGATTTGGAAAACATGTCTACAGTTCTCTACTAGACACTGTGGACAAACTTAGCTCAATGTTCTGTGGTTCGCACTTAATCACTTTCAAATGTTCCTTATTTGGATCACATATTATGCTAAGTTATCATCATGGTTTACTAAGATAGAACCTATGTCTCAACATAGTGGATGACGATCATCCTTTTGTTTCTTACAACCATTGATGTTAAACTTAATACTATTCCTAATTTGAGTTATTAAGGATTAGTTCCTTAATTAACTTCTATTCTGAAACCCCTTTCAGAATCCCTTAAGGAATACTACATAATATCATAATACACTTATGGTCAACTTCTACATCTTATAAATCATTATTTATAAGTGTTTGCGCTTTCATTTTTAACATACTTAAGAATTACTCCTATAAGCTCCCACTCAGAATATGTTCCTACATATTTGAATTTGAGACTTATATTGCTCCCACTTAAAAATATGTCAATCACATATTGTTTCATGGAAGGATTTCATAGCTCCCACTCAACTTTATGCAAATTGCACATCCACTCACTATTTTGAACAACTTCAAAATCCTTTGATCAAATATCAAACTTGGATATTTTACTATGAGATACTAGTACTTTACTAGTTTTAAATCCACTAGACATTTAGCACATTTGAATCAAATTCATTTGAATTCATCCAATACTTGACAAATTGTGCTTTTGTCATTCACCCCCTTTTTCCACTATGGCTTTGCAGTCATCTGGGAAAATTGAAGTAACCCCTTTTACTTGTGAGATTCAGCAACGAATTGCTTTCTAATCTCAAGGGAATTTTACTTCTAGGATTTCTCATAATTTAGTTTAGCATTATTTCCTTTATGGTTCATAGGTATGTAATATTACAAAAATCATGACAAGTGATTCACAAATGTCTCCATACAAGATATGGATTTCATTTTGAATCCTACTCCATGTAGTGAAAAACTCAAGTGGGAAAAAACACAATGATTAATATCATTGATTCTTTCCTTTTGTGAAGAGAATCGTTCAGGAACATTGTCCGTTGCGCTTCTCAACACTCTGATGTAGGGTTTTTGAATCCTCATCGTGTTTTACACTATTTCCCATTAGCTCCATATCGAGAAACATCACTAAAAGTGAGCTTTCTCAAGAATGTACCAAAATCCAAGCAATACCAGTTTTGCTTCTCTTTTGGTTTCAGCTATGGATTTCTTATTCAAAGTTTCCAATGAATACTCTACAAGGACTTATTCGCTATTGTTTTGGTTATATCGAATAACCCCAAAACTTTCACGAATTCAAATGGTTCACTATAAATTCTAATTGAGTGCTAATTATTTCTAACTAATGGTCTCTACATCTACACTACAACGATTTATTTGGTGCCTTCTATTCAACCCCTTTGATATCTAATATCACATTGTGATGCTTCGCATTTTGATGTTTCAAAACGCTTTGCATTCCACAATTTCTTTTATGCCATTCTTATAAATTTGAACTTCATTACTATTGATCAAATCATAGTAATTGGATTCTCTTTTATATTTATACCCATTGTTGATGAAACACTTTGATCAAATCAAATAGTTTCATATTCATGTTTCCTTTGGTAAACTTCTTTACACATTTAAACAATCATTTAATGATAATTACCATTTTCGTTAAAACACAATACATCGAATATGTATTAACTTCTAACAATTCTTTAAACACATTGTATTCAAGTAATACACGGTGTTCAAGTTATTTTGCCGAACTTAGGCATGATTTAGATGTGATAAGAAATCGAATGAATTTCACATATTATCACATAAATTTGAATTTAAACAATGGTTTTCATTCATTAATGAACATATCATTAAGTTGGGTATTTTAAATAAGGCATTTTAATATTTTACAAATGTTCATGCATTATCAATTAGTTTCAAACAACAAGGATAATTCACACATAATCAAACAAGATATGAACAAGAATAGAAATCATTCATAAAAGTGGAACAACTATTTGTTACAAACTCATATGAATAACCATCTGACGAAGTGTGAGACACACTAAAGAAGTTCACAATCTCTTGATTACAATAATCATCCTAAAACACAAACTAAATGATAAATGTCGAGGGAGAGTGTCGTCGGCCATCATCATCATGCTCGTCATCAACATGCAATGTCACCTTCTCTCTAGCAAGCACCTCTCATGCAGAAGGACCCGTTTTCAGCAAAACAGAACAAGTATCAGATATACTTAACACTACAAATGTGTTCGCAAGATTATAACATTTCTAAAACTGTATATCAAATATATACCTTTGTCGTTGACGACCTGAGCGACATCTGGTTCAACCAACACATTCCTGAGATGTGTCATGAACCGGTGGAACTCCATTGTTTCCGCGTCGCCCTCATTACGCAAGTCCTGACTTGTGCTTGGTAGCTTGGTGGCAGCGACCGCAGCACAACGGCATTTGCAAAAGAGCCCATTATCCAGATGTCCAGGAAGTATGCAGGCCTCATGTACACATCATGCATGTGCTCCATGTGGTCGTCCAGTGATGAGTTCTCCTCCATCTTAATGGAGAGGAAGTCTCCCATCAGCTCATGCTCCCAAATGCGTGTCTGCTCCACGAAATGTGTCCTAAGATGTAGCATCACTGAACGATGGTTGACATCACCCACGAAAGGCCACAGCTCGTCCACCATTCCGAAATGCATTACAACTAAAATATAGGAGGCCATCTCCCGACGGAGATAGCGGTCTTTCCACTCCTCTGGGGTCTCTAGGTCAGTGGGCTGATCCAAATCCATCCCGTCGAGTATGTAGTCGACCACGTCGTTCTCGCTAAGGAGAACATGGAGACTTGCAACCCATATGGAGAAGTTCGATCCATCTAATCTAAGCATCTCTCCTTCTAACCAATCAATCATCAACATGAAAGGTCCCATCTACATTTATAATTGCAAAAGGAATTTAGACTAAGTTTATAATTAAATGAGTTAATAATAACTCCACTCAGAAACACCTATCCCCGATGAGGGTTCCTTGTGATAACACGACCCCAATCAGCCACATCTCCCCCGATTGATCAGGGTCATCGATGCGGGTTCAAAGGTGGACGCTAAATGTCGATCACATCATTCATGCGACTCGTGCTTGATCTTTCGACCATCCGTGTTCCAAGGCCATGCTTCTGTGGCGTGCTAGGCTCGCCAACTCACCCTTAGTGTATTCGCTGTGCAACATGGCTTACACCCACTGTATGCGAACATAGATATGTCTGACACCCAGGCCTGTAACCCTGGATCACCTCCTACCCAAGAACTTTCTTGGTGGTGCACACTAAGGGGGAACCCAGTGTCATTGCATGTGTGTTCTTTTCATGAACCACAGCTAGAATCATTGCATGTCTGTTCTTCTCACAAACCACATAAGGATCCACCGGTGTCATTGGATGTGTGTTCTTCTCATGAACCACACATGGATCCACCAGTGTCATTGCATGTCTACTCTTTTCATTAACCACGGCTAGAGTCGTTGGATGTGTGTTATTTTCATGAACCACATATCACTAGTGTCATTGCATGTGTGTTCTTCTCATGAACCACACATGGATCCACCCAGTGTGATTGCATGTCTGTTCTTTTCACAAACCACATATGGATCGACCAGTGTCATTGCATGTCTACTCTTTTCACAAACCACATATCACTAGTGTCATTGCATGTGTGTTCTTCTCACAAACCACATAAGGATCCACCAGTGTCATTGGATGTATGTTCCTCTCATAAACCAAATAAGGATCCACCAGTGTCATTGGATGTGTGTTCTTTTCATGAACCACACCCAGTGTCATTGCATGTGTGTTCCTCTCAGAGACCACACATGGATCTGTTGGGGTTACGCGTATGAAAACAATAAAAAATTTACCCTACACCCCTTGAACCCTTGAAACTGCCAGGACCTAGCTATTAGTAATACAATAACGGGAGGAGCTTTTCGCGAACTTACCATCGAAGACCGAAAAGCGTTGTCAACGCTCAGGAGAGCGTGGTTGATGTAGACGAACCGAAGCCGACCTCAAGGTCATGATGAAGTCCTTGCGCTCCTTTGCTCCAACAACTTGAGTGCCTCAAGTGTGACACCTCGCGGGGAGTTACACACGTCCAGTGCCTGACGGTGACTCCCGCTTCCTCGATCTAGCAGCAGTTGCGGAAGTAGAGCTCCCGTATCTGAATCCCGCAGCATGACGGCGCTCCGCGGTGAAGATGTCTCTCGCTCGCGCAGTCTAGACTTGGGACCACGGTCACGAGAGAGAGGGTTAGAGATAAAATATCAATTAGAGTTCCTCCCAAAAGTGGGGAGACCTTTATTGATTATTGGTGTATTTATCTTGGCCAAATACCCCACTATATATAGGGGGAGGAGGGGGTACACCCTCCCTCAAAGTCCCGGGGTGGGACTAAAGGAGAGGAGGGGGAGGGGTGGCCGCCGGCCACCTAGTGGGCCCCATGCGGGGGGGGGGGGCCTCTCCCTCTCTCCTTCCCCTAATGGGCTCTCTCCCTCCGGAATTGGCCCATTAAGCCTTTTTGACCTTTAATTGATTTTCTCTTTATTAAATAATTATGAATGAATGATTAAATGTTGAAATCAACATTTAATAGTCATTCACACATTATTCAATCTCCGTGGCTATGGAACACCTTCCACCTCCACTCCGGACATTGTCTGGACTTACCGAAATCCTTCCAGTTTTCTCCCTATAACTCTTCGGCGATTCTACCGATCCTATAAACACTCTCTAAGCATCATCAAGCCCTTAAGTGAGATACCCCACGGTTCGGGAACACTCCAGACATGGTCAGGACACTCCCGCACCAATGATCGACAGATGGGACCTGGATGGCCATGTGACCCCTGTGCGTTCCATGAAGATCTTTCGCCGTTTGAACAGGGACAGTCATGTCTTATTCCCTTTGTCACTGTATACTTGCATTGCCCGAGATCTGATCAATGACATCTCCATGTCACGTTCAATGTCGTTACTAAACAATGATACTTGACTCGTTCCGACAAGTGATATCCCTGTGATCAAATCACACGATGCGCGGCTATTGGAAATAACTTCTCCGAGTGGGCCCTTGAGTATCTTCCCGTCACATGGACGAAAAATCCCGCTCTTGACATATATTGCCTCAACGGTTTTCTCCGAGTACCTGAACACACCTTTATAACCATTGTATTACCAAGTGGCGCTTGATGCTATCAAAGCACTCTCGGGAACACACCTTCCCCTAATCGCGGTCTAAGGAATAGTCTATGAGGATCCATTTCTAATCATCGAACTTGAACTTCGTGACATGATCGGGTCACGATGTTTAGGTTGGGTATTGGTTCATCATCTCATTCACAAAATGAGATGACCTCATTTCCAACTGGCATAAATACCACATGATCAGGAAACTTGATAATTTGTTGACCAATGAACCAGTGACTAGAGTTTCACTAGGAACCCCTAGTTGTTTGTATATCACACGTGTATTGATGTTTCCACTCAATACAGTTATAGCATGATATAAAACTTAATCATAAACTATATGAAATATGATAATAGTCCTTACTACTATTTGTCTCTAGGGCATATTTCCAACAGGATCCACCAGTGTCATTGCATGTGTGTTCTTCTCATGAACTATGGCTAGAGTCATTGCATGTGTGTTCTTTTCATGAACCACACCCAGTGTCATTGCATGTGTGTTCCTCTCACAGACCACACATGGATCCACCGGTGTCATTGCATGTGCGTTCTTCTCAGGAACCACACCCAGTGTCATTGCATGTGTGTTCCTTTCACAAACTACACATGGATCCTTTAGTGTCATTGGATGTGTGTTCCTCTCATGAACCACATCTAGAGTCATTGCATGTGTGTTCTTCTCACAAACCACATAAGGATCTAGCAGTGTCATTGGATGTGTGTTCTTTTCATGAACCACACCCACTGTCATTGGATGTGTGTTCTTCTCACAAACCACACATGGATCCACCAGTGTCATTGCATGTGTGCTCTTATCATGAACCACACATGGATCCACCAAGTGTCATTGCATTTGTGTTCCTCTCACAAACCACACATGGATCCAATGGTGCCATTGCATGTGTGTTCTTTTAATGAACCACGCCCAGTGTCATTGCATGTCTATTCTTCTCATGAACCACAGCTAGAGTCATTGCATGTCTGTTATTCTCACAAACCACACAAGGATACACCAGTGTCATTGCATGTGTGTTCTTCTCATGAACTACACCCAGTGTCATTGCATGTGTGTTCATTTCACAAACTACACATGGATCCACCAGTGTCATTGGATGTGTGTTCCTCTCATGAACCACATCTAGAGTCATTGCATGTGTGTTCTTCTCACAAACCACATAAGGATACACCAGTGTCATTGCATGTGTATTCTTTTCATGAACCATAGCTAGAGTCATTGCATGTGTGTTCTTCTCACAAACCACATAAGGATACACTAGTGTCATTGGATGTGTGTTCCTCTCATGAACCATAGCTAGAGTCATTGCATGTCTGTTCTTCTCACAAACCACATAAGGATCCACCGGTGTCATTGGATGTGTGTTCTTCTCATGAACCACACATGGATCCACCAGTGTCATTGCATGTCTACTCTTTTCATTAACCACAGTTAGAGTTGTTGCATGTCCATTCTTTTCACAAACCACATATCACTAGTGTCATTGCATGTGTGTTCTTCTAATGAACCACACATGGATCCACCCAGTGCGATTGCATGTCTGTTCTTTTCACAAACCACATATGGATCCACCAGTGTCATTGCATGTATGCTCTTTTCACAAACCACATATCACCAGTGTCATTGCATGTGTGTTCTTCTCACAAACCACACAAGGATCCACCAGTGTCATTCAATGTTTGTTCCTCTCATAAACCACATAAGGATCCACCAGTGTCATTGGATGTGTGTTCTTTTAATGAACCACACCTAGTGTCATTGCATGTGTGTTCCTCTTAGAGACCACACATGGATCCACCAGTGGTAATGCATGTGTGTTCTTCTCATGAACTATGGCTAGAGTCATTGCATGTGTGTTCTTTTCATGAACCACACCTAGTGTCATTGCATGTGTGTTCCTCTCACAGACCACACATGGATCCACCAGTGTCATTGCATGTGTGTTCTTCTCATGAACCACACCTAGTGTCATTGCATGTGTGTTCCTTTCACAAACTACACATGGATCCACCAGTGTCATTGGATGTGTGTTCCTCTCATGAACCACATCTAGAGTCATTGCATGTGTGTTCTTCTCACAAGACACATAAGGATAATCTAGAGTCATTGCATGTGTGTTCTTCTCATGAAACATAGCTAGAGTCATTGCATGTCTGTTCTTCTCACAAACCACATAAGGATCCATCGGTGTCATTGGATGTGTGTTCTTCTCATGAACCACACATGGATCCACCAGTGTGATTGCATGTCTGCTCTTTTAATTAACCACAGTTAGAGTCGTTGCATGTCTATTCTTTTCACAAACTGTGGCATCCCGCAAAACCACTACTAGAAAATCGCGTTGTTTTTGTGCATTGCATCGTCATGACCGCATGCTCATATCATCATGCCGCATTGCATTTGAGCATCGTCATCGTCTTGCATTTGCTTGCATAAAACTATTTTCGAGAAAACCCAAATTGTTTTTCTAAAACGCCTGTCTTTTATTCAAGCAAACCCGGGTCTCCGGATTATTTTGTTTTGTTGCTATCGGTTTGCAAACGGTCCAATTAAAGCAAATAAAATATTAAGTTATTTTTAGTGGGGCGATCAAGCAGGCAGGCCGACCCGACGACCACCCCATGTTCAAATCGGTCCACAGACAAAACCTAAAGGCTACAGATATTCTACCCACCCCTTTGGCCACCTCACCCGGACCAATCGGAGCCGCCACCTCACCTCTCCCTCCTCCCACCAATCATATCCTGCCACCTCCTCTTTTCTATCTCCCCTCTCTCTCCTGGTCACCCTCTCTCCTCCCCAGCCCCACACGCCAGCCCCACCCCCCTGATCTGATCCACTCCTCTCCCTCACACAGCCACACACCACCCAACCCACCTGGCCCCGCCCCTGGACCCCACCCACGCACGCCACCCCGCACCCTGGCCCGCCCCGCTCGCGTCGCTCCTTTCTCTCCTCCCTCACTTGCGCCACCGCAACCTCCTCGCCCTTGCCTGACCGGCCTCGCCTCAGCCGCCTCGCGCCCTCCCGCTCACGTGTGTGCCTCGCTCGGCCTCGTGTGTTCCTCCCTCCCTCTTCCCGGCTCCCTCTTCCTCCTCTTCCACAGCCTTGGCCTTGCGTCTCCCGCCACCTTGGCCTCCCCCTCCGGCCTGCTTTGCCGTCCGGCCGCCCGCCTCATTGCTTTCGCTTCCCTTGTGCGCAACCGCCTTCCAACCGTCCTCGCCCGCCTTGCGCCGCTGGTTCGCCCACCGCTCTCCGGCCCCTCCCTCGCCAGCGTCCCTCGTCGCCCGTCGGCCACCACTGCGCCTCCCGACCGGCCGGCCTCGGCCGTATCCCGTCGACCTCCGCCCGTCCTCTGCCTCCGGCCGCCTCTGCGCCTCCGCCCCTCCGCCTCCCGAGCGCGCCATCGCTGCTTGCCCTCGATGCGCCAGCGGCCGCAAGAACTCTCCGCCCTCGACCGCCTTGCCGCGCCGCTGCAGCCTCGGCCCGTCCGTATGCGCTGCAACCGGCCTCCTCTGTTGCTGTGGGGTGGTTCCTTGATAACGTTAGGCAGTAGCTGTTTTGCTATCGATGGTAGCGGTGTCACTGGTTAATCGGTCCCTGGGCATGCCGTGGTACTAACGCGCCACCGAGTACACCGGCGCCAAGATCGCCACGGAACAACAAGCACTTTCCGACGCTAACACCGACTTCGATGGCGCGGGCCCGACAAGACCCCATAGCGGCAAGATCGACCCCGTGGGACCCGACAAGATCTGCACGACGACAAGAACGACAGCGACCAGGAGAATCCGATGCGCCCCGACACCGAACCAAGTTCTCCTTCCCGGAAGCATCGACGCTTGTGCGACGAGATCTACACCCTAGATCCGAAGACCCTAATCCCGGAGTCCGAGAACGTGC
Organism: Avena insularis; assembly: GCA_023614405.1. Classification (NCBI taxonomy): domain Eukaryota; kingdom Viridiplantae; phylum Streptophyta; class Magnoliopsida; order Poales; family Poaceae; genus Avena; species Avena insularis. The sequence continues at coordinate 357,436,748 of CM042684.1, forward strand.
CCGTCGAACCCGGAACCCCGAGACCCGACCCCGAACCCCGGAACCCCAAGATCGTCGAGCCCCTCAATGTGTGCCCCTTTTCCCGAGCCCTATTTTATAAATGCTTAATATAAAACCTGTTGCATGTGAATCATTCATCTCGCATGCATTTTTGTCTGTGGTTTGGGGGCCTTATGCCGATTCACCTAATAATTAAATATGGGGCCCATATGCGGGCAAATCTAGTCTCATATTGGCCTCATTTAAACATGGGTAGCGAACCGGTTCCATCTGTTGCATTGCTAAACAACATTTAAATTGCGGGGCTTCTAAATAACTCGAACCATCTAACTAATTGTCGGGACCCCGGTTCCACTTAATATTGACCTAATTGCATCGCACCTTTGCCATGCCATACATCCTGCATGCATCATGCCGATCTTCTGCCGTAATCTTAAATATTGCATCCGGTGTTCCTTCTAGTGTTTTGCTTCTTCGCGGATTGGGCCGTTGAGTTGATGCGAGTGTCGTCCGTTCTTCGGTCGAACCTTCGACAATGTTTTCAGGCGAGCATCTCCCCCTTTCCACCTATCTTACTTTATAGTATTTATTTCCCTCCTGTTGATCTATTGCTATCTGAGTTGCGATGCTCTAGTTCCGTACCCGTGATATCCTGTGCAGCCCTATATTGCCTTGGACACATCCTATTACCTGTTGTTTGGTAGATAGTTGGACCCGCGCGTCGTAGTCGCTTGTTTAAGTGTTGTTGCGTGTCGTCAAGTACCACAGTTGTTGAAGTTTTGCCGCATGTTTAAGGTTGGAGATGAACATGGCTTTAATTATTGTTCGCTTTAATTATTGTTTAACAACTAAAATTGAATTAAGCAGAGGCATCGGTGGGTGATAGGTGAGATTTGGTTTCCGACCGCCCACTTGTGTCCCGTAGGACCCGAGTTCTTGACACCTGTTCCGAGATCGAGCGCGCTAACCACAGTTGGGGAGATATGGGCCCCCCATTGATTATTACCTGATTTCAAAGTATTGTACTGGGGGCCACAAACTAGTTTGAGGTTTATTTACTATCCTGTACTTATGCCATGTTTACCGCTTTATTTACGATTGTGTGAGGAGCATGTCTTGTACTGTTTAGGATCGGGCCACGTTTCGCGGTGTCGACAGTCCCCGTTTGGGGATTTGCTGTCGTTCACAGCCGTTTGCTCAAACCCCAGTCCGTCTCGGAGACCGGCCGACTTCGTTGCGGGTGTCGACTTGGTGGGGTGGCCCCCACGTACTTGCTTTGGGTCTGGGAACGTCGTGACTTAGGCCCCGCCGACATACCGATGGGTGTATGTTAACTGATCTGGCAAAAAGGGTCGAAGTGACTGTGGATACTTTGGTGCACCCCTGCAGGGTTAAATCTTTTCGAGAAGCCGTGTCCGCGGTTATGGACGACTTGGAGCACAGTGCTTGATCATAGACAACTATAACTAAAGTTTACTGTTGTAAATTGATTGGTATCCGATATGGCTAGTAATCAGATTCACCGCAACGGAATGGCTAAATAAAAGTACCAACAACTGCTGGGTCTTTGGGTTATCTCATGCTATCTATATCTGATTAGTAAGTGGTGCAACTATAACGGGAGGATTAACTAAAAGTGCCCACTGTTTATTTTATCAGGATGATTATCTATACCTGACTAGTAATTGCTGCAACGAAAACTAAATAAATAAAACTGCCAACTGTGTGAGTTCCTCGGTTGACTTCCTCGTTTGGTCTCGAGGGGGAATGCCAGGATGGGTTTGTTTGGTGGTAGTATCAGGCTGGTTCCGGATAGGTCTTTCTTACCCCTCTCTAATAGCCGCCAGTTTGTATCGAGTCTCTATAGGTTGTTTAGTGCATGCTGCCGCTGCCGCTTCAGTCCACCATACCTATGTAGGCGAGGACCGCCGAATTCTAGTCTCGCCGTGTACTGGCCTCAGTACTGACGCTCCTCTTTTTCCTTTGCCCTTTGTCGGCACCTCTTTTGTTTAAGCAGGTTTGAGTTCGACGCCGTTAGTAGGGTTACCCTTCCGGCTTGGCCTGGGCAGGGTTATGGACGCCATTGGTTATTCTTCAGGGCTCTTAGCCCCATTTGCATCTTGTCCGTAGTTGGACGCTATATCATTTTCAAGGTGATTTAGATCTTTGTATATTATATCGGTATTCTTGACTCATTGAGTCGCTGTTGTATATATCTGTTCTGTGGGTCCCATCGAGGACTGTTGTGTAATGTTATTACTTCGTTTTCCACCCGCACGAAAGTGCCTAGTGGGCACCTTTGAATCGTTCCTATGCGGGTTTGGCGGGTTTTTGCTAAAACTTGCATAGGGCCGATTCTGAGGGTGTTACAGAGTGGTATCAGAGCTCAGCAGTTGTGATACCCCACGAGTCCAGCCTGTAGGATAACCTAGCTAACGGCCGAAGTAGAGTGTCAAAACTATTTTGCAAAATCGGTTGGATAGTTCTGATTAGGTCTGATTTTACTCCTTACCCTCTGCTATTCTCCTCTTACCTCTACGTGTTTTGAATCTGCTCTCTTCTCTCTCTTCGAGTCCAGGATATCTCGTGGTTGGGTTCCGTCGTACCTTCAGGGTTTCGCTTCCTCCTTTGATAACGGTGTTGCTACATCTGGTGTTCAAGCTGCCTGATGAATCCGTCTACGGTGTCACCATTCTTTATTCCTTGTTTGTGCCTTCCGGTGTTTTCCGACGCGACGACATCCTCTACGCCAGATCCGATGCAGAGTCTGCATCACTCCTTTGTTCCGAACCTCGATTGTCGAGATCTTCAGTCTGAATCTTGAGGGTTGGTTGCATAATCTATCTGTTCGTGTACAGAGTAATGCTTTGAGTGCGGGATGGAGTCGCGACCATACCACTACTCTTATCATTCGCTTATGTACATTGAATGGTGGATCGATGCAATTTTACTCCGTCCACGGAAGCTAGAGGTGGCTTTATTTGCTGATACCTCTACCTTCGACCTTTTGTTTCCGGAGTGCTCTCTCGACGATCACGGACAACGACCCTTGTTAGTGGTGTCGCGAAGATCTACACGAAGCGAGAAGATTCAGATCGCCGACCTTTCCTTCCGGTACCATGAGGCGGATCTCGAGGGCGAGATCCCTTGTTAGTGGTGTCGAATTGTGGCATCCCGCAAAACCACTACTAGAAAATCGCGTTGTTTTTGTGCATTGCATCGTCATGACCGCATGCTCATATCATCATGCCGCATTGCATTTGAGCATCGTCATCGTCTTGCATTTGCTTGCATAAAACTATTTTCGAGAAAACCCAAATTGTTTCTCTAAAACGCCCCGTCTTTTATTCAAACGCCAAACCCGGGTCTCCGGATTATTTTGTTTTGTTGCTATCGGTTTGCAAATGGTCCAATTAAAGCAAATAAAATATTAAGTTATTTTTAGTGGGGGCAGTCAAACGGGCCGACCCGACCCGAACGACCACCCCCATGTTCAAATCGGTCCACCAGACAAAACCTAAGGCTACCAGATATTCTACCCACACCCCTTTGGCCACCTCACCCGGACCAATCGGAGTCCACCACCTCACCCTCTCCCTCCTCCCCACCAATCATATCCTGCCACCTCCTCTTTTTCTATCTCCCCCTCTCTCTCCCTGGTCAACCCTCTCCTCCCCCTGGACCCACACGCCAGCCCCACCCCCCTGATCTGATCCACTCCTCTCCCTCACACAGCCACACACCACCCAACCCACCTGGCCCCGCCCCTGGACCCCACCCACGCACGCCACCCCACCCACAGCCCGCCCCTTGCGTCGCTCCTTTCTCTCCTCCTCCTCCATACGCCACCTAACCGCCTCCTCGCCCCCTGCCCATGCCCGTCACCGCCTGCCTGGCCTCGCGCCCTCCCGCCTCACAGGCGCCTCGCCTCGTGTCGCCGCCGTTCCTCCCTCCCTCTTCCCAGGCTCCCTCTTCCTCCTCTTCCCCGACTTGGCCAGCGCCCGCGTCTCCCATCCTTGGCCTCCCCCTCCAGCTCGCTTGCCGTCCAGCCGCCGCCCATTGCTTTCGCTTCCACAGTTGTGACCGCCTTCCAGACTGTCCTGCCCGCCGCGCTCTGTTCGCCACCACCGCGCTCTCGGCCACCCTCCCTCGCCAGCGTCCCCTCGTCGCCCGTCGGCCACCACTGCGCCTCCCCGACCCGGCGTTCGCCTCGGCCGAGCCGGCCTCGCTCTCTCCGGCCGCCCGCCAGGCTTCGCCAACCAGCCGCCTTCGCCGCTGTATCCCTCGACCTCCGCCCGTCCTCTGCCTCCGCGCCTCTGCGCCTCCGCCCCTCCGCCTCCCTGAGGCGCGCCATCGCTGCTTGCCCTCGGTGCGCCGCGACCGCAAGAACCTCTCCGCCCTCGCCGCTTTGCCGGCTGCCGCTCCGTCCGTCATTGTCTCGCCCGGCCTCCTCTGTTGTTGCCTGGGTGGTTCCTTCGTAACGTTAGGCGTAGCTGTTTTGCTATCGATGGTAGCGGTGTCTGGTTAATCGGTCCCTGGCATGCCGTGGTACTATGCGCCACCGAGTACACCGGCGCCAAGATCGCCACCGGAACAACAAGCGCCGTCCGGACGCTAACACCGACTCGATGGCGCGGGCCCGACAAGACCCCCGCAACGGCAAGATCGACCCCGTGGGACCCGACAAGATCTGCACGACGACAAGAACGACAGCGACCAGGAGAATCCGATGCGCCCCGACACCGAACCAAGTTCTCCTTCCCGGAAGCATCGACGCTTGTGCGACGAGATCTACACCCTAGATCCGAAGACCCTAATCCCGGAGTCCGAGAACGTGCCCGTCGAACCCGGAACCCCGAGACCCGACCCCGAACCCCGGAACCCCAAGATCGTCGAGCCCCTCAATGTGTGCCCCTTTTCCCGAGCTCTATTTTATAAATGCTTAATATAAAACCTGTTGCATGTGAATCATTCATCTCGCATGCATTTTTGTCTGTGGTTTGGGGGCCTTATGCCGATTCACCTAATAATTAAATATGGGGCCCATATGCGGGCAAATCTAGTCTCATATTGGCCTCATTTAAACATGGGTAGCGAACCGGTTCCATCTGTTGCATTGCTAAACAACATTTAAATTGCGGGGCTTCTAAATAACTCGAACCATCTAACTAATTGTCGGGACCCCGGTTCCACTTAATATTGACCTAATTGCATCGCACCTTTGCCATGCCATACATCCTGCATGCATCATGCCGATCTTCTGCCGTAATCTTAAATATTGCATCCGGTGTTCCTTCTAGTGTTTTGCTTCTTCGCGGATTGGGCCGTTGAGTTGATGCGAGTGTCGTCCGTTCTTCGGTCGAACCTTCGACAATGTTTTCAGGCGAGCATCTCCCCCTTTCCACCTATCTTACTTTATAGTATTTATTTCCCTCCTGTTGATCTATTGCTATCTGAGTTGCGATGCTCTAGTTCCGTACCCGTGATATCCTGTGCAGCCCTATATTGCCTTGGACACATCCTATTACCTGTTGTTTGGTAGATAGTTGGACCCGCGCGTCGTAGTCGCTTGTTTAAGTGTTGTTGCGTGTCGTCAAGTACCACAGTTGTTGAAGTTTTGCCGCATGTTTAAGGTTGGAGATGAACATGGCTTTAATTATTGTTCGCTTTAATTATTGTTTAACAACTAAAATTGAATTAAGCAGAGGCATCGGTGGGTGATAGGTGAGATTTGGTTTCCGACCGCCCACTTGTGTCCCGTAGGACCCGAGTTCTTGACACCTGTTCCGAGATCGAGCGCGCTAACCACAGTTGGGGAGATATGGGCCCCCCATTGATTATTACCTGATTTCAAAGTATTGTACTGGGGGCCACAAACTAGTTTGAGGTTTATTTACTATCCTGTACTTATGCCATGTTTACCGCTTTATTTACGATTGTGTGAGGAGCACGCTGTACTGTTTAGGATCGGGCCACGTTTCGCGGTGTCGACAGTCCCCGTTTGGGGATTTGCTGTCGTTCACAGCCGTTTGCTCAAACCCCAGTCCGTCTCGGAGACCGGCCGACTTCGTTGCGGGTGTCGACTTGGTGGGGTGGCCCCCACGTACTTGCTTTGGGTCTGGGAACGTCGTGACTTAGGCCCCGCCGACATACCGATGGGTGTATGTTAACGATCGGCAAAAAGGGTCAAGTATTTGTGGATACTTTTGTGCACCCCTGAATGGTTAAATCTTTTCGAGAAGCCGTGTCCGCGGTTATGGACGACTTGGAGCACAGTGCTTGATCATAGACAACTATAACTAAAGTTTACTGTTGTAAATTGATTGGTATCCGATATGGCTAGTAATCAGATTCACCGCAACGGAATGGCTAAATAAAAGTACCAACAACTGCTGGGTCTTTGGGTTATCTCATGCTATCTATATCTGATTAGTAAGTGGTGCAACTATAACGGGAGGATTAACTAAAAGTGCCCACTGTTTATTTTATCAGGATGATTATCTATACCTGACTAGTAATTGCTGCAACGAAAACTAAATAAATAAAACTGCCAACTGTGTGAGTTCCTCGGTTGACTTCCTCGTTTGGTCTCGAGGGAATGCAGATGGGTTTGTTTGGTGGTAGTATCAGGCTGGTTCCGGATAGGTCTTTCTTACCCCTCTCTAATAGCCGCCAGTTTGTATCGAGTCTCTATAGGTTGTTTAGTGCATGCTGCCGCTGCCGCTTCAGTCCACCATACCTATGTAGGCGAGGACCGCCGAATTCTAGTCTCGCCGTGTACTGGCCTCAGTACTGACGCTCCTCTTTTTCCTTTGCCCTTTGTCGGCACCTCTTTTGTTTAAGCAGGTTTGAGTTCGACGCCGTTAGCAGGGTTACCCTTCCGGCTTGGCCTGGGCAGGGTTATGGACGCCATTGGTTATTCTTCAGGGCTCTTAGCCCCATTTGCATCTTGTCCGTAGCTGGACGCTATATCATTTTCAAGGTGATTTAGATCTTTGTATATTATATCGGTATTCTTGACTCATTGAGTCGCTGTTGTATATATCTGTTCTGTGGGTCCCATCGAGGACTGTTGTGTAATGTTATTACTTCGTTTTCCACCCGCACGAAAGTGCCTGGTGGGCACCTTTGAATCGTTCCTATGCGGGTTTGGCGGGTTTTCGCTAAAACCACACCTAGTGTCATTGCATGTGTGTTCCTCTCACAGACCACACATGGATCCACCAGTGTCATTGCATGTGTGTTCTTCTCATGAACCATGGCTAGTCATTGCATGTGTGTTCTTTTCATGAACCACACCCAGTGTCATTGGATGTGTGTTCCTATCACAGTCCACACATGGATCCACCAGTGTCATTGCATGTGTGTTCTTCTCACAAACCACAGATGGATCCACCAGTGTCATTGCATGTCTGTTCTTTTAATGAACCACACCCAGTGTCATTGCATGTTTGTTCCTCTCATAAACCACACATGGATCCACCAATGTCATTGCATATGTGTTCTTCTCATGAACCATAGCTAGAGTCGTTGCATATTTGTTATTCTCACAAACCACATAAGGATACACCAGTGTCATTGCATGTGTGTTCCTTTCACAAACTACACATGGATCCACCAGTGTCATTGGATGTGTGTTCCTCTCATGAACCACATCTAGAGTCATTGCATGTGTGTTCTTCTCACAAACCACATAAGGATACACCAGTGTCATTGCATGTCTATTCTTTTCACAAACCACATATGGATCCACCAGTGTCATTGCATGTCTGCTCTTTTCACAAACCACATATCACTAGTGTCATTGCAAGTGTGTTCTTCTCATAAACCACATAAGGACCACAAGTGTCATTGGATGTATGTTTCGCTCGTAAACCACATAAGGATCCACCGGTGTCATTGGATGTGTGTTCTGTTCATGAACCACACCCAGTGTCATTGCATGTGTGTTCCTCTCATAGACCACACATGGATCCACCAATGTCTTTGCATGTTAGTTCTTCTCATGAACCACGTCTAGAGTCATTGGATGTGTGTTCTTTTCATGAACCACACCCAGTGTCATTGCATGTGTGTTCCTCTCATAAACCACACATGGATCCAGCAGTGTCATTGCATGTGTGTTCTTCTCATGAACCACAACTAGAGTCATTGCATGTCTGTTATTCTCACAAACCACATAAGGATACACCAGTGTCGTTGCATGTGTGTTCTTCTCATGAACCACACCCAGTGTCATTGCATGTGTTCCTCTCACAGACCACACATGGATCCACCAGTGTCATTGCATGTGTGTTCTTCTCATGAACCACGGCTAGAGTCATTGCATGTGTGTTCTCTTCATGAACCACAACTAGAGTCCTTGCATGTGTGTTCTTCTCACAAACCACATAAGGATACACCAGGGTAATTGCATGTCTGCTCTTTTCATGAACCACATCTAGAGTCATTGCATGTCTGTTCTTTCCACAGACCACATATGGATCCACCAGTGTCATTGCATGTGTGTTCTTTTCATGAACCACATAAGGATCCACTAGTGTCATTGGATGTCTGTTATTTTCATGAACCACACCTAGTGTCATTGCATGCCTGTTCCTCTCACAAACCACACATGGATCCACCAGTGCCGTTGCATGTGTGTTCTTCTCATGCACCACATCTAGAGTCATTGCATGTGTGTTCTTCTCACAAACCACATAAGGATACACCAGTGTCATTGCATGTCTATTCTTTTCACAAACCACATATGGATCCACCAGTGTCATTGCATGTCTGCTCTTTTCACAAACCACATATCACTAGTGTCATTGCATGTGTGTTCTTCTCATAAACCACATAAGGATCCACAAGTGTCATTGGATGTATGTTTCGCTCGTAAACCACATAAGGATCCACCGGTGTCATTGGATGTGTGTTCTGTTCATGAACCACACCCAGTGTCATTGCATGTGTGTTCCTCTCATAGACCACACATGGATCCACCAATGTCTTTGCATGTTAGTTCTTCTCATGAACCACGTCTAGAGTCATTGGATGTGTGTTCTTTTCATGAACCACACCCAGTGTCATTGCATGTGTGTTCCTCTCATAAACCACACATGGATCCAGCAGTGTCATTGCATGTGTGTTCTTCTCATGAACCACAACTAGAGTCATTGCATGTCTGTTATTCTCACAAACCACATAAGGATACACCAGTGTCGTTGCATGTGTGTTCTTCTCATGAACCACACCCAGTGTCATTGCATGTGTTCCTCTCACAGACCACACATGGATCCACCAGTGTCATTGCATGTGTGTTCTTCTCATGAACCACGGCTAGAGTCATTGCATGTGTGTTCTCTTCATGAACCACAGCTAGAGTCCTTGCATGTGTGTTCTTCTCACAAACCACATAAGGATACACCAGGGTAATTGCATGTTTGCTCTTTTCATGAACCACATCTAGAGTCATTGCATGTCTGTTCTTTCCACAGACCACATATGGATCCACTAGTGTCATTGCATGTGTGTTCTTTTCATGAACCACATAAGGATCCACTAGTGTCATTGGATGTCTGTTCTTTTCATGAACCACACCTAGTGTCATTGCATGCCTGTTCCTCTCACAAACCACACATGGATCCACTAGTGCCGTTGCATGTGTGTTCTTCTCATGCACCACAGCTAGAGTCATTGCATGTGCACTACTAGGAAACAGCCAATCTGTGGCGCATGGAAATGGGACATCTGTGGCTCATATCCTAGTCGCCACTGTTACCTCGCCACTGATAACTACTTCCTGTGGCGCATATGGATATGCGCCAGACTTCTGTGGCGCATTTCTTCATATGCGCCACAGGAAGAACTTTTGTGGCGCATTTACATAAATGCGCCACAGAAAGTCCATGCGCCACTGACTATATAATTATATGCGCCACTCATTGCGTAACACGTATTCGAAGTAAAATACTTTCATGGTGTATAATCAGGTATTTATACAGGATTTATACAGTATTTATCTAGATGACTATAAAATACATTGCATAAGTAGTAGATGCATGAAAACCGACATATATATATAATACAAACACTTAGAGCCCGATCGAGATACATATATATTGTCAAGTTCCAAATTTTTACACAAGCGCCGAATACAAAGTTCATATCATCTCACATTACAAATATGAAGTGGCCACCGCCGCCTACACTAGGATCAAATAGAATACAGCTGTGATAATGGTGAGCAAGAGCATTAGCCTGACCAACATCTTCATCTAGTTCTTCTTCCACAAGTGGTTCCTCCACTTGGCTATCGCCTCCTCTCTAGTCGTGTATCCTTTGTAGATGTTGCCGCTGAACTTGTTCACTTGTTTGTGACAATCCTCCCACTCCTCGTAGACTCCTGGAACCCTACCCATGTACACCACATACCACCTCGTTGCCATCTCTATAGACGACAAGGCATATTAGTAAAAATACAATGAAAAGAATGAATAAAGGGTTCACATCCATACATATATATGTTCACAGAATATAAAACAAAGGATCCATAAACCTAAAAGATAGATCATCATAGAAGCAATAAGTTCAACGACAACACGACCACAAGGTAGTTTAAGTCTCACAACAATGACCATTTCGACCACGAGATAGTAAAGTTTATTACACACACACACACTAATACAGCAGGCGTCCATCAAGAATATACACACACTAGATCATGCTAGAGGCACACATCGATCATGATGAAGACTTCCTCTTCTCGCTCGGCTTCAGGAACGGTAGATGGCCCTCTTTCGTCGTCCATGTCCTTGTGTCACCCTGCTTACAGAGGCATTCTTCGATCTCCCTTTTACTCAACCCTCCGCCTTGTTGTAGGGCACCCCCCTTGTGTTGACATCTTTAATGATGATTTGCAACAACTTCATCTGAATGCGATGGAAGTCTTCTCTAAGATCAGCATTGTCGAGTTTCGCCAAAGTTTCGGCCCATCCTCGGAGACTAGATGGCAGCGTTAGGTTCTAGCAATCCCGAACATAGCCTTTAAGGTGATGGAGGACGTAGAAGGCCTCCTTGGCACCAGTAGTCGACTGCTTGACGCAGGGGAACTCGAGCACGTGCTTGAACACGTGTTTGCCATCCTTGATACATTCCCCCTATCTACAAAGGTGCATCCCTTCTAGCCCTCGAGAGCCTCATTGAGAACACCCCTTATTCTGGTGTAGTCTTTCTTCTTCGTCAAACTCCTCGAGTCGAAATACGTGGCTAGCGAATACCTCTGGGCAAGGACGATGAGTGTGCAGTATTTGTCTCTGCGCAACACAATTGGAACGGAATGTTGGAAAAAGAGCAAAGGAAGAAATCTATAAGAAATGCATAAGTTACGGTGGCGATGAGCGAGTGTGTGTACTTACTCGGGAAAGAAAGGCAAAAGAAGTGTGCCCTTCCTCTTGTTGTCCACCATGAACTTCTCGAGGTACACCGTCGCCTTGGTCCGTGTCTCTGATCCTTCGACCAACTGGCTATCCCGCATGTAGTAGGGATCCACTATCGTGATTTCCGGGGTACATTCTCTCTTGATCGTGATCGCCATATTGAGCGCGTATAGGCGGACCAAGTTATAGTCCAGCCGTTTCGTGAGAAACAGCTTGAATATGTCCTCAAACGCTATGAAGAATATATCCGCGGGGGGTTCATCGACGAAGCCCACGTCCAATGGCACCTTGGCCGTGAAAACCGGGTAATTTGGATCTTCGTCTTTAAGAAGGAGGCCCTCTAGTGTCTTGACACCCTCGTGCAAAGTTAACATGGCTCCAACCGCAATGTGGATCATATCCGGAGTCAATATCGGATCACCAGCTACATGCACTCGGGGTAAGCCATATTGTGTGGATGGTACGACGATGACATCTTTACCCCGGATCCTCTTCGGAAGAGGCTGGCTCGCACCCTTCTTATTATTATTATTACCTCTCTTCCTGTAGTACTTCTTCTTCACAACAGTGTCAGCCACTGTCATCTGCTCATCAGTCGCCTTTCAGAGTGTGTAGGGGCTGAAAACCAATCCCGGTTTCTCTTGTGGTGGATCGGCGGCTGGAGGCGTCTCTTGAGAAAGACCATGGAAGACCAGGCGTTGCGTGTATGTATTGGGCCGACCAGCTCGATGGTCGTCACGAGCTGTGAAGGGTTCTTCATCCACAGAAGGCATATACAATCCTTTGGCAGCACCGGTGTTGATGAAGTCGTCAATGTTGACCAATTCATCATCATCTTCATGGGTGCCATCATGTGATGGTGGTAGCGGGGGCGATGACGGTTGCGGCACAACGTCTTTGCCATGTGGTGGTGCACACGTTGCCAAGAGTTGATGGTGACGGCTGGTGGTGGAGACGACGGCGGCTACTGGCTTCCGAGGTGGTGGTCGGGTGATCGGTCGAGAGGTGGCGCCAGTGCTCCCCCTACAAGACGAATCTGGGTCTTCGGCCATGTCAAGGGCCAGTTGTAGCATTCCCCAAGGGTCTTGTGTTCGTCGGCTCCCTAAGGTTGAAAGGGGGGTCCATGTCATCGCACCCTCGCAACACCCGAGCCAACCTGACCCTCATCACGTCATCATCCATTGGATTGTTGTGCATCGTGCGGCTCGCCGGTTGTATAAGAGTGCCCTTGGCAACATCCTTCAACTCACCGCCGACATCTTTAAGAAGGAGTACGCAAGAAGTGTCCTGAGGCAAAAACATGTTGTTGGGCGTCATGAGATGGCAGCAGTCATGCATCAAAGGTATAAAGGAGATGACGTGCACTAACTAATTAGTTACCTTGGTGATGGCGTGGATCTCGGCTAATGTAGAGACACAGCCGATGCCGGCGGCCGGCCTATCATCATCTGCAATCTCCCGCTCGGGTGCCTCACGAAGCACCACCGCCGTCGGCTGTGCCTTATTGGTATCTTTGGCGGGAGGGGGCATCGGTATGACCAAAACGAGCGGCTGCATCCTGACGTTGACGGCCGGCAGGGTCACCAGGTCTGGCGACATGGTAACATTGATGCCCGAGTTGCTGCCGCTTAAGCTGGGCAGATGTATCGGCCCCTGTCGACCTCCCGCATTCCAAGCAGTAAGCCCCTCGAAAAACTCAGGGGGGGATCATCGAGCGGAGCTTCTCTTCCACTAACTTGTCCACCGTTTTATCGTCCACCGCCTTCTCCTCCAGTGTCTGCACCTTCATCTTCAGCTCTGCAACAGCGGCTTTATCCTGGTTCTTCCTCTCCCTTCTTTTCTTGGCGTCCTCTTTGTAATACTCCTTGAACTTCATGCTCGTACCGAAGCCAGACACACGGCCAGCTGAGGACAGCGGCAACCCCTTGTCCCTCTTCTTGTAAGCATTGGTCACCCTATTGAAAACCGTGTCCCATGGCTCCATCGAATCCTGGGATGACTCTGTGGCAGTAGCGTTCATTTTCCTCCTCCTGCAGAGACAAGGAAAGGTGAACCCATTTAGATTCTTGGCTTCATTATTTTAATTAGAACGCAATAGACTTGAGATCGGCGATAAATTCCTTACTAGATTATTCTCAAAGTCCTTCACCTCCGGATCGTCGGTGATGAACTCCCATGTTTCCTTGTCCGGGTAGTAGCGGGCCCGAACAAATTGCCTAAGCTGCAAGTCCGTGATTTTAAGCCAAGGGTTGTCTTTACCAAGGCGTTCAAGCTCGGCGTCCTCCTTGTCCCAAATGGCCTGTTTCCCCCTATAACCGCCACTTCCAAGGCGGTGGTTACCTATGTTCTGTTCCCACATACTCCTTCCCCATTTAGTCCATTTTATAGCGTCAGTGGTAGCTATATCTGCCTTGAATATCTTAAACTCCTCTTCGTCGAGCATCGGATTTTTCTTACTAATAACCTCCCAGCTTTCACCTTTGTCAATGCTAGTCTTCACACGGGTTTTCCAGCTGCTCAAGGCGTTGCTCATCTTCGCGAGGGCTAGTTTGTTCACCGGGTTCTTTCTCTCAAGGTTTCTAAACCACTCTAGGAATCTGTATCGCTTGTGAAGCTTCTTAAGGAGGTTATCGACCAAAGTTGCATTGTTAGCATGTCTGATGTACTTCGTGTTGATCGACATGCTTTCTCGGACGATGCACCCGAGTTGCAGGCCGTACACTTTAGCAATCGCCTCTGGTGCAATGGGTAGGCCACTTTTTTTGACCTCAGTGAACTCATCACAGACGGTGGCGAGCACTGGCACCTTCCGCTCCTTCTGTTCCTTCTTCTTCTTCTTCTTCTAAGAAGCGGCCGGGTTGCTGCTACCGCCATCCGTGCGGGCGCCGCCATTGGTGGTGTCATCCTCTTCGCCGCCGCCTTCACTAGTTCCATCGTAGTCGTCTTCGTCCCCCTCGTAATCAGGATCTCCGCCCTCATTGGCCCCAGCAGCTCTGGCGATGGTCGCCTCCTCCTCCAATGGTGGTGTCATCCTCATCGCCTCCTCCTCCTCCTCCTGTTGGGACCCCCGCCAGAATGACTGGTTGGCCTGTCTAGCTTGTTCTTCGACATTGATCATGTTCTTAGAATGGCTAGACTCCTTGTTGCCCGACATGTTTGCACTACTCTATTTAAAAAAGGCAAAAAGTTAGGACAAATCTCGGCCGAAAAATTCGGCATGACCTTTGCTAATTTTTTGACCTAGGAGTGCCCATTTTTCAACCAAAACGGAAGTGAATCGACACTTCGGGAGAAATGGGCAACTCAAATGAAATCCCTGCAAGACAAAACACCCATCCCCATATTGACAGCCCCATGCATTGACCCCAGCATCATCATCCATGCAGCCCCATCCATCATTCACGCGACAGTATAACAGATACATGTATAAGAAGAACTTAAAAAACTTAAAAGGGTACAACATATAATATATAAGCAGTATATATACCAGACATGTGCTTCTACTAAATGAAAACTGAGTAGTAGTTATAGTACATAGAGACACACACATTCTCTCTTCTTCTTGCACACGCACAGACTATCAAGTTATAGTACACACACTTTACCTTGCACAGTTCAGTAAAGGGGGATTTTTTTATCTAGCGGCAGTACACATACACAATCATGATGCTCCTGATGGATTTCACCAAAGCAAAGTTGGGTTGTAATCCATTCATTCATATTTGGGTCAAAAAAGAAAGAAAGACAGAGAACAGTACAACAGTTGCAGTAAAAAAAGCTGAATATCACAAGTGTTGTAGCAATAATCATCAGGAAACCAGAGGCATAGAAAAATAATAGTAAAAAAACCAGGGGCATAGAAAAATAACACAGACCAGATTCACACAATATATGGAACAGTAAAAAATAACATTTGAATGAAATATATAGTGTAACGGAAGTGAAGAAGGTACCTAACTAAAAGTCTAAAAGGATCAACAAAATATGTTAGAGTAAACTAGAAAGCTTGGTATGCTGAAAAGGGGACCCCAGTAGTTGCAGTTACAGATGTGTGTTTGAAACCTTTAGGGTACCATCTATTTTAGTCTAGTTCAAACAAATGAACTATTTTTCTCAAAAAATTATGATCTATGAAAATTTAGTTTATTTTTTTGTACTAAAGAGGGTGGAGGGTACCCTAAAGGTTACCCACTTGCATACTTAGTTGCAGTCCTAGTGTACTAGAACTCTAGAACTACAAGTAACCCAGGCCCTTGATAATTCAATCATCAAATTTAGAACCTGATTTACATGAATGCACTAAATTTAGCATGCCTAGTACAATGTTGCGTTAGTTATTCAGTACTCTAAGTTTAGTATGTACAGTGCAGTATTGAATATATTACTGTCAAGCAAAACCTGGTTTACATGAATGCACTTGAGCACATTTTACTGGCACGAACTAACTGGCTGTAACTCAAAAACATCCTAGAAACAAACAAAGGAGGCATAACTTTTTAATAATTGGCATAACCAAAATGGCAAGCCAGGCTATATTAATCATATTCTCCTTAAAATGTGCTGAGAGACCAATGTGCTGAGAGACAGTACATGCTACATTGTTTCTTTAGCCCTCAGGACCACTTTTCTCATTCATTTGTTCAGACTTAAATATGCACAACAGGATGAGCCCACACAAGAGCCACTAACACCATGTAGTGACCACTAACTAAACCATTATTAATATACTTACATCTTAAAATTCTCTTCCATAAACCAACACTATATTTTAGCTTCCATAGCCACTTACTTTATTAACAGGCACTAGGTGAACAACTCCCCAAACCCCTTGTTATTTAGGCCTACAAGGTAACTAATGTCCTGATCACTAACAGATGTAGATACTAACTTTGTATTAGTTAAACTATTTTACCAGAACCATCAACAAATAATAAATGAAGATACATGAAACCAATATTTCCACATTGCACAGGAAGGACAGATCAATGTACATGACTATTAAACTAAGCTCTGATGCAAGCCCTAGATCCTTCTTGCAACTTCCTAATATTAAACTAAAATTCACAGAAGTATTCTTGCAATCTGAAAATTGAGTAGAGCATTCTTACAGAGAGGGGGAAAAGAAGAGAGCGGGAAGTGTACCTGCGGATGGGGAGGTGGTCGTCAACGAGGGTGGCGGCGGTGCTCCTGCTGCGGATGTTGCAGGCCACCTCCTCCTAGGTCATAGGCGAGGCGGGGCGGGCCTCCTCCTCCACGGGCTCCGTAGCGGCGGTGGCGGTCCTCCTCCTCCTAGGTCACAGGCGGGGCGGGGCGGGGCGGGGCGGGCCTCCTCCTCCACGGGCCCCGGCGCGGCGGTGATGGGGCTCTCCTCCATGGCGGCTTCGGCGGCGAGGGCGATTATCTAGGGTTTGCACGTAGGCGAGATGAGGAAAAGAAATGGAGAAGGTAGCAGGGGAGGCCGAACCGTTTATTTGGCTAAGTGTGAAAGTTCTGTGGCGCATTCCTCTAAAATGCACCACTAAATTTACAACTTTTGTGCGCATTACTATGATATGCGCCACAAAACTTTTGGGCATAGTCCAAAACAAAGCGGCATCGTAGTTTGACAAGATCAGCTACATGTCCTAATGGTCTTGCGCTCGCCAGCTTTCAACCTGGGGCAGCCAGGTTCGAATCCTGGTTGTCTCAGACTTTTTTTCCTTTTTAAAAAAATATTTTATTTATTCAAAGAAAGCAAGAACCTATACACATATCCATATTTATTCAAAAAAGCAAGAACATATACACATGCATACTTATCAAAAAAACCTCCTGAATCATATATATATGTGCTTGTCACACACAAATGTGAATTTGTATACCCACACGAATATCACGTGTATGTTTTACTCTCTAACTAATATATATTTGCGAGCAAAAATGTGAATTAATACACAAAAAAGTCACACTAATATCATATTATACCCACATGAATTAATACACCAAAAAGTCACATAATTGCTAGTGTCTCTTCAAAATCTTCTTGCCCTTTTTCGCCGTGGTTGAATACTTTAGCCCGTGCACTTTGAGATTTCTTCTTGTGAATGGAGAACCTTTAGTAGGCAGTGTGGTCTTCCTTCTTACTTTAGTAGTAGTAGGCATGTCGAAGTACTTGTCGAATTCCTATTTGATCTTCGGGTCGCCGTTTTTGTCGAAGTTTTGCTCGTTGGCGGCTCCTTCCATTCCGATGATGCTCCTCTTGCCCCTCCTAACTACAACACGGTTGGGCTTTGACGGGTCGATAATAAAAAAGCATTGATCAACTTGGCTAGCAAGTACCCAAGGCTCATTTTTTGCGGAGGCGTTCTTCGTTGATTTGGCATCTAGTATAACCATTGTGGTGAAATACCGCCCTTCTTTTTCCACGTTCTTGGCCCATCTAACACAAAACATCTGTACGATCTCTCCACAGTAGTCGAGCTCCCATATCTCCTCGGTCCTTCCGTAGAATCTTTCCATCATAGTAGTCTCGTCACCAGCAAAGGATAACATAGTTACTCCTGAGTTTTGATATTCACTATTCTTGTCCTTTTCCTTGGTGTAGAATCTGTAACCGTTTATGTCGTATGACTGATAGGTCCTTAGGTTATGCCCTGGGCCCTGCGATAAGGAGAATATGAGTTTTTGATCTTCCGTAGAAGGCGTCTGTGGGGGATTGTCCAGTTGCCTTTTCTTGAACCAACCCGTGAAGTTGGAGTTGTGCTCTCTGGTTACATCTCCCTTCTTCCTCGACCGACCCTGGTCGACGTACTCCTGCTTGATTAAGCTTCTGTGCTCTTCGACCCAAGGGCCGACCACTTCAATGTGTTGTAGCGTGACTCGGTGTGCCCTTTCAAAATCAGTGCGTCGACCATCAATGCCGACATGCAGTGAGCAGCAGCCCTCGCGGTGACCATATCCACTGAGCCTACCGAGGTGCTTCTTTGTGGGTATTCCAACATCCTCATTCTCGGTGTTACATAATTCTGGCAGAAGGAGATGCACTCGTAGATCAGAAAGACCTTGTCTATGCCCTTGGCTAGCGTCTGAAGGGTGTGTCAGGATCTTGCCCTTCTCTAGATCATCTTCGGGTTTCTCTCTTTCCGCGTGCCATTGCATGAGCTTTGCTTCCTCGGGATCTATGAAATATCACTGCAGACGGGGGGTGATAGGAAAGTACCATACCACTTTTCGAGGAACTTTCTTGTTCCCTCTCTTGTACCGTCCTTGGCCACACACCGGACATGTGGTTCTATCCGCGTACTCGTTCCGATAAAGTGCGCAATCATTGATGCATGCGTGGTATTTAATGTGTGGTAGGTCGAGAGGGCACATGATTTTCTTGGCCTCCTCGATACTTGTTGGCAATGTGTTCCCCTTAGGAAGTCGGTCGTGCCAGTATTCCATGTTCGCGTTGAAGCTCACATCGGTCCATTTGTGTTCGGCCTTCATCTCCAGAGCCTTGAGCGTTACACTCAAACGTGTATCCTCGGGGCGACACCCAGGATACAATGGAGTCATCCCATCTACCTCCATTTGGGCCAGCTTGGCTTTCTCTCTGGCTGCAGCTTTGTCGTTGCTCATCTCCTTGAGGAGCAGTTCTTGAACATGAGGGTCCTGCAAGACCGAAGTTACCAGCGTCTGTGTGTTCGCGTCTTCTCCTTCTTCATGATCATGATCATGCCCGTCGCCATCTCCTTCTTCATGCTGATCATGCCCACTGGCATCTCCTTCGTCATGATGATCATGCCCGCTGGCATCTCCTTCGTCATGATGATCATGCCCGGTAGACTCTTCGTCTTCTCGCCCGCCCACGTCTTCGTGACCACCACCATGTCTGCTGCGCCTCATTGAGGTCGCGCGCATGAAACCGCGCTGGCGGTGACCTTCCAATTGTCCAGATTCAGGGTCGATCCAGCGCTGCAGTTTGCATGTTCGACATGGACATCTTATCATGGTCTTGTTGTTCAGAATCATGTCCTCCTTCATGCCTTTCTTGTACCTAGCAATTCGACCTTCGCTCATCGTGAGGATCATGGTTGCCTGAGCGGTCAAAACAGAGAGTATAGGTGAGAACCACACCATATGAACACACACATGCATGAATACTAGCCAGAAAAAATTCGGCATGACCTTTCCTAAAATTAGGACATATGGGTAGTGCAAACATTTGCCAAAATGGAAATGAATCAATATTTCGGCAAACATCCATGCAACCACACCGGCCGGGACAACAACAAGAAAGCAACAAAAAACTTCCTCACATTGCAAACATTCATGCACCACACAAGCATCGTCTCTCCATGGATCGCACACACACACCGCTCGCGCGACAAGCTTCACCTACATGTTCATGGCCAAGTACTCACCTAGTAGACACAATAATAGCGAGACGAGACCGCGCGATGAGAGAGTGTGGACAAATAGATCTACAAGTTGGTGGAGAGGAAATTAGTAAACAAATAGAGATATGAGAGAGAAAAGTAAGGAACTTTTAGATCTAGAAGTTGGAGCGAAGCTTCCACTTACCAATCTATGGATTAAAGTAGGTTTAGTTACAAGAAAATGGAGAAACTAAGGGCAAGATGGGGTGTGAGGGAGGAGGAAGATGAGTTGGGAGGAGGTAGAGATGTGAAATGGGTGGTGGTGGATAGATAAGAGCTAGCTTTTGTCACCTTTTAAACATGGATCTGGACGCCCTCATTTGTGGCGCATATGGAGGAAATGCGCCACATATGCTTAATCTTCTGTGGCGCATAAGTCCATATGCGCCACAGAAGTGGGTGAATTAGATTCCCTCTATGGGGCCCACCTCCAATTTCTGTGGCGCATGTTGGGATATGTGCCACAGAAGTGAAACACATCTGTGGCGCATATCCCAACATGCGCCACAGAACTTGGGTGAATTAGATTCCATGGTGGGCCCCCCCTCCATGTTCTGTGGCGCATAAGAAAATATGCGCCACAGAAGAGGCAACTTCTGTGGCGCATATCTCAGAATGCGCCACAGAACTTGGATCAACCCACCCCGACTGGCAGGTCCCACCAATCTTCTGTGGCGCATACTATGGGGAATGTGCCACAAAACATCCAATCTTCTGTGGCGCATGTTTTCTGGTGCGCCACTGATCTTTGTCTGTGGCACATGATTTCTCATATGTGCCACTGAATATCTTGTCTATCTATAGGCTGTTTCCTAGTAGTGGTGTGTTCTTCTCATGAACCACATCTAGAGTCATTGCATGTCTTTTTTTCTCACAAACCACATGAGGATCCAGCAGTGTCATTAGATGTGTGTTCTTTTCATGAACCACACCCAGTGTCATTGGATGTGTTTCTTCTCACAAACCACACATGGATCCACCAGTGTCGTTGCATCTGTGCTCTTCTCATGAACCACACATGAATCCACCAAGTGCCATTGCATGTTTGTTCCTCTCACAAACCACACATGGATCTATCAGTGCCATTGCATGTGTGTTCCTTTAATGAACCACACCCAGTGTCATTGCATGTCTGTTCCTCTCATAAACCACACATGGATCCACCAGTGTTGTTGCATCTGTGCTCTTCTCATGAACCACACATGGATCCACCAAGTGCCATTGCATGTTTGTTCCTCTCACAAACCACACATGGATCTATCAGTGCCATTGCATGTGTGTTCTTTTAATGAACCACACCCAGTGTCATTGCATGTCTGTTCCTCTCATAAACCACACATGGATCCACCAGTGTCATTGCATCTGCGTTCTTCTCATGAACCACAGCTAGAGTCATTGCATGTCTGTTATTATCACAAACCACATAAGGATACACCAGTGTCATTGCATGTGTGTTCTTGTCATGAACCACACCTAGTGTCACTACATGTTTGTTCCTTTCACAAACTACACATGGATCCACCAGTGTCATTGGATGTGTGTTACTCTCATGAACCACATCTAGAGTCATTGCATGTGTGTTCTTCTCACAAACCACACAAGGATACACCAGTGTCATTGCATGTGTGTTCTTTTCATGAACCACAGCTAGAGTCATTGCATGTCTGTTCTTATCACAAACAACATAAGGATCCATCGGTGTCATTGGATGTGTGTTCTTCTCATGAACCACACATGGATCCACCAGTGTCATTGCATTTCTCCTCTTTTCATTAACCACGGATAGAGTCATTGGATGTGTGTTGTTTTCATAGACCACACATGGATCCACCAGTGTCATTGCATGTGTGTTCTTTTCACAAACCACACATGGATCCACCAGTGTCATTGCATGTCTGTTCTTTTAATGAACCACACCCAGTGTCATTGCATGTCTGTTCCTCTCATAAATCACACATGGATCCACCATTGTCATTTCATGTGTGTTCTTTTCATAAACCACAGCTAGATTCATTGCATGTCTATTATTCTCACAAACCACATAAGGATACACCAGTGTCATTGCATGTGTGTTCTTCTCATGAACCACACCCAGTGTCATTGCATGTGTGTTCCTTTCACAAACTACACATGGATCCACCAGTGTCATTGGATGTGTGTTCCTGTCATGAACTACATCTAGAGTCATTGCATGTGTGTTCTTCTCACAAACCACATAAGGATACACCAGTGTCATTGCAAGTGTGTTCTTCTCATGAACCACAGCTAGAGTCATTGCATGTCTGTTATTCTCACAAACCACATAAGGATCCATCGGTGTCATTGGATGTGTGTTCTTCTCATGAAGCACACGTGGATCCACCAGTGTCATTGCATTTCTGCTCTTTTCATTAACCACGGATAGAGTCATTGGATGTGTGTTGTTTTCATGAACCAAATATCACCAATGTCATTGCATGTGTGTTCTTCTCATGAACCACACATGGATCCACTCAGTGTGATTGCATGTCTGTTCTTTTCACAAACCACATATGGATCCACCAGTGTCATTATATGTCTGCTCTTTTCACAAACCACATATCACCAGTGTCACTGTATGTGTGTTCTTCTCACAAACCACATAAGGAACACCAGTGTCATTGGATGTCTGTTCCTCTCATAAACCACATAAGGATCCATCGGTGTCATTGGATGTGTGTTCTTTTCATGAACCACACCAAGTGTCATTGCATGTGTGTTCCTCTCACAAACACACATGGATCCACTAGTGTCAGTGCATGTGTGTTCTTCTCATTAACCATGGCTAGAGTCATTGCATGTGTGTTATTTTCATGAACCACACCCAGTGTCATTGCATGTGTGTTCCTCTCACAGACCACGCATGGATCCACCAGTGTCATTGGATGTGTGTTCTTCTCATGAACCACACCTAGTGTCATTGCATGTGTGTTCTTTTCACAAACTACACATGGATCCACCAGTGTCATTGGATGTGTGTTCCTCTCATGAACCACATCTAGAGTCATTACATGTCTGTTATTCTCACAAACCACATAAGGATACACCAGTGTCATTGCATGTGTGTTCTTCTCATGAACCACAGCTAGAGTCATTGCATGTCTGTTCTTCTCACAAACCACATAAGGATCGACCTGCGTCATTGGATGTGTGTTCTTCTCATGAACCACACATGGATCCACCAGTGTGATTGCATGTCTGCTCTTTTCATTAACCACAGTTAGAGTCGTTGCATGTCTGTTCTTTTCACAAAGCACATATCACCAGTGTCATTGCATGTGTGTTCTTCTCATGAACCACACATTTATCCACCCAGTGTGATTGCATGTCTGTTCTTTTCACAAACCACATATGGATCCACCAGTGTCATTGTATGTCTACTCTTTTCACAAACCACATATCACCAGTGTCATTGCATATGTGTTCTTCTCACAAACCACATAAGGATCCACCAGTGTCATTGGATGTGTGTTCTTTTCACAAACAGAATAAGGTTCCACCAGTGTCATTGGATGTGTGTTCTTTTCATGAACCACATCTAGAGTCATTGCATGTCTATTATTCCCACAGACCACACATGGATCAACCAGTGTCATTGCATGTGTGTTCTTCTCATGAACCACGGCTAGAGTCATTGCATGTGTGTTCTTTTCATGAACCACACCAGTGTCATTTGTTGTGTGTTCCTCTCATAGACCACACATGGATCCACCAGTGTCATTGCATGTCTGCTCTTTTCATGAACCACATCTAGAGTCATTGCATGTGTGTTTTTCTCACAGACCACATAAGGATCCACCAGTGAGATTGGATGTGTGTTCTTCTCACAAACCACATAAGGATCCACCAGTGTCATTGGGTGTGTGTTCTTTAAAGGAACCACACCGGGTGTCATTGCATGTGTGTTCCTCTCACAGACCACACATGGATCCACCAGTGTCATTGCATGTCTGTTCTTCTCATGAACCACGGCTAGAGTCATTGCATGTGTGGTCTTTTCATGAACCACACCCAGTGTCATTGGATGTGTGTTCCTCTCACAGTCCACACAAGGATCCACCAGTGTCTGTCATGTGTGTTCTTCTCACAAACCACACATGGATCCACCAATGTCATTGCATGTCTGTTCTTTTAATGAACCACACCCAGTGTCATTGTATGTCTGTTCCTCTCATAAACCAAACATGGATCCACCGGTGTCATTGGATGTGTGTTCTTCTCATGAACCACACATGGATCCACCAGTGTCATTGCATGTCTAATCTTTTCATTAACCAGAGTTAGAGTTGTTGCATGTTCGTTCTTTTCACAAACCACATATCACCAGTGTCATTGCATGTGTGTTCTTATAATGAAACACACATGGATCCACCCAGTGTGATTGCATGTCTGTGCTTTTTACAAACCACAGATGGATCCACTAGTATCATTGCATGTCTGCTCTTTACACAAACCACATATCACTAGTGTCATTGCATGTGTGTTTTTCTCACAAACCACATAAGGATCCACCAGTGTCATTGGATGTGTGTTCCTCTCACAAACCACATAAGGATCCACCGATGTCAATGGATGTTTGTTCTTGTCATGAACGACACATGGATCCACCAGTGCCATTGCATGTCTACTCTTTTCATTAACCACAGTTAGAGTCGTTGCATGTCTGTTCTTTTCACAAACAACATATCACCAGTGTCATTGCATGTGTGTTCTTCTAATGAACCACACATGGATCCACCTAGTGTGATTGCATGTCTGCTCTTTACACAAACCACATATGGATCCACCAGTGTCATTGCATGTCTGCTCTTTTCACAAACCACATATCACTAGTGTCATTGCATGTGTGTTCTTCTCATAGACCACATAAGGACCCACCAGTGTCATTGGATGTGTGTTCCTCTCACAATCCACATAAGGATCCACTGGTGTCATTTGATGTGGGTTCTTCTTGTGAACCACACCCAGTGTCATTGCATGTGTGTTCTTCTCATGAACCACGGCTAGAGTCATTGGATGTGTGTTCTTTTCATGAACCACACCCAGTGTCATTGCATGTGTGTTCCTCTCACAGAGTTCACATGGATCCACCAGTGTCATTGCATGTGTGTTCTTCTCATGAACCATGGCTAGAGTCATTGCATGTGTGTTCTTCTCATGAACCACCTAAGGATCCACCAGTGTCATTGGATGTGTGTTCTTCTCACAAACCACATAAGGATCCACCAGTGGTATTGGATGTGTGTTCTTTTCATGAACCACACCCAGTGTCATTGCATGTGTGTTCCTCTCACAGACCACACATGGATCCACCAGTGTCATTCATGTGTGTTCGTTTCATGAACCACACCTAGTGTCATTGTTTGCGTGTTCCTCTCATAGACCACACATGGATCCACCAGTGTCATTGCATGTGTGTTCTTTTCACAAACCACACATGGATCCACCAGTGTCATTGCATGTCTGTTCTTTTAATGAACCACACCCAGTGTCATTGCATGTCTGTTCCTCTCATAAATCACACATGGATCCACCATTGTCATTTCATGTGTGTTCTTTTCATAAACCACAGCTAGATTCATTGCATGTCTATTATTCTCACAAACCACATAAGGATACACCAGTGTCATTGCATGTGTGTTCTTCTCATGAACCACACCCAGTGTCATTGCATGTGTGTTCCTTTCACAAACTACACATGGATCCACCAGTGTCATTGGATGTGTGTTCCTGTCATGAACTACATCTAGAGTCATTGCATGTGTGTTCTTCTCACAAACCACATAAGGATACACCAGTGTCATTGCAAGTGTGTTCTTCTCATGAACCACAGCTAGAGTCATTGCATGTCTGTTATTCTCACAAACCACATAAGGATCCATCGGTGTCATTGGATGTGTGTTCTTCTCATGAAGCACACATGGATCCACCAGTGTCATTGCATTTCTGCTCTTTTCATTAACCACGGATAAAGTCATTGGATGTGTGTTGTTTTCATGAACCACATATCACCAATGTCATTGCATGTGTGTTCTTCTCATGAACCACACATGGATCCACTCAGTGTGATTGCATGTCTGTTCTTTTCACAAACCACATATGGATCCACCAGTGTCATTATATGTCTGCTCTTTTCACAAACCACATATCACCAGTGTCACTGTATGTGTGTTCTTCTCACAAACCACATAAGGAACACCAGTGTCATTGGATGTCTGTTCCTCTCATAAACCACATAAGGATCCATCGGTGTCATTGGATGTGTGTTCTTTTCATGAACCACACCTAGTGTCATTGCATGTGTGTTCCTCTCACAAACACACATGGATCCACTAGTGTCAGTGCATGTGTGTTCTTCTCATTAACCATGGCTAGAGTCATTGCATGTGTGTTATTTTCATGAACCACACCCAGTGTCATTGCATGTGTGTTCCTCTCACAGACCACGCATGGATCCACCAGTGTCATTGCATGTGTGTTCTTCTCATGAACCACACCTAGTGTCATTGCATGTGTGTTCTTTTCACAAACTACACATGGATCCACCAGTGTCATTGGATGTGTGTTCCTCTCATGAACCACATCTAGAGTCATTACATGTCTGTTATTCTCACAAACCACATAAGGATACACCAGTGTCATTGCATGTGTGTTCTTCTCATGAACCACAGCTAGAGTCATTGCATGTCTGTTCTTCTCACAAACCACATAAGGATCGACCTACGTCATTGGATGTGTGTTCTTCTCATGAACCACACATGGATCCACCAGTGTGATTGCATGTCTGCTCTTTTAATTAACCACAGTTAGAGTCGTTGCATGTCTGTTCTTTTCACAAAGCACATATCACCAGTGTCATTGCATGTGTGTTCTTCTCATGAACCACACATTTATCCACCCAGTGTGATTGCATGTCTGTTCTTTTCACAAACCACATATGGATCCACTAGTGTCATTGTATGTCTACTCTTTTCACAAACCACATATCACCAGTGTCATTGCATATGTGTTCTTCTCACAAACCACATAAGGATCCACCAGTGTCATTGGATGTGTGTTCTTTTCACAAACAGAATAAGGATCCACCAGTGTCATTGGATGTGTGTTCTTTTCATGAACCAAATCTAGAGTCATTGCATGTCTATTATTCCCACAGACCACACATGGATCAACCAGTGTCATTGCATGTGTGTTCTTCTCATGAACCACGGCTAGAGTCATTGCATGTGTGTTCTTTTCATGAACCACACCAGTGTCATTTGTTGTGTGTTCCTCTCATAGACCACACATGGATCCACCAGTGTCATTGCATGTTTGCTCTTTTCATGAACCACATCTAGAGTCATTGCATGTGTGTTTTTCTCACAGACCACATAAGGATCCACCAGTGAGATTGGATGTGTGTTCTTCTCACAAACCACATAAGGATCCACCAGTGTCATTGGGTGTGTGTTCTTTAAAGGAACCACACCGAGTGTCATTGCATGTGTGTTCCTGTCACAGACCACACATGGATCCACCAGTGCCATTGCATGTGTGTTCTTCTCATGAACCACGGCTAGAGTCATTGCATGTGTGGTCTTTTCATGAACCACACCCAGTGTCATTGGATGTGTGTTCCTCTCACAGTCCACACATGGATCCACCAGTGTCAGTCATGTGTGTTCTTCTCACAAACCACACATGGATCCACCAATGTCATTGCATGTCTGTTCTTTTAATGAACCACACCCAGTGTCATTGTATGTCTGTTCCTCTCATAAACCAAACATGGATCCACCGGTGTCATTGGATGTGTGTTCTTCTCATGAACCACACATGGATCCACCAGTGTCATTGCATGTCTAATCTTTTCATTAACCAGAGTTAGAGTTGTTGCATGTTCCTTCTTTTCACAAACCACATATCACCGTTGTCATTGCATGTGTGTTCTTCTAATGAACCACACATGGATCCACCCAGTGTGATTGCATGTCTGTTCTTTTTACAAACCACAGATGGATCCACTAGTATCATTGCATGTCTGCTCTTTTCAGAAACCACATATCACTAGTGTCATTGCATGTGTGTTTTTCTCACAAACCAGATAAGGATCCACCAGTGTCATTGGATGTGTGTTCCTCTCACAAACCACATAAGGATCCACCGATGTCAATGGATGTGTGTTCTTGTCATGAACGACACATGGATCCACCAGTGCCATTGCATGTCTACTCTTTTCATTAACCACAGTTAGAGTCGTTGCATGTCTGTTCTTTTCACAAACCACATATCACCAGTGTCATTGCATGTGTGTTCTTCTAATGAACCACACATGGATCCACCTAGTGTGAATGCATGTCTGCTCTTTACAAAAACCACATATGGATCCACCAGTGTCATTGCATGTCTGCTCTTTTCACAAACCACATATCACTAGTGTCATTGCATGTGTGTTCTTCTCATAGACCACATAAGGATCCACCAGTGTCACTGGATGTGTGTTCCTCTCACAATCCACATAAGGATCCACTGGTGTCATTTGATGTGGGTTCTTCTTGTGAACCACACCCAGTGTCATTGCATGTGTGTTATTCCCACACACCACACATGGATCCACCAGTGTCATTGCATGTGTGTTCTTCTCATGAACCACGGCTAGAGTCATTGGATGTGTGTTCTTTTCATGAACCACACCCAGTGTCATTGCATGTGTGTTCCTCTCACAGAGCACACATGGATCCACCAGTGTCATTGCATGTGTGTTCTTCTCATGAACCATGGCTAGAGTCATTGCATGTGTGTTCTTCTCATGAACCACATAAGGATCCACTAGTGTCATTGGATGTGTGTTCTTCTCACAAACCACATAAGGATCCACCAGTGGTATTGGATGTGTGTTCTTTTCATGAACCACACCCAGTGTCATTGCATGTGTGTTCCTCTCACAGACCACACATGGATCCACCAATGTCATTCATGTGTGTTCGTTTCATGAACCACACCTAGTGTCATTGTTTGTGTGTTCCTCTCATAGACCACACATGGATCCACCAGTGTCATTGCATGTGTGTTCTTTTCACAAACCACACATGGATCCACCAGTGTCATTGCATGTCTGTTCTTTTAATGAACCACACCCAGTGTCATTGCATGTCTGTTCCTCTCATAAATCACACATGGATCCACCATTGTCATTTCATGTGTGTTCTTTTCATAAACCACAGCTAGATTCATTGCATGTCTATTATTCTCACAAACCACATAAGGATACACTAGTGTCATTGCATGTGTGTTCTTCTCATGAACCACACCCAGTGTCATTGCATGTGTGTTCCTTTCACAAACTACACATGGATCCACCAGTGTCATTGTATGTGTGTTCCTGTCATAAACTACATCTAGAGTCATTGCATGTGTGTTCTTCTCACAAACCACATAAGGATACACTAGTGTCATTGCAAGTGTGTTCTTCTCATGAACCACAGCTAGAGTCATCGCATGTCTGTTATTCTCACAAACCACATAAGGATCCACCGGTGTCATTGGATCTGTGTTCTTCTCATGAACCACAGCTAGAGTCATTGCATGTCTGTTATTCTCACAAACCACATAAGGATACACCAGTGTCATTGCATGTGTGTTCTTATCATGAACCACACCCAGTGTCATTGCATGTGTGTTCCTTTCACAAACTACACATGGATCAACCAGTGTCATTGGATGTGTGTTCCTCTAATGAACCACATCTAGATTTATTGCATGTGTGTTCTTGTCACAAACCACATCAGGATACACTAGTGTGATTTCATGTGTGTTCTTCTCATGAACCATAGCTACAGTCATTGCATGTGTGTTCTTCTCACAAACCACATAAGGATCCACCGGTGTCATTGGATGTGTGTTCTTCTCATGAACCACACATGGATCCACCAGTGTGATTGCATGTCTGCTCTTTTCATTAACCACAGTTAGAGTCGTTGCATGTCTGTTCTTTTCACAAAGCACATATCACCAGTGTCATTGCATGTGTGTTCTTCTCATGAACCACACATTTATCCACCCAGTGTGATTGCATGTCTGTTCTTTTCACAAACCACATATGGATCCACCAGTGTCATTGTATGTCTACTCTTTTCACAAACCACATATCACCAGTGTCATTGCATATGTGTTCTTCTCACAAACCACATAAGGATCCACCAGTGTCATTGGATGTGTGTTCTTTTCACAAACAGAATAAGGATCCACCAGTGTCATTGCATGTCTGCTCTTTTCACAAACCACATATCACCAGTGTCATTTCATGTGGGTTCTTCTCACAAACCACATAAGGATCCACCAGTGTCATTGGATGTGTGTTCTTTTCACAAACCACATAAGGATCCACCAGTGTCATTGGATATGTGTTATTCCCACATCTACAGTCATTGCATGTCTGTTATTCCCACAGACCACACATCTAGAGTCATTGCATGTCTGTTATTCCCACAGACCACACATGGATCCACCAGTGTCATTGCATGTGTGTTCTTCTCATGAACCACGGCGAGAGTCATTGCATGTGTGTTCTTTTCATGAACCACACCCAGTGTCATTGGATGTGTGTTCCTCTCATAGACCACACATGGATCCACTAGTGTCATTGCATGTCTTCTCTTTTCATAAACCACATCTAGAGTCATTGCATGTGTGTTCTTCTCACACACCACATAAGGATCCACCAGTGTCATCGGATGTGTGTTCTTCTCACAAACCACATAAGGATCCACCAGTGTCATTAGATGTGTTTTTTTTTCATGAACCACACCCAGTGTCATTGCATGTGTGTTCCTCTCACAGACCAAACATGGATCCACCAGTGTCATTGCATGTGTGTTCTTCTCATGAACCATGGCTAGAGTCATTGCATGTGTGTTCTTTTCATGAACCACACCAAGTGTCATTGGATGTGTGTTCCTCTCAGAGACCACACATGAATCCACCAGTGTCATTGCATGTGTGTTCTTCTCACAAACCACACATGGATCCACCAGTGTCATTGCATGTATGTTCTTTTAATGAACCACACCCATTATCATTGAATGTCTATTCCTCTCATAAAGGACACATGGATCCACCAGTGTCATTGCATGTGTGTTCTTTTCATGAACCACACCCAGTGTCATTGCATGTGTGTTCCTCTCACAGACCACACATGGATCCACTAGTCTCATTGCATGTGTGTTCTTCTCATGAACCACACCCAGTGTAATTGCATGTGTGTTCTTTTCACAAACTACACATGGATCCACCAGTGTCATTGGGTGTGTGTTCCTCTCATGAACCACATCTAGAGTCATTGCATGTGTGTTCTTCTCACAAGCCACATAATCACCAGTGTCATTGCATGTCTGTTCTTCTTATGAACCATAGCTAGAGTCATTGCATGTCTCTTCTTCTCACAAAACACATAAGGATCCACCGGTGTCATTGGATGTGTGTTCTTCTCATGAACCACACATGGATCCACCAGTGTCATTGCATGTGTACTCTTTTCATTAACCATAGTTAGAGTTGTTGCATGTCCGTTCTTTTCACAAACCACATATCACTAGTGTCATTTCATGTGTGTTCTTCTAATGGACCACACATGGATCCACCCAGTGCGATTGCATGTCTGTTCTTTTCACAAACCACATATGGATCCACCAGTATCATTGCATGTCTGCTCTTTTCATAAACCACATATCACCAGTGTCATTGCATGTGTGTTTTTCTCACAAACCACATAAGGACCCACCAGTGGTATTGGATGTGTGTTCCTCTCACAAACCACATAAGGATCCACCAGTGTCATTGGATGTGTGTTCTTCTCATGAACCACACCCAGTGTCATTGCATGTGTATTATTCCCACAGACCACACGTGGATCCACCAGTGTCATTGCATGTGTGTTCTTCTCATGAACCACGGCTAGAGTCATTGGATGTGTGTTCTTTTCATGAACCACACCCAGTGTCATTTCATGTGTGTTCCTCTCACAGACCATACATGGATCCACCAGTGTCATTGCATGTGTGTTCTTCTCATGAACCACGGCTAGAGTCATTGCATTTGTGTTCTTCTCATGAACCACATAAGGATCCACCAGTGTCATTGGATGTGTGCTCTTCTCACAAACCACATAAGGATCCACCAGTGGTATTGGATGTGTGTTCTTTTCATGAACCACACCCAGTGTCATTGCATGTGTGTTCCTCTCACAGACCACACATGGATCCACCAGTGTCATTGCACGTATGTTCTTCTAATGAACCACATCTAGAGTCATTGCATGTGTGTTCGTTTTATGAACCACACCAAGTGTCATTGGATGTGTGTTCCTCTCAGAGACCACACATGGATCCACCACTGTCATTGCATGTGTGTTCTTGTCACAAACCACACATGGATCCACCAGTGTCATTGCATGTATGTTCTTTTAATGAACCACACCCATTATCATTGCATGTCTGTTCCTCTCATAAACGACACATGGCTCCACCAGTGTCATTACATGTGTGTTCTTTTCATGAACCACACCCAGTGTCATTGCATGTGTGTTCCTCTCACAGACCACACATGGATCCACTAGTGTCATTGCATGTGTGTTCTTCTCATGAACCACACCCAGTGTCATTGCATGTGTGTTCCTTTCACAAACTACACATGGATCCACCAGTGTCATTGGATGTGTGTTCCTCTCATGAACAACATATAGAGTCATTGCATGTGTGTTCTTCTGACAAACCACATAATGATACACCAGTGTCATTGCATGTCTGTTCTTCTCATGAACCACAGCTAGAGTCATTGCATGTCTCTTCTTCTCACAAAACACATAAGGATCCACCGGTGTCATTGGATGTGTGTTCTTCTCATGAACAACACAGGGATCCACCAGTGTCATTGCATGTCTACTCTTTTCATTAAGCATAGTTAGAGTCGTTGCATGTCTGTTCTTTTCACAAACCACATATCACCAGTGTCATTGCATGTGTGTTCTTCTCATGAACCACACATGGATCCACCCAGTGTGATTGCGTGTCTATTTTTTTCACAAACCACATATGGATCCACCAGTGTCATTGCATGTCTGCTCTTTTCACAAACCACATATCACCAGTGTCATTGCAGGTGTGTTCTTCTCACAAACCACATAAGGATCCACCAGTGTCATTGTATGTGTGTTCCTCTCAAAAACCACATAAAGATCCACCGGTGTCATTGGATGTGTGTTCTTATCATGAACCACACATGGATCCACCAGTGTCATTGCATGTCTACTCTTTTCATTAACCACAGTTAGAGTTGTTGCATGTCCGTTCTTTTCACAAACCACATATCACTAGTGTCATTTCATGTGTGTTCTTCTAATGGACCACACATGGATCCACCCAGTGCGATTGCATGTCTGTTCTTTTCACAAACCACATATGGATCCACCAGTATCATTGCATGTCTGCTCTTTTCACAAACCACATATCACCAGTGTCATTGCATGTGTGTTTTTCTCACAAACCACATAAGGATCCACCAGTGGTATTGGATGTGTGTTCCTCTCACAAACCACATAAGTATCCACCAGTGTCATTGGATGTGTGTTCTTCTCATGAACCACACGCAGTGTCATTGCATGTATATTATTCCCACAGACCACACGTGGATCCACCAGTGTCATTGCATGTGTGTTCTTCTCATGAACCACGGCTAGAGTCATTGGATGTGTGTTCTTTTCATGAACCACACCCTGTGTCATTTCATGTGTGTTCCTCTCACAGACCATACATGGATCCACCAGTGTCATTGCATGTGTGTTCTTCTCATGAACCACGGCTAGAGTCATTGCATGTGTGTTCTTCTCATGAACCACATAAGGATCCACCGGTGTCATTGGATGTGTGCTGTTCTCACAAACCACATAAGGATCCACCAGTGGTATTGGATGTGTGTTCTTTTCATGAACCACACCCAGTGTCATTGCATGTGTGTTCCTCTCACAGACCACACATGGATCCACCAGTGTCATTGCACGTATGTTCTTCTAATGAACCACAGCTAGAGTCATTGCATGTGTGTTCGTTTCATGAACCACACCAAGTGTCATTGGATGTGTGTTCCTCTCAGAGACCACACATGGATCCACCACTTTCATTGCATGTGTGTTCTTGTCACAAACCACACATGGATCCACCAGTGTCATTGCATGTATGTTCTTTTAATGAACCACACCCATTATCATTGCATGTCTGTTCCTCTCATAAACGACACATGGCTCCACCAGTGTCATTACATGTGTGTTCTTTTCATGAACCACACCCAGTGTCATTGCATGTGTGTTCCTCTCATAGACCACACATGGATCCACTAGTCTCATTGCATGTGTGTTCTTCTCATGAACCACACCCAGTGTCATTGCATGTGTGTTCCTTTCACAAACTACACATGGATCCACCAGTGTCATTGGATGTGTGTTCCTCTCATGAACCACATCTAGAGTCATTGCATGTGTGTTCTTCTGACAAACCACATAATGATACACCAGTGTCATTACATGTCTGTTCTTCTCATGAACCACAGCTAGAGTCATTGCATGTCTCTTCTTCTCACAAAACACATAAGGATCCACCGGTGTCATTGGATGTGTGTTCTTCTCATGAACCACACATGGATCCACCAGTGTCATTGCATGTCTACTCTTTTCATTAAGCATAGTTAGAGTCGTTGCATGTCTGTTCTTTTCACAAACCACATATCACCAGTGTCATTGCATGTGTGTTCTTCTCATGAACCACACATGGATCCACCCAGTGTGATTGCGTGTCTATTCTTTTCCCAAACCACATATGGATCCACCAGTGTCATTGCATGTCTGCTCTTTTCACAAACCACATATCACTAGTGTCATTGCATGTGTGTTCTTCTCACAAACCACATAAGGATCCACCAGTGTCATTGTATGTGTGTTCCTCTCAAAAACCACATAAAGATCCACCGGTGTTATTGGATGTGTGTTCTTCTCATGAACCACACCCAGTGCCATTGCATGTGTGTTATTCCCATAGACCACACATGGATCCACCAGTGTCATTGCATGTGTGTTCTTCTCATGAACCATGGCTACAGTGATTGGATGTGTGTTCTTTTCATGAACCACAACCAGTGTCATTGCATGTGTGTTCCTCTAACAGACCACACATGGATCCACCAGTGTTATTGCATGTGTGTTCCTCTCATGAACAACGGCTAGAGTCATTGCATGTGTGTTCTTTTCATGAACTACACCCAGCGTCATTGGATGTGTGTTCCTCTCACAGACCACACATGGATCCACCAGTGTCATTGCATGTGTGTTCTTCTCAGAAACCACACATGGATCCACCAGTGTCATTGCATGTCTGTTCTTTTAATGAACCACACCCAGTGTCATTGCATGCCTGTTCCTCTCATAAACCACACATGGATCCACCAGTGTCATTGCATGTGTGTTCTTTTCATGAACCACGCCCAGTCTCATTGCATGTGTGTTCCTCTCATAGACCACACATGGATCCACCAGTGTTATTGCAAGTGTGTTCTTCTCATGAACCACACCCATTGTCATTGCATGTGTGTTCCTTTCACAAACTACACATGGATCCACCAGTGTCATTGGATGTGTGTTCCTCTCATGAACCACATCTAGAGTCATTGCAAGTGTGTTCTTCTCACAAACCACATAAGGATACACTAGTGTCATTGAATGTCTGTTCTTCTCATGAACCACAGCTAGAGTCATTGCATGTCTGTTCTTCTCGCAAACCACATAAGGATCCACCGGTGTCATTGGATGTGTGTTCTTCTCATGAACCACACATTGATCCACCAGTATCATTGCATGTCTGCTCTTTTCACAAACCACATATCACCAGTGTCATTGCATGTGTGTTCTTATCACAAACCACATAAGGATCCACCAGTGGTATTGGATGTGTGTTCCTCTCACAAACCACATAAGGATCCACCAGTGTCATTGGATGTGTGTTCTTCTCATGAACCACACCCAGTTTCATTGCATGTGTATTATTCCCACAGACCACACGTGGATCAACCAGTGGCATTGCATGTGTGTTCTTCTCATGAACCACGGCTAGAGTATTGGATGTGTGTTCTTTTCATGAACCACACCCAGTGTCATTTCATGTGTGTTCCTCTCACAGACCATACATGGATCCACCAGTGTCATTGCATGTGTGTTCTTCTCATGAACCACGGCTAGAGTCATTGCATGTGTGTTTTTCTCATGAACCACATAAGGATCCACTGGTGTCATTGGATGTGTGCTCTTCTCACAAACCACATAAGGATCCACCAGTGGTATTGGATGTGTGTTCTTTTCATGAACCACACCCAGTGTCATTGCATGTGTGTTCCCCTCACAGACCACACATGGATCCACCAGTGTCATTGCACGTATGTTCTTCTAATGAACCACAGCTAGAGTCATTGCATGTGTGTTCGCTTCATGAACCACACCTAGTGTCATTGGATGTGTGTTCCTCTCAGAGACCACACATGGATCCACCACTGTCATTGCATGTGTGTTCTTGTCACAAACCACACATGGATCCACCAGTGTCATTACATGTATGTTCTTTTAATGAACCACACCCATTATCATTGCATGTCTATTCCTCTCATGAACGACACATGGCTCCACCAGTGTCATTACATGTGTGTTCTTTTCATGAACCACACCTAGTGTCATTGCATGTGTGTTCCTCTCACAGACCACACATGGATCCACTAGTGTCATTGCATGTGTGTTCTTCTCATGAACCACACCCAGTGTCATTGCATGTGTGTTCCTTTCACAAACTACACATGGATCCACCAGTGTCATTGGATGTGTGTTCTTGTCACAAACCACACATGGATCCACCAGTGTCATTACATGTATGTTCTTTTAATGAACCACACCCATTATCATTGCATGTCTGTTCCTCTCATAAACGACACATGGCTCCACCAGTGTCATTACATGTGTGTTCTTTTCATGAACCACACCTAGTGTCATTGCATGTGTGTTCCTCTCACAGACCACACATGGATCCACTAGTGTCATTGCATGTGTGTTCTTCTCATGAACCACACCCAGTGTCATTGCATGTGTGTTCCTTTCACAAACTACACATGGATCCACCAGTGTCATTGGATGTGTGTTCCTCTCATGAACCACATCTAGATTCATTGCATGTGTGTTCTTCTGACAAACCACATAATGATACACCAGTGTCATTGCATGTCTGTTCTTCTCATGAACCACAGCTAGAGTCATTGCATGTCTCTTCTTCTCACAAAACACATAAGGATCCACCGGT
Source organism: Avena insularis (assembly GCA_023614405.1). NCBI lineage: Eukaryota > Viridiplantae > Streptophyta > Magnoliopsida > Poales > Poaceae > Avena > Avena insularis. The sequence goes on from CM042684.1 coordinate 357,473,948, forward strand.
GTCACTGGATGTGTGTTCTTCTCATGAACCACACATGGATCCACCAGTGTCATTGCATGTCTACTCTTTTCATTAAGCATAGTTAGAGTCGTTGCATGTCTGTTCTTTTCACAAACCACATATCACCAGTGTCATTGCATGTGTGTTCTTCTCATGAACCACACATGGATCCACCCAGTGTGATTGCGTGTCTATTCTTTTCACAAACCACATATGGATCCACCAGTGTCATTGCATGTCTGCTCTTTTCACAAACCACATATCACCAGTGTCATTGCATGTGTGTTCTTCTCACAAACCACATAAGGATCCACCAGTGTCATTGTATGTGTGTTCCTCTCAAAAACCACATAAAGATCCACCGGTGTCATTGGATGTGTGTTCTTCTCATGAACCACACCCAGTGCCATTGCATGTGTGTTATTCCCATAGACCACACATGGATCCACCAGTGTCATTGCATGTGTGTTCTTCTCATGAACCATGGCTACAGTGATTGGATGTGTGTTCTTTTCATGAACCACAACCAGTGTAATTGCATGTGTGTTCCTCTCACAGACCACACATGGATCCACCAGTGTTATTGCATGTGTGTTCTTCTCATGAACAACGGCTAGAGTCATTGCATGTGTGTTCTTTTCATGAACTACACCCAGCGTCATTGGATGTGTGTTCCTCTCACAGACCACACATGGATCCACCAGTGTCATTGCATGTGTGTTCTTCTCAGAAACCACACATGGATCCACCAGTGTCATTGCATGTCTGTTCTTTTAATGAACCACACCGGTGTCATTGCATACTGTTACTCTCATAAACCACACATGGATCCACCAGTGTCATTGCATGTGTGTTCTTTTCATGAACCACGCCCAGTCTCATTGCATGTGTGTTCCTCTCATAGAACACACATGGATCCACCGGTGTTATTGCATGTGTGTTCTTCTCATGAACCACACCCATTGTCATTGCATGTGTGTTCCTTTCACAAACTACACATGGATCCACCAGTGTCATTGGATGTGTGTTCCTCTCATGAACCACATCTAGAGTCATTGCATGTGTGTTCTTCTCACAAACCACATAAGGATACACTAGTGTCATTGAATGTCTGTTCTTCTCATGAACCACAGCTAGAGTCATTGCATGTCTGTTCTTCTCGCAAACCACATAAGGATCCACCGGTGTCATTGGATGTGTGTTCTTCTCATGAACCACACATGGATCCACCAGTATCATTGCATGTCTGCTCTTTTCACAAACCACATATCACCAGTGTCATTGCATGTGTGTTTTTCTCACAAACCACATAAGGATCCACCAGTGGTATTGGATGTGTGTTCCTCTCACCACATAAGGATCCACCAGTGTCATTGGATGTGTGTTCTTCTCATGAACCACACCCAGTGTCATTGCATGTGTATTATTCCCACAGACCACACGTGGATCAACCAGTGGCATTGCATGTGTGTTCTTCTCATGAACCACGGCTAGAGTCATTGGATGTGTGTTCTTTTCATGAACCACACCCAGTGTCATTTCATGTGTGTTCCTCTCACAGACCATACATGGATCCACCAGTGTCATTGCATGTGTGTTCTTCTCATGAACCACAGCTAGAGTCATTGCATGTGTGTTCTTCTCATGAACCACATAAGGATCCACTGGTGTCATTGGATGTGTGCTCTTCTCACAAACCACATAAGGATCCACCAGTGGTATTGGATGTGTGTTCTTTTCATGAACCACACCCAGTGTCATTGCATGTGTGTTCCTCTCACAGACCACACATGGATCCACCAGTGTCATTGCACGTATGTTCTTCTAATGAACCACAGCTAGAGTCATTGCATGTGTGTTCGTTTCATGAACCACACCAAGTGTCATTGGATGTGTGTTCCTCTCAGAGACCACACATGGATCCACCACTGTCATTGCATGTGTGTTATTGTCACAAACCACACATGGATCCACCAGTGTCATTGCATGTATGTTCTTTTAATGAACCACACCCATTATCATTGCCTGTCTGTTCCTCTCATAAACGACACATGGCTCCACCAGTGTCATTACATGTGTGTTCTTTTCATGAACCACACCCAGTGTCATTGCATGTGTGTTCCTCACACAGACCACACATGGATCCACTAGTGTCATTGCATGTGTGTTCTTCTCATGAACCACACCCAGTGTCATTGCATGTGTGTTCCTTTCACAAACTACACATGGATCCACCAGTGTCATTGGATGTGTGTTCCTCTCATGAACCACATCTAGAGTCATTGCATGTGTGTTCTTCTGACAAACCACATAATGATACACCAGTGTCATTGCATGTCTGTTCTTCTCATGAACCACAGCTAGAGTCATTGCATGTCTCTTCTTCTCACAAAACACATAAGGATCCACCGGTGTCATTGGATGTGTGTTCTTCTCATGAACCACACATGGATCCACCAGTGTCATTGCATGTCTACTCTTTTCATTAAGTATAGTTAGAGTCGTTGCATGTCTGTTCTTTTCACAAACCACATATCACCAGTGTCATTGCATGTGTGTTCTTCTCATGAACCACACATGGATCCACCCAGTGTGATTGCGTGTCTATTCTTTTCACAAACCACATATGGATCCACCAGTGTCATTGCATGTCTGCTCTTTTCACAAACCACATATCACCAGTGTCATTGCATGTGTGTTCTTCTCACAAACCACATAAGGATCCACCAGTGTCATTGTATGTGTGTTCCTCTCAAAAACCACATAAAGATCCACCGGTGTCATTGGATGTGTGTTCTTCTCATGAACCACACCCAGTGCCATTGCATGTGTGTTATTCCCATAGACCACACATGGATCCACCAGTGTCATTGCATGTGTGTTCTTCTCATGAACCATGGCTACAGTGATTGCATGTGTGTTCTTTTCATGAACCACAACCAGTGTCATTGCATGTGTGTTACTCTCACAGACCACACATGGATCCACCAGTGTTATTGCATGTGTGTTCTTCTCATGAACAACGGCTAGAGTCATTGCATGTGTGTTCTTTTCATGAACTACACCCAGCGTCATTGGATGTGTGTTCCTCTCACAGACCACACATGGATCCACCAGTGTCATTGCATGTGTGTTCTTCTCAGAAACCACACATGGATCCACCAGTGTCATTGCATGTCTGTTCTTTTAATGAACCACACCCAGTGTCATTGCATGCCTGTTCCTCTCATAAACCACACATGGATCCCCCAGTGTCATTGCATGTGTGTTCTTTTCATGAACCACGCCCAGTCTTATTGCATGTGTGTTCCTCTCATAGACCACACATGGATCCACCAGTGTTATTGCATGTGTGTTCTTCTCATGAACCACACCCATTGTCATTGCATGTGTGTTCCTTTCACAAACTACACATGGATCCACCAGTGTCATTGGATGTGTGTTCCTCTCATGAACCACATCTAGAGTCATTGCATGTGTGTTCTTCTCACAAACCACATAAGGATACACTAGTGTCATTGAATGTCTGTTCTTCTCATGAACCACAGCTAGAGTCATTGCATGTCTGTTCTTCTCGCAAACCACATAAGGATCCACCGGTGTCATTGGATGTGTGTTCTTCTCATGAACCACACATGGATCCACCAGTGTCATTGCATGTCTACTCTTTTCATTAACCACAGTTAGAGTTGTTGCATGTCCGTTCTTTTCACAAACCACATATCACTAGTGTCATTTCATGTGTGTTCTTCTAATGGACCACACATGGATCCACCCAGTGCGATTGCATGTCTGTTCTTTTCACAAACCACATATGGATCCACTAGTATCATTGCATGTCTGCTCTTTTCACAAACCACATATCACCAGTGTCATTGCATGTGTGTTTTTCTCACAAACCACATAAGGATCCACCAGTGGTATTGGATGTGTGTTCCTCTCACAAACCACATAAGGATCCACCAGTGTCATTGGATGTGTGTTCTTCTCATGAACCACACCCAGTGTCATTGCATGTGTATTATTCCCACAGACCACACGTGGATCAACCAGTGGCATTGCATGTGTGTTCTTCTCATGAACCACGGCTAGAGTCATTGGATGTGTGTTCTTTTCATGAACCACACCCAGTGTCATTTCATGTGTGTTCCTCTCACAGACCATACATGGATCCACCAGTGTCATTGCATGTGTGTTCTTCTCATGAACCACGGCTAGAGTCATTGCATGTGTGTTCTTCTCATGAACCACATAAGGATCCACTGGTGTCATTGGATGTGTGCTCTTCTCACAAACCACATAAGGATCCACCAGTGGTATTGGATGTGTGTTCTTTTCATGAACCACACCCAGTGTCATTGCATGTGTGTTCCTCTCACAGACCACACATGGATCCACCAGTGTCATTGCACGTATGTTCTTCTAATGAACCACAGCTAGAGTCATTGCATGTGTGTTCGTTTCATGAACCACACCAAGTGTCATTGGATGTGTGTTCCTCTCAGAGACCACACATGGATCCACCACTGTCATTGCATGTGTGTTCTTGTCACAAACCACACATGGATCCACCAGTGTCATTGCATGTATGTTCTTTTAATGAACCACACCCATTATCATTGCATGTTTGTGTTTGTTCCTCTCATAAACCACACATGGATCCACCGGTGTCATTGCATGTGTGTTCTTTTCATGAACCACAACTAGATTCTTTGCATATCTGTTATTCTCACAAACCACATAAGGATACACCAATGTCATTGCATGTGTGTTCTTCTCATGAACCACACCCAGTGTCATTGCATGTGTGTTCCTTTCACAAACTACACATGGATCCACCAGTGTCATTGGATGTGTGTTCCTCTCATGAACCACATCTAGAGTCATTGCATGTGTGTTCTTCTCACAAACTACATAAGGATACACCAGTGTCATTGCATGTGTGTTCTTCTCATGAACCACAGCTAGAGTCATTGCATGTCTGTTCTTCTCACAAACCACATAAGGATCCACCGGTGTCATTAGATGTGTGTTCTTCTCATGAACCACAGCTAGAGTCATTCCATGTCTGTTATTCTCACAAACCACATAAGGATACACCAGTGTCATTGCATGTGTGTTCCTTTCACAAACTACACATGGATCCACTAGTGTCATTGGATGTGTGTTCCTCTTATGAACCACATCTAGAGTCATTGCATGTGTGTTCTTGTCACAAACCACATAAGGATACACCAGTGTCATTGCATGTGTGTTCTTCTCATGAACCATAGCTAGAGTCATTGCATGTCTGTTCTTCTCACAAACCACATAAGGATCCACCGGTGTCATTGGATGTGTGTTCTTCTCATGAACCACACATGGATCCACTAGTGTGATTGCAAGTCTGCTCTTTTCATTAACCACAGTTAGAGTCGTTTTATGTCTGTTCTTTTCACAAACCACATATCACAAGTGTCATTGCATGTGTGGTCTTCTCATGAACCACACATGGATCCACCCAGTGTGATTGCATGTCTATTCTTTTCACAAACCACATATGGATCCACCAGTGTCATTGCATGTCTGATCTTTTCACAAACCACATATCACTAGTGTCATTGCATGTGTGTTCTTCTCACAAACCACATAAGGATCCACTAGTGTCATAGGATGTGTGTTCTTTTCACAAACCACATAAGGATCCACCAGTATCATTAGATGTGTGTGCTTTTCATGAACCACATCTAGAGCCATTGCATGTCTGTTATTCCCACAGACCACACATGGATCCACCAGTGTCATTGCATGTGTGTTCTTCTCATGAACCACGGCTAGAGTCATTGCATGTGTGTTCTTTTCATGAACCACACACAGTGTCATTGGATGTGTGTTCCTCTAATAAACCACACATGGATCCACCAGTGTCATTGCTTGTCCACTCTTTTCATGAACCACATCTAGAGTCATTGCATGTGTTTTGTTCTCACAGGCCACATAAGGATCCACAAGTGTCATTGGATGTTTGTTCATCTCACAAACCACATATGGACCCACCAGTGTCATTGGATGTGTGTTCTTCTCATGAACCACACATGGATCCACCAGTGTCATTGCATGTCTGTTCTTTTCACAAACCACATATGGATCCACCAGTGTCATTGCATGTCTGCTCTTTTCACAAACCACGTATAACCAGTGTCATTACATGTGTATTCTTCTCACAAACCACATAAGGATCCACCAGTGTCATTGGATGTGTGTTCCTCTCACAAACCACATAAAGATCCACCGGTGTCATTGGATGTGTGTTCTTCTCATGAACCACACCTAGTGTCATTGCATGTGTGTTATTCCCACAGACCACACATGGATCAACCAGTGGCATTGCATGTGTTTTCTTCTCATGAACCACGGCTAGAGTCATTGGATGTTTGTTCTTTTCATGAACCACACCCAGTGTCACTTCATGTGTGTTCCTCTCACAGACCACACATGGATCCATCAGTGTCATTTCATGTGTGTTCTTCTCATGAACCATGGCTAGAATCATTGCATGTGTGTTCTTCTCATGAACCACATAAGGATCCACCAGAGTCATTGGATGTGCGTTCTTCTCACAAACCACATAAGGATCCACCAATGTCATTGGATGTGTGTTCTTTTCATGAACCACACCTAGTGTCATTGCATGTGTGTTCCTCTCATAGACAACACATGGATCCACCAGTGTCATTGCATGTGTGTTCTTCTCATGAACCACGGCTAGAGTCGTTGCATGTGTGTTCTTTTCATGAACCACACCCAATGTCATTGGATGTGTGTTCCTCTCACAGACCACACATGGATCCACCATTGTCATTACATGTGTGTTCTTCTGACAGAACACGCATGGATCCACCAGTGTCATTGCATGTCTGTTCTTTTAATGAACCACACCCAGTGTCATTGCATGTATGTTCCTCTCATAAACCACACATCTATCCACCAGTGTCATTGCATGTGTGTTCTTTTCATGAACCACAGATAGAGTCACTGGATGTCTGTTATTCTCACAAACCACATAAGGATACACCAGTGTCATTGCATGTGTGTTCTTCTCATGAACCATACCCAGTGTCATTGCATGTGTGTTCCTTTCACAAACTACACATGGATCCACCGGTGTCATTGGATGTGTGTTCCTCTCATGAACCACATCCAGAGTCATTGCATGTGTGTTCTTCTCACAAACCACATAAGGATACACCAGTGTCATTGCAGGTCTGTTCATCTCATGAACCACGGCTAGAGTCATTGCAAGCCTATTCTTCTCACAAACCACATAAGGATCTACCGGTGTCATTGGATGTGTGTTCTTCTCATGAACCACACATGGATCCACTAGTGTCATTGCATGTCTGATCTTTTCATTAACCATAGTTAGAGTCATTGCATGTCTATTCTTTTCACAAACCACATATCACCAGTGTCATTGCATGTGTGTTCTTGTCATGAACCACACCCAGTGTAATTGCGTGTGTGTTCTTCTCATGAACCACACCCAGTGTCATTGTATGTGTGTTCCTTTCACAAACTACACATGGATCCACCAGTGTCATTGGATGTGTGTTCCTCTCATGAACCACATCTATAGTCATAGCATGTGTGTTCTTCTCACAAACCACATAAGGATACACCAGTGTCATTGCAGGTCTGTTCTTATCATGAACCACGACTAGATTCATTGCATGCCTGTTCTTCTCACAAACCACATAAGGATCCACGGTGTCATTGGATGTGTGTTCTTCTCATGAACCACACATGGATCCACCAGTGTCATTGCATGTCTACTCTTTTCATTAACCACAGTTAGATTCATTGCATGTCTATTCTTTTCACAAACCACATATCACCAGTGTCACTGCATGTCTGCTCTTTTAATGAACCACATCTAGAGTCATTGCATGTGTGTTCTTCTCACAGACCACATAAGGATCCACCAGTGTCATTAGATGTGTGTTCTTCTCACGCACCACATAAGGATCCACCAGTGTCATTGGGTGTGTGTTCTTCTCATGAACCACGGCTAGAGTCATTGCATGTGTGTTCTTTTAATGAACCACACCCAGTTTCATTGGATGTGTGTTCCTCTCACAGTCCACACATGGATCCACCAGTGTCATTGCATGTGTGTTCTTCTCACAAACCACACATGGATCCACCAGTGTCATTGCATGTCTGTTCTTTTAATGAACCACACCTAGTGTCATTGCATGTCTGTTCCTCTCATAAACCACACATGGATCCACAAGTGTCATTGCATATGTGTTCCTCTCATGAACCATAGCTAGAGTCATTGCATGTCTGTTATTCTCACAAACCACATAAGGATACACCAGTGTCATTGCATGTCTGTTCTTTTCACAAACCACCTATGGATCCACCAGTGTCACTGCATGTCTGCTCTTTTCACAAACCACATATCACCAGTGTCATTGCATGTGTGTTCTTCTCACAAACCATATAAGGATCCACAAGTGTCATTGGATGTATGTTCCGCTCGTAAACCACATAAGGATCCACCGGTGTCATTGGATGTGTGTTCTGTTCATGAACCACACTAGTGTCATTGCATGTGTGTTCCTCTCATAGACCCCACATGGATCCACCAGTGTCATTGCATGTTATTTCTTCTCATGAACCACGTCTCGAGTCATTGGATGTGTGTTCTTTTCATGAACCACAGCCAGTGTCATTGCATGTGTGTTCCTCTCATAAACCACACATGGATCCAGCAGTGTCATTGCATGTGTGTTCTTCTCATGAACCACAACTAGAGTCATTGCATGTCTGGTATTCTCACAAACCACATAAGGATACACCAGTGCTATTGCCTGTGTGTTCTTCTCATGAACCACACCAAGTGTCATTGCATGTGTGTTCTTCTCACAGACCACACATGGATCCACCAGTGTCATTGCATGTGTGTTCTTCTCATGAACCACGGCTAGAGTCATTGCATGTGTGATCTCTTCATGAACAACAGCTAGAGTCCTTGCATGTTTGTTCTTCTCACAAACCACATAAGGATACACCGGTGTAATTGCATGTCTGCTCTTTTCATGAACCACATCCAGAGTCATTGCATGTCTGTTCTTTCCACAGACCACATATGGATCCACCATTGTCATTGCATGTGTTTTCTTTTCATGAACCACATAAGGATCCACTAGTGTCATTGGATGTCTATTCTTTTCATGAACCACACCTAGTGTCATTGCATGCATGTTCCTCTCACAAACCACACATGGATCCACCAGTGCCATTGCATGTGTGTTCTTCTCATGAACCACAGCTAGAGTCATTGCATGTGTGTTCTTCTCATGAACCACATCTAGAGTCATTGCATGTGTGTTCTTCTCACAAACCACATAAGGATACACCAGTTTCATTGCGTGTGTGTTCTTCTCATGAACCAAATCTAGAGTCTTTGCATGTCTGTTCTTCTCACAAACCACATAAGGATCCAGAAGTGTCATTGGATGTGTGTTCTTTTCATGAACCACATCCAGTGTCATTGGATGTGTTTTCTTCTCACAAACCACACATGGATCCACCAGTGTCATTGCATGTGTGCTCTTCTCATGAACCACACATGGATCCACCAAGTGTCATTGCATGTCTGTTCCTCTCACAAACCACACATGGATCCACCAGTGCCATTTCATGTGTGTTCTTTTAATGAACCACACCTAGTGTCATTGCATGTTTGTTCCTCTCATAAACCACACATGGATCCACCAGTGTCATTGCATGTGTGTTCTTCTGATGAACCACAGCTAGAGTCATTGCATGTCTATTATTATCACAAACCAGATAAGGATACATCAGTGTCATTGCATGTGTGTTCTTGTCATGAACCACGCCCAGTGTCATTGCATGTGTGTTCCTTTCAGAAACTACACATGGATCCACCAGTGGCATTGGATGTGTGTTCCTCTCATGAACCACATCTAGAGTCATTGCATGTGTGTTTTTCTCACAAACCACATAAGGATACACCAGTGTCATTGCATGTGTGTTCTTTTCATGAACCACAGCTAGAGTCATTGCATGCATGTTCTTCTCACAAACAACATAAGTATCCACCGGTGTCATTGGATGTGTGTTCTTCTCATGAACCACACATGGATCCACCAGTGTCATTGCATGTCTGCTCTTTTCATTAACCACGGCTAGATTCATTGGATGTGTGTTCTTTTCATGAACCACATATCACCAGTGTCATTGCATGTGTGTTCTTCTCATGAACCACACATGGATCCACCCAGTGCGATTGCGTGTCCGTTCTTTTCACAAACCACATATGGATCAACCAGTGTCATTATATGTCTGCTCTTTTCACATACCACATATCACCAGTGTCACTGTATGTGTGTTCTTCTCACAAACCACATAAGGATCCACCAGTGACATTGGATGTCTATTCCTCTCATAAACCACATTAGGATCCATCGGTGTCATTGGATGTGTGTTCTTTTCACGAACCACACCTAGTGTCATTGCATGTGTGTTCCTCTCACAGACCACACATGGATCCACTAGTGTCATTGCATGTGTGTTCTTCTCATGAACCATGGCTAGAGTCATTGTATGTGTGTTATTTTCATGAACCACACCCAGTGTCATTGCATGTGTGTTCCTCTCATAGACCACACATGGATCCACTACTGTCATTGCATGTGTGTTATTCTCATGAACCACACCCAGTGTCATTGCATGTGTGTTCCTTTCACAAACTACACATGGATCCACTAGTGTCATTGGATGTGTGTTCCTCTCATGAACCACATCTAGAGTCATTGCATGGGTGTTCTTCTCACAAACCACATAAGGATAAACCAGTGTCATTGCATGTCTGTTCTTCTGATGAACCATAGCTAGAGTCATTGCATGTCTGTTCTTCTCACAAACCACATAAGGATCCACCGATGTCATTGGATGTGTGTTCTTCTCATGAACCACACATGGATCCACTAGTGCCATTGCATGTCTGCTCTTTTCATTAACGACAGTTAGAGTTGTTGCATGTTTGTTCTTTTTACAAACCACATATCACCAGTGTCATTGCATGTGTGTTCTTCTAACGAACCACGCATGGATCCACCCAGTGTGATTGTATGTTTGTTCTTGTCAGAAACCACATATGGATCCACCAGTGTCATTGCATGTCTGCTCTTTTCACAAACCACATATCACCAGTGTCATTGCATGTGTGTTCTTCCCACAAACCAAATAAGGATCCACCAGTGTCATTGGATGTGTGTTCCTCTCACAAACCACATAAGGAACCACTAGTGTCATTGGATGTGTGTTCTTCTCATGAACCACACCCATTGTCATTGCATGTGTGTTATTCCCACAGACCACACATGGATCCACCAGTGTCATTGCGTGTGTTTTCTTCTCATGAACCACGGCTAGAGTCATTGGATGTGTGTCCTTTTCGTGAACCACACCCAGTGTCATTGCATGTGTGTTCCTCTCACAGACCACACATGGATCCACTAGTGTCATTGCATGTGTGTTCTTCTCATGAACCATGGCTAGAATCATTGCATGTGTGTTCTTCTCATGAACCACATAAGGATCCACCATTGTCATTGGATGTGTGTTCTTCTCAGAAACCACATAAGGATCCACCAGTGGTATTGGATGTGTGTTCTTTTCATGAACCACACCCAGTGTCATTGCATGTATTTTCCTCTCATAGAAAACACATGGATCCACCAGTGTCATTGCATATGTGTTCTTCTCATGAACCACGGCTAGAGTCATTCATGTGTGTTCGTTTCATGAACCACACCTAGTGTCATTGGATGTGTGTTCCTCTCACAGACCACACATGGATCCACCAGTGTCATTGCATGTCTGTTCTTTTCACAAAGCACACATGGATCCACCAGTGTCATTGCATGTCTGTTCTTTTAATAAACCACACCCAGTGTCATTGCATGTCTGTTACTCTCATAAACCACACATGGATCCACTAGTGTCATTTCATGTGTGTTCTTTTCATGAACCGCAGCTAGATTCATTGCATGTATATTATTCTCACAAACCACATAAGGATACACCAGTGTCATTGCATGTGTGTTCTTCTCAGGAACCACACCCAGTGTCATTGCATGTGTGTTCCTATCACAAACTACACGTGGATCCACTAGTGTCATTGGATGTGTGTTCCTCTCATGAACCACATCTAGAGTCATTGCATGTGTGTTCTTCTCACAAACCACATAAGGATACACCAGTGTCATTGCAAGTGTGTTCTTCTCATGAACCACAACTAGAGTCATGACATGTCTGTTCTTCTCACAAACCACATTAGGATCCACCGGTGTCATTGGATGTGTGTTCTTCTCATGAACCACAGCTAGAGTCATTGCATGTCTGTTATTCTCACAAACCACATAAGGATACACCAGTGTCATTGCATGTGTGTTATTATCATGAACCACACCCAGTGTCATTGTATGTGTGTTCCTTTCACAAACTAAACATGGATCCACCAGTGTCATTGGATGTGTGTTCCTCTAATGAACAACATCTAGAGTCATTGCATGTGTGTTATTGTCACAAACCACATAAGGATACACCAGTGTCATTGCATGTGTGTTCTTCTCATGAACCATAGCTACAGTCATTGCATGTCTGTTCTTCTCACAAACCACATAAGGATCCACCGGTGTCATTGGATGTGTGTTCTTCTCATGAACCACACATGGATCCACCAGTGTGATTGCATGTCTGCTCTTTTCATTAACCACAATTAGAGTCGTTGCATGTCTGTTCTTTTCACAAAGCACATATCACCAGTGTCATTACATGTGTGTTCTTCTCATGAACCACACATGGATCCACCCAGTGTGATTGCATGTCTATTCCTTTCACAAACCACATATGGATCCACCAGTGTCATTGCATGTCTGCTCTTTTCACAAACCACATATCACCAGTGTCATTGCATGTGTGTTCTTCTCACAAAGCACATAAGGATCCAGCAGTGTCATTGGATGTGTGTTCCTCTCACAAACCACATAAGGATCCACTGGTGTCATTGGATGTGTGTTCTTCTCATGAACCACACCCAGTGTCATTGCATGTGTGTTATTCCCACAGACCATACATGGATCCACCAGTGTCATTGCATGTGTGTTCTTCTCATGAACCACGACTAGAGTCATTGGATGTGTGTTCTTTTCATGAACCACACCCAGTGTCATTGCATGTGTGTTCCTCTCACAGACCACACATGGATCCACTAGTGTCATTGCATGTGTGTTCTTCTCATGAACCATGGCTAGAGTCATTGCATGTGTGTTCTTCTCATGAACCACATAAGGATCCACCAGTGTCATTGGATGTGTGTTCTTCTCACAAACCACATAAGGATCCAACAGTGGTATTGGATGTGTGTTCTTTTCATGAACCACACCCAGTCTCATTGCATGTGTGTTCCTCTCATAGACCACACATGGATCCACCAGTGTCATTGTATATGTGTTCTTCTCATGAACCACGGCTAGAGTCATTCATGTGTGTTCGTTTCATGATCCACACCTAGTGTCATTGGATGTGTTCCTCTCGCAGACCACACATGGATCCACCAGTGTCATTGCATGTGTGTTCTTTTCACAAACCACACATGGATCTACCAGTGGCATTGCATGTCTGTTCTTTTAATGAACCACACCCAGTGTCATTGCATGTATGTTCCTCTCATAAACCACACATGGATCCACCAGTGTCATTTCATGTGTGTTCTTTTCATGAACCACAACTAGATACATTGCATGTCTATTATTCTCACAAACCACATAAGGATACACCAGTGTCATTGCATGTGTGTTCTTCTCATGAACCACACCCAGTGTCATTGCATGTGTGTTCCTTTCACAAACTACACATGGATCATTGGATGTGTGTTCCTCTCATGAACCACTTCTAGAGTCATTGCATGTGTGTTCTTCTCACAAACCACATAAGGATACACCAGTGTCATTGCAAGTGTGTTCTTCTCATGAACCACAGCTAGAGTCATTGCATGTTTGTTCTTCTCACAAATCACATAAGGATCCACCGGTGTCATTGGATGTGTGTTCTTCTCATGAACCACAGCTAGAGTCATTGCATGTCTGTTATTCTCACAAACCACATAAGGATACACCGGTGTCATTGCATGTGTGTTCTTATCATGAACCACACCCAGTGTCATTGCATGTGTGTTCCTTTCACAAACTACACATGGATCCACCAGTGTCATTGGATGTGTGTTCCTCTAATGAACCACATCTAGAGTCATTACATGTGTGTTCTTGTCAAAAACCACATAAGGATACACCAGTGTCATGGCATGTGTGTTCTTCTCATGAACCAGAGCTATAGTAATTGCATGTCTGTTCTTCTCACAAACCACATAAGGATCCACCGGTGTCATTGGATGTGTGTTCTTCTCATGAACCACACATGGATCTACCAGTGTGATTGCATGTCTGCTCTTTTCATTAACCACAGTTAGAGTCGTTGCATGTCTGTTCTTTTCACAAAGCAAATATCACCAGTGTCATTGCATGTGTGTTCCTCTCATGAACCACACATAGATCCACCCAGTGTGATTGCATGTCTGTTGTTTTCACAAACCACATATGGATCCACCAGTGTCATTGCATGTCTGATCTTTTCACAAACCACATATCACCAGTGTCATTGCATGTGTGTTCTTCTCACAAACCACATAAGGATCCACCAGTGGCATTGGATGTGTGTTATTTTCACAAACCACATAAGGATCCACCAGTGTCATTGGATGTGTGTTCTTTTCATGAACCACATCTAGAGTCATTGCATGTCTGTTATTCCCACAGACCACACATGGATCCACCAGTGTCATTGCATGTGTGTTCTTCTCATGAACCACGGCTAGAGTCATTGCATGTGTGTTCTTTTCATGAACCACACCCAGTGTCATTGGATGTGTGTTCCTCTCATAGACCACACATGGATCCACCAGTGTCATTGCATGTCTGCTCTTTTCATGAACCACATCTAGAGTCATTGCATGTGTGTTCTTCTCACAGGCCACATAAGGATCCACAAGTGTCATTGGATGTGTGTTCTTCTCACAAACCACATAAGGACCCACTAGTGTCATTGGATGTGTGTTCTTTTCATGAACCACACCGGGTGTCATTTTGCCGGGCTTCTTGCACTTCGGCTTCTGTGTATTGGATGACCCTAGGCGAATCATGCTCTATGTCGGCTGGTAATACAGCTTCTACCCCATATACCAGAAAGAACGGCGTGTAGCCTGTTGATCGATTCGGAGTTGTTCTTAAACTCCACAATACCGCTGGTAGTTCTTCTATCCAGCACCCCGTTGATCTTTGCAGCGGCTCAATGAGCCGGGGTTTTATCCCGGATAGCACTAATCCGTTTTATCTTTCCACTTGTCCGTTCGATGCGGGGTGGGCTACCGAGGCTACGTCGAGTCGGATTTTCTTGTCCCGGCAGAATCGTGCAAATGCTCCTTCAGCAAAATTTGTGCCGTTATCAGTTATGATACTATGAGGATAACCGTATCTCAAGATAATGTCTTTGAGAAATGTTACGGCCGTAGCCCCATCACATTTTCTTATAGGCTTCACTTCGATCCATTTCGTAAACTTGTCCACCAAGACCAGAATGTGCGTCATGTTTCCTTTTGCTGGTTTGAACGGGCCAACCATATCCAAGCACCATATCCCAGCTGCAAAAAACCGAGTAAGGAGGTTAGTCCGGCAGAAATAAACGAAACGGAGAGGTGTTAAGAGAGGAAATTACCCCTCTTTTCATGCTCCGCGCCAAGTGCAACAAGTTTTGCACGCAAGATCTTGTGGGTATCAAGCAGGCGCTGAAACTCGGCGCTCCGACGATTGGTGGTTACCTGACAAAGGTATAGGCGGGTAATATTAGTTCGGTGCATATTCGAAGTGTACAAGATCCGGGCCAAGCGGAACTTAACCCGGCTCTAGGTGTGTGCATATTCGAAGTGTACAAGATCCGGGCCAAGCGGAACTTAACCCAGCTCTAGGTGTGTGCATATTCGAAGTGTACAAGATCAAGGCCAAGCGGAACTTAACCCGGCTCTAGGTGTGTGCATATTCGAAGTGTACGAGATCCGGGCCAAGCGGAACATAACCCGGCTCTAGGTGTGTGCATATTCGAAGTGTACGAGATCCGGGCCAAGAGGAACTTAACCCGGCTCTAGGTGTGTGCATATTTGAAGTTTACATGCAGCTACGTTGATCTTCTAAGGAGCATCCGGCCGAGTAACAAGTTACTCCGCCGGAGGCTCGAGGACTAATGGTTATTATCTACAGCATGTAAAGAAGAAACGGCATACCTCCATCATACGCCCAGCGAGGTTAATGGCCTTGGCGGCGGTATTCATCTGAGCGGAAAATTCAGCTGGGCCGAACTTTTCCGGGAGATCGTCGTTGTAGACGAACTCCGCCTTATTCCAGTTCATGACAAACTCGATGAGGCTCGGAGGGTACCGTTCACCAGTGGGCATGTGAGGTGCCACCAAGCCCTTTGCGTGAGCTTCTTTCCTTTCAATCAGGGAAAGAGCTAGGCTAGTGTGAAGAACCATCTGCTGCGAATCGGCTGGCTCGGCAGGAGGATCCGTCGCTGCTGGTGATTTCTTTGGAAGCATCGACGACAAGGTTCGCTGCCCGGCCTCGACGGAGGTGGATTTGCCATTGGCTTGCTGGGAGGATGTGACCATAGTGTATTTGCCCTGGAAGCCGCTGGAGTGGTTCCTTGCCGAGCTTGGGATGACTCGGACGAGGCAGATGAACTTGGCACGGGAGCTTTGGTGGCTGGTGCTGGAGCTGCTGTTGGTTTCTTCGGAGCCGGGACAGGCGCTGGTTCGGTGGCTGGTGCTGGAGCTGCTGCTAGTGCTAGGATTGCGGTAGACTTGGTGGTTGCTGGTTGCGGCAATGCCGAAGTAACGGACGCCGTTGCCTCGGCCGATCCGAACCCTCCCGATCCGAGGTCACGTTCCTCTGAAGGAGGTACTGCGGAACCCGGAGCGGCCGCAGAGCCCTCTGGAATAGGGCTCAGCGGGCGTGACTCTTCGTCACGAGGAGGGGAAGGACTGGACCGAAGAGGAGAGGAGATGCTTGATCCGCTCTGAGGGACCTCCACAGGAGCCCTGCAAAAGAAAATAATGTCAGGAGTGAAATTACCCCGATGCAGGGAGAAGTGTGTTGCGCAGTGGAAAATGACTTACGCGTCCGAGGTCTCGGCCTCCTTGGGTTTCCGGGATCTCCGTGCCGGGGCTTTGCCTGCCTGTTTGGAGGCAGTCTTGTCTCCGGCCTTCTTTTGCCTTTTGGTAGGCTGAGAAGGTTCGGAAGAAGAACTTGACGCGGATCTGCGCTTCTTCTTCGACGCCACCGGAACAGGCTCGCCCGTGGCAAGTGGAGAATCCTCGTGGATGTGCCCACCAGGGTTAGCTGATGCCGGGAAGGCAAAAGAAAGAGGGACAACCTCAACGGGTTCAATCACGTCGATATCCGAGTCAGCCTCATCGTCGGGCCAATCTCTAAGAGAAGAGAATTTACCGCTGGGTCGTTTGGTGGCGTCGGTTGTGGGGAGGAACATCTCCTGGTCTGGCTCCTCCTCATCCGGGATTTCTCGGTCCGAGGCCCACTTAAGGGTCGGATCAGTACCATCCTCGAGGGTTTGCTGGAGAAACAGCTGAGAGAAAGGCACAAGGAGCAGAGTCAAAAATACGATAAGAACCGACACGTAATTGATCCGAAATAAGTTTACTCTGTGAAGCTTACCGCGGGAGGGAGCCTGTCGCGGCAGTAATGCTCGATTCCCCACGTCCATTCGGCGGAAAAATCCTTATGGGTGGTGAAAAGAGCCTTGACCCGGCGGAAGATCTCTGTATTGCTCAACTCGAACGAGGAGGTTCGGTTGGGGTCGCGACTGAAGCTCATGTGGCACAACTTGTGAGTGCGCCGTTGGAGGGGAGAGATTCGGTTGCGCACGAATGTGATCATGGCATCCTCGTTGCGCAATCCGAGCTTCTTCAGCTCCGCGAACCTCTTGTGGACTTGGTTGGCCAGAGCTGTGGGTTTCTTGGCGACCTCCTCCCAGAAATCCGTGTCAGGGAGACCCGGAGCGTATGGCAGCAACCGAATCAGGTCTTCGGTGCCCTCGTTCCGGACGTAGAAGAAGGTCCGGGCCCATCCTTTGCAGGAGTCAAGCCCGGTGACCCGGGGAAAGATTGAAAATCTCCGGGGCAAGATCGAGGCAGCTCCGAACTGAGTGAGCTGCTTGTCCTCCGACTCAACATGAATGTTGGGGACGACGTTGCGATGGAGACCGAAGAACCGGATCCACAGCTCCTTCGTGGGCCATAGTCCGGTGTAGCCCTCGATCGTAGAAACGAAAGCGGACAGAGAGGTGATGGCGTTCGCCGGGAGATGATGTGGTTGCAGGTGATAGGTCCGGACCCAGTCCCGGAAGAAGTCACTCACCGAAAGACCAAATCCCCGTTGGAAATGGGATAAGAAAACGACGAACTCACCCGGAATGGGTGAGGGGGCCAATTCCGAGGAGGGGAGACGAGCGGCGATGCCAGCAGGAATAAGCCAGGTCCGGTAGAGCCAGTCGATGTCGTCCTGGAAGATCCACGAACCGGCCCACGCGCCGTGGTCCGCCACGCCGGTGTCCTCCTCCATCTCTTGTTCAACGACGATGAGCTCCTCCTCCGTCATCTCAAAACCACTGTCTTCACTGGAGCTAGCGGCAGTGGAGATCAGTGGTCTAGATTGATGAGGACCCGTGGCTAAGCGGTTGGGCAGTGGTGGCTGCGGTGCGGAGGCACGGAGAAGGTGCGGCGGCGGCGCTGCTGCAACGGGAACTAGCGGCGGTGCAGTCACGGGGAAGAAGAAGAGGAACGGGCAAAGGGGCGCGGAGATGGAAAAGTGCAAAGGGACACGCCCCTCCCCTATTTAACTGCCCCCAGTGATTGTTGAGTGGGATCGCGCTGCGCCGGAGAGCCACACGGTGTGGCCGTGTATCACCAGCATCGACCAATCAGAGAGAAGCCACACCGGGGGCCGCAGAGTAAATATGATCCCATGACACGACGTGCAGTTGCGGTAAACGAGGAGACAGACATGACGTAACCCCCGCATAGTAATCACTGACATTCACTGCGGCGGTTACTGTGCAGGCCCTTAAAATGAGGCAGCGTAATGATTAACCTTTACGTGGGTTGGCGTATGAGAGAAGGAAGCAAGGACCGGATCCGAGCCACGATGGTAACCCGGCCGGCAAGTGAAAACTTGAAATGTGCAGAGGGAAAGTAAAACCATAGGATCCGAGCCAAAATGGTAACCCGGCCGGCAAGTGAAAACTTGGAACGTGCGAAGGGAACGTAAATCCATATAATCCGAGACAAGAAGTTAACCCGGAACTAAAATGTCCGAAGCTTATATACGAATGAAACTGATGTGGCCTTAGCGACCGAGGCCGCTAAGGCCGCACCAGCTTCGGGGACTAATGTTGGGGGGATAACCCCGGGTAGGGTCACTCCGGGGTATTAGGGCCGAGTTAGCCGAGGTTCGGCAAGGTCAAAGCGGGTGCTGGCCGAGTCACCTCAAGGCAGGCCAGAGCACGGAGTAACCCGGACCGGGGGGGTCGCCTAACATTGACTCGTCCGACTCAAGGAGTAATTCGGAGATACTTGTCTAGCTTATATGCAGGAACAGGTGTGGCCGGATCAACTGTGATCCGGATCCTCGCTTGGCTTCTAGGAGAAGGAAGGAATATCTCTGGTCAAAAAGAAGGCCCGGTGCGTACTGGATGAGCGAATAAAGCAAGGGCAGGACCACCGGATCATGGCCGACAAGGGTGACGACGCTCACGTCGGCTGACGCGGGCGCCGTAGAGGCTACGTCGCTAAAGCAAGTGTGACGCGGGGGAAAAGCACCCCTGTCGGGTTACTACTTTGGGAGGGGGCATATTCTTAGGAATATGCCTCCACGTATGCCCTAGACCAGGACCGAACCACCTCTATATAAGGGGGGGTGGGGTTCTGGTAAGGGGGTTGGGTTCTTTCTGATACAGAGCAAGGAGACTTCAAGGTAGTTGAGCACTAGTGGATCTAGGGTTCTTGGGCTGGTTGGTAGGCAAGAGTAAGAGAGTTTCTTCTTCCTCCTCTTGTCAATACAGCTCGAGGAGCACTTGTAATCTCAGAGATTGAACATCAATACATAGCTTCTCTGTAGAGAATCACTCTACTATCCCTCCCTGGATTCCCCTAGCGCATATTAGTCCCCATCTTTAGCCTATCCATGGCATCTGCCGTGACACCACCACGACACTACACATGGATCCACCAGTGTCATTGGATGTGTGTTCCTCTCATGAACCACATCTAGAGTCATTGCATGTGTGTTTTTCTCACAAACCACATAAGGATACACCAGTGTCATTGCATGTGTGTTCTTTTCATGAACCACAGCTAGAGTCATTGCATGCATGTTCTTCTCATAAACAACATAAGTATCCACCGGTGTCATTGGATGTGTGTTCTTCTCATGAACCACACATGGATCCACCAGTGTCATTGCATGTCTGCTCTTTTCATTAACCACGGCTAGAGTCATTGGATGTGTGTTCTTTTCATGAACCACATATCACCAGTGTCATTGCATGTGTGTTCTTCTCATGAACCACACATGGATCCACCCAGTGTGATTGCATGTCCGTTCTTTTCACAAACCACATATGGATCCACCAATGTCATTATATGTCTGCTCTTTTCACATACCACATATCACCAGTGTCACTGTATGTGTGTTCTTCTCACAAACCACATAAGGATCCACCAGTGATATTGGATGTTTGTTCCTCTCATAAACCACATAAGGATCCATCGGTGTCATTGGATGTGTGTTCTTTTCACGAACCACACCCAGTGTCATTGCATGTGTGTTCCTCTCACAGACCACACATGGATCCACAAGTGTCATTGCATGTGTGTTCTTCTCATGAACCATGGCTAGAGTCATTGTATGTGTGTTATTTTCATGAACCACACCCAGTGTCATTGCATGTGTGTTCCTCTCATAGACCACACATGGATCCACTAGTGTCATTGCATGTGTGTTCTTCTCATAAACCACACCCAGTGTCATTGCATGTGTGTTCCTTTCACAAACTACACATGGATCCACTAGTGTCATTGGATGTGTGTTCCTCTCATGAACCACATCTAGAGTCATTGCATGTGTGTTCTTCTCACAAACCACATAAGGATACACCAGTGTCATTGCATGTCTGTTCTTCTCATGAACCATAGCTAGAGTCATTACATGTCTGTTCTTCTCACAAACCACATAAGGATCCACCGGTGTCATTGGATGTGTGTTCTTCTCATGAACCACACATTGATCCACCAGTGCCATTGCATGTCTGCTCTTTTCATTAACCACAGTTAGAGTCGTTGCATGTCTGTTCTTTTTACAAACCACATATCACCAGTGTCATCGCATGTGTGTTCTTCTAACGAACCACACATGGATCCACCCAGTGTGATTGCATGTTTGTTCTTTTCACAAACCACATATGGATCCACCAGTGTCATTGCATGTCTGTTCTTTTCACAAACCACATATCACTAGTGTCATTGCATGTGTGTTCTTCTCACAAACCACATAAGGATCCACTAGTGTCATTGGATGTGTGTTCCTCTCACAAACCACATAAGGATCCACTGGTGTCATTGGATGTGTGTTCTTCTCATGAACCACACCCAGTGTCATTGCATAAGTGTTATTCCCACAGACCACACATGGATCCACCAGTGTCATTGCATGTGTGTTCTTCTCATGAACCACGACTAGAGTCATTGGATGTGTGTTCTTTTCATGAACCACACCCAGTGTCATTGCATGTGTGTTCCTCTCACAGACCACACATGGATCCACTAGTGTCATTGCATGTGTGTTCTTCTCATGAACCATGGCTAGAGTCATTGCATGTGTGTTCTTCTCATGAACCACATAAGGATCCACCAGTGTCATTGGATGTGTGTTCTTCTCACAAACCACATAAGGATCCAACAGTGGTATTGGATGTGTGTTCTTTTCATGAACCACACCCAGTGTCATTGCATGTGTGTTCCTCTCATAGACCACACATGGATCCACCAGTGTCATTGCATATGTGTTCTTCTCATGAACCACGGCTAGAGTCATTCATGTGTGTTCATTTCATGAACCACACCTAGTGTCATTGGATGTGTGTTCCTCTCGCAGACCACACATGGATCCACCATTGTCATTGCATGTGTGTTCTTTTCACAAACCACACATGGATCCACCAGTGGCATTGCATGTTTGTTCTTTTAATGAACCACACCCAGTGGCATTGCATCTCTGTTCCTCTCATAAACCACACATGGATCCACCAGTGTAATTTCATGTGTGTTCTTTCATGAACCAGATAGATTCATTGCATGTCTATTATTCTCACAAACCACATAAGGATACACTGTCATTGCATGTGTGTTCCTTTCACAAACTACACATGGATCCACCAGTGTCATTGGATGTGTGTTCCTCTCATGAACCACATCTAGAGTCATTGCATGTGTGTTCTTCTCACAAACCACATAAGGATACACCAGTGTCATTGCAAGTGTGTTCTTCTCATGAACCACAGCTAGAGTCATTGCATGTCTGTTCTTCTCACAAATCACATAAGGATCCACCGGTGTCATTGGATGTGTGTTCTTCTCATGAACCACGGCTAGAGTCATTGCATGTCTGTTATTCTCACAAACCACATAAGGATACACCGGTGTCATTGCATGTGTGTTCTTATCATGAACCACACCTAGTGTCATTGCATGTGTGTTCCTTTCACAAACTACACATGGATCCACCAGTGTCATTGGATGTGTGTTCCTCTAATGAACCACATCTAGAGTCATTACATGTGTGTTCTTGTCAAAAACCACATAAGGATACACCAGTGTTATTGCATGTGTGTTCTTCTCATGAACCAGAGCTATAGTCATTGCATGTCTGTTCTTCTCACAAACCACATAAGGATCCACCGGTGTCATTGGATGTGTGTTCTTCTCATGAACCACACATGGATGCACCGGTGTGATTGCATGTCTGCTCTTTTCATTAACCACATTTAGAGTCGTTGCATGTCTGTTCCTTTCACAAAGCAAATATCACCAGTGTCATTGCATGTGTGTTCTTCTCATGAACCACACATGGATCCACCCAGTGTGATTGCATGTCTGTTCTTTTCACAAACCACATATGGATCCACCAGTGTCATTGCATGTCTGATCTTTTCACAAACCACATATCACCAGTGTCATTGCATGTGTGTTCTTCTCACAAACCACATAAGGATCCACCAGTGTCATTGGATGTGTCTTCTTTTCACAAACCACATAAGGATCCACCAGTGTCATTGGATGTGTGTTCTTTTCATGAACCACATCTAGAGTCATTGCATGTTTGTTATTCCCACAGACCAGACATGGATCCACCAGTGTCATTGCATGTGTGTTCTTTTCACAAACCACATATCACCAGTGTCATTGCATGTGTGTTCTTCTCACAAACCACATAAGGATCCACCAGTGTGATTTCATGTTTGTTCTTTTCACAAACCACATATGGATCCACCAGTGTCATTGCATGTCTGCTCTTTTCACAAACCACATATCACTAGTGTCATTGCATGTTTGTTCTTCTCACAAACCACATAAGGATCCACTAGTGTCATTGGATGTGTGTTCCTCTCACAAACCACATAAGGATCCACTGGTGTCATTGGATGTGTGTTCTTCTCATGAACCACACCCAGTGTCATTGCATAAGTGTTATTCCCACAGACCACACATGGATCCACCAGTGTCATTGCATGTGTGTTCTTCTCATGAACCACGACTAGAGTCATTGGATGTGTGTTCTTTTCATGAACCACACCCAGTGTCATTGCATGTGTGTTCCTCTCACAGACCACACATGGATCCACTAGTGTCATTGCATGTGTGTTCTTCTCATGAACCATGGCTAGAGTCATTGCATGTGTGTTCTTCTCATGAACCACATAAGGATCCACCAGTGTCATTGGATGTGTGTTCTTCTCACAAACCACATAAGGATCCAACAGTGGTATTGGATGTGTGTTCTTTTCATGAACCACCCAGTGTCATTGCATGTGTGTTCCTCTCATAGACCACACATGGATCCACCAGTGTCATTGCATATGTGTTCTTCTCATGAACCACGGCTAGAGTCATTCATGTGTGTTCATTTCATGAACCACACCTAGTGTCATTGGATGTGTGTTCCTCTCGCAGACCACACATGGATCCACCATTGTCATTGCATGTGTGTTCTTTTCACAAACCACACATGGATCCACCAGTGGCATTGCATGTTTGTTCTTTTAATGAACCACACCCAGTGGCATTGCATCTCTGTTCCTCTCATAAACCACACATGGATCCACCAGTGTCATTTCATGTGTGTTCTTTTCATGAACCACAGATAGATTCATTGCATGTCTATTATTCTCACAAACCACATAAGGATACACCAGTGTCATTGCATGTGTGTTCCTTTCACAAACTACACATGGATCCACCAGTGTCATTGGATGTGTGTTCCTCTCATGAACCACATCTAGAGTCATTGCATGTGTGTTCTTCTCACAAACCACATAAGGATACACCAGTGTCATTGCAAGTGTGTTCTTCTCATGAACCACAGCTAGAGTCATTGCATGTCTGTTCTTCTCACAAATCACATAAGGATCCACCGGTGTCATTGGATGTGTGTTCTTCTCATGAACCACGGCTAGAGTCATTGCATGTCTGTTATTCTCACAAACCACATAAGGATACACCGGTGTCATTGCATGTGTGTTCTTATCATGAACCACACCTAGTGTCATTGCATGTGTGTTCCTTTCACAAACTACACATGGATCCACCAGTGTCATTGGATGTGTGTTCCTCTAATGAACCACATCTAGAGTCATTACATGTGTGTTCTTGTCAAAAACCACATAAGGATACACCAGTGTTATTGCATGTGTGTTCTTCTCATGAACCAGAGCTATAGTCATTGCATGTCTGTTCTTCTCACAAACCACATAAGGATCCACCGGTGTCATTGGATGTGTTGTCTTCTCATGAACCACACATAGATGCACCGGTGTGATTGCATGTCTGCTCTTTTCATTAACCACATTTAGAGTCGTTGCATGTCTGTTCCTTTCACAAAGCAAATATCACCAGTGTCATTGCATGTGTGTTCTTCTCATGAACCACACATGGATCCACCCAGTGTGATTGCATGTCTGTTCTTTTCACAAACCACATATGGATCCACCAGTGTCATTGCATGTCTGATCTTTTCACAAACCACATATCACCAGTGTCATTGCATGTGTGTTCTTCTCACAAACCACATAAGGATCCACCAGTGTCATTGGATGTGTGTTCTTTTCACAAACCACATAAGGATCCACCAGTGTCATTGGATGTGTGTTCTTTTCATGAACCACATCTAGAGTCATTGCATGTTTGTTATTCCCACAGACCAAACATGGATCCACCAGTGTCATTGCATGTGTGTTCTTCTCATGAACCACGGCTAGAGTCATTGCATGTGTGTTCTTTTCATGAACCACACCCAGTGTCATTGGATGTGTGTTCCTCTCATAGACCACACATGGATCCACCAGTGTCATTGCATGTCTGCTCTTTTCATGAACCACATCTAGATTCATTGCGTGTGTGTTCTTCTCACAGGCCACATAAGGATCCACAAGTGTCATTGGATGTGTGTTCTTCTCACAAACCACATAAGGACCCACCAGTGTCATTGGATGTGTGTTCTTTTCATGAACCACACCCGGTATCATTGCATGTGTGTTCCTTTTAGGGACCACACATGGATCCACCAGTGTCATTGCATGTGTGTTCTTCTCAAGAACCACGGCTAGAGTCATTGCATGTGTGTTCTTGTCAAAAACCACATAAGGATACACCAGTGTTATTGCATGTGTGTTCTTCTCATGAACCAGAGCTATAGTCATTGCATGTCTGTTCTTCTCACAAACCACATAAGGATCCACCGGTGTCATTAGATGTGTGTTCTTCTCATGAACCACACATGGATCCACCAGTGTGATTGCATGTCTGCTCTTTTCATTAACCACAGTTAGAGTTGTTGCATGTCTGTTCTTTTCACAAAGCAAATATCACCAGTGTCATTGCATGTGTATTCTTCTCATGAACCACACATGGATCCACCCAGTGTGTTTGCATGTCTGTTCTTTTCACAAACCACATGTGGATCCACCAGTGTCATTGCATGTCTGATCTTTTCACAAACCACATATCACAAGTGTCATTCCATGTGTGTTCTTCTCACAAACCACATAAGGATCCACCAGTGTCATTGGATGTGTGTTCTTTTCACAAACCACATAAGGATCCACCAGTGTCATTGGATGTGTGTTCTTTTCATGAACCACATCTAGAGTCATTGCATGTTTGTTATTCCCACAGACCAGACATGGATCCACCAGTGTCATTGCATGTGTGTTCTTCTCATGAACCACGGCTAGAGTCATTGCATGTGTGTTCTTTTCATGAACCACACCCAGTGTCATTGGATGTGAGTTCCTCTCATAGACCACACATGGATCCACCAGTGTCATTGCATGTCTGCTCTTTTCATGAACCACATCTAGAGTCATTGCGTGTGTGTTCTTCTCACAGGACACATAAGGATCCACAAGTGTCATTGGATGTGTGTTCTTCTCACAAACCACATAAGGACCCACTAGTGTCATTGGATGTGTGTTCTTTTCATGAACCACACCCGGTATCATTGCATGTGTGTTCCTTTTAGAGACCACACATGGATCCACCAGTGTCATTGCATGTGTGTTCTTCTCAAGAACCACGGCTAGAGTCAATGCATGTGTGTTCTTTTCATGAACCACACCCAGTGTCATTGGATGTGTGTTCGTCTCAGAGACCACACATGGATCCACCAATGTCATTGCATGTGTGTTCTTCTCACAAACCACGCATGGATCCACTAGTGTCATTGCGTGTCTGTTCTTTTAATGAACCACACCCATTATCATTGTATGTCTTTTCCTCTCATAAACCACACATGGATCCACCAGTGTCATTGCATGTGTGTTCTTTTCATGAACCACACCCAGTGTCATTGCATCTGTATTCCTCTCACAGACCACACATGGATCCACCAGTGTCATTGCATGTCTGTTCTTCTCATGAACCACACCCAGTGTCACTGCATGTGTGTTCCTTTAACAAACTACACATGGATCCACCAGTGTCATTGGATGTGTGTTCCTCTCATGAACCACATCTAGAGTCATTGCATGTGTGTTCTTCTCACAAACCACATAAGGATACACCAGTGTCATTGCATGTCTGTTCTTCTCATGAACCACAGCTAGAGTCATTGCATGTCTGTTCTTCTCACAAACCACATAAGGATCCACCGGTGTCATTGGATGTGTGTTCTTCTCATGAACCACACATAGATCCACTAGTGTCATTGCATGTCTACTCTTTTCATTAACCATAGTGAGAGTCGTTCCATGTATGTTCTTTTCACAAATCACATATCACCAGTGTCATTGCATGTGTGTTCTTCTCATGAACCACACATGGATCCACCAAGTGTGATTGCATGTCTGTTCTTTTCACAAACCACATATGGATCCACCAGTGTCATTGCATGTCTGCTCTTTTCACAAACCACATATCACCAGTGTCATTGCATGTGTGTTCTTCTCACAAACCACATAAGGATCCACCAGTGTCATTGGATGTGTGTTCCTCTCACGAACCACATAAAGATCCACCGGTGTCATTGGATGTGTGTTCTTCTCATGAACCACACCTAGTCTCATTGCATGTGTGTTATTCCCACAAACCACACATGAATCAACCAGTGTCATTGCATGTGTGTTCTTCTTGAACCATGGCTAGAGTCATTGGATGTGTGTTCTTTTCATGAACCACACCCAGTGTCACTTCATGTGTGTGTCATTGCATGTGTGTTCTTCTCATGAACCACGGCTATAGTCATTGCATGTGTGTTCTTCTCATGAACCACATAAGGTTCCACCAGTGTCATTGGATGTGCGTTCTTCTCACAAACCACATAAGGATCCACCAGTGTCATTGAATGTGTGTTCTTTTCATGAACCACACCTAGTGTCATTGCATGTGTGTTGCTCTCACAGACCACACATGAATCCACCAGTGTCATTGCATGTGTGTTCTTCTCATGAACCATGGCTAGAGTCATTGCAACTGTGTTCTTTTCATGAACCACACCCAATGTCATTGGATGTGTGTTCCTCTCAGAGACCACACATGGATCCACCTAGTGTCATTGCATGTATGTTCCTCTCATAAACCACACATGGATCCACCAGTGTCATTGCATGTGTGTTCTTTTCATGAACCACAGCTAGAGTCATTGCATGTCTGTTATTCTCACAAACCACATAAGGATATAACAGTGTCATTGCATGTGTGTTCTTCTCATCAACCATACACAGTGTCATTGCATGTGTGTTCCTTTCACAAACTACACATGGATTCACCGGTGTCATTGGATGTGTGTTCCACTCATGAACCACATCTAGAGTCATTGCATGTGTGTTCTTTTCACAAACCACATAAGGATACACCAGTGTCATTGCATGTGTGTTCTTCTCATGAACCACAGCTAGAGTCATTGCATGTCTGTTCTTCTCACAAACCACATAAGGATCCACCACTGTCATTGGATGTGTGTTCTTCTCATGAACCACACATGGATCCACCAGTGTGATTGCATGTCTACTCTTTTCATTAACCAAAGTTAGAGTCGTTGCATATCTGCTCTTTTCACAAACCACATATCACCAGTGTCATTGCATGTGTGTTCTTCTCATGAACCACACATGGATCCACCCAGTGTGATTGCATGTCTGTTCTTTTCACTAACCACATATGGATCCACTAGTGTCATTGCATGTCTGCTCTTTTCACAAACCACATATGGTCCACTAGTGTCATTGCATGTCTACTCTTTTCACAAACCACATATCACTAGTGTCATTCCATGTGTGTTCTTCTCACAAACCACATAACGATCCACCGGTGTCATTGGATGTGTGTTCCTCTCACAAACCACATAAAGATCCACCGGTGTCATTGGATGTGTGTTCTTTTCATGAACCACACCCAGTGTCATTGCATGTGTGTTCCTCTCACATACCACACATGGATCCAGCAGTGTCATTGTGTGTTCTTCTAATGAAACCACAGCTAGAGTCATTGCATGTGTGTTCTTTTCATGAACCACACCCAGTGTCATTGGATGTGTGTTCCTCTCACAGACCACACATGGATCCACCAGTGTCATTACATTCGTGTTCTTCTCACAAACCACACATGGATCCACCAGTGTCATTGCATGTCTGTTCTTTTAATGAACCACACCCAGTGTCATTGCATGTCTGGTCCTCTCATAAACCACACATGGATCCACCAGTGTCATTGCATGTGTGTTCTTCTCATGAACCACAGCTAGAGTCACTGCATGTCTGTTATTCTCACAAACAACATACGGATACACCAGTGTCATTGCATGTGTGTTCTTCTCATGAACCACACGTAGTGTCATTGCATGTGTGTTCCTTTCAGAAACTTCACATGGATCCACCAGTGTCATTGGATGTGTGTTCCTCTCATAAACCACATCTAGAGTTATTGCATGTGTGTTCTTCTCACAAACCACATAAGGATACACAAGTGTCATTGCATGTGTGTTCTTCTCATGAACCACAGCTAGAGACATTGCATGTCTGTTCTTCTCACAAACCACATAAGGATCCACCGGTGTCATTGGATGTGTGTTTTTCTCATGAACCACACATGGATCCACCAGTGTGATTGCATGTCTACTCTTTTCATTAAGCATAGTTAGAGTCATTCCATGTAAGTTCTTTTCACAAACCACATATCACCAGTGTCATTGCATGTGTGTTCTTCTCATGAACCACACATGGATCCACCTAGTGTGATTGCATGTCTGTTCTTTTCACAAACCACATATGGATCCACCAGTGTCATTGCATTTCTAATCTTCTCACAAACCACATATCACCAATGTCATTGCATGTGTGTTCTTCTCACAAACCACATAAGGATCCACCAGTGTCATTGGATGTGTGTTCTTTTCACAAACCACATAAGGATCCACCAGTGTCATTGGATGTGTGTTCTTTTCATGAACCACATCTAGAGTCATTGCATGTCTGTTATTCCCACAGACCACACATGGATCCACCAGTGTCATTGCATGTGTCTTCTTCTCATGAACCACGGCTAGAGTCATTGCATGTGTGTTCTTTTCATGAACCACACCCGGTGTCATTGGATGTGTGTTCCTCTCATAGACCACACATGGATCCACCAGTGTCATTGGATGTCTGCTCTTTTCATGAACCACATCTAGAGTCATTGCATGTGTGTTCTTCTCACAGGGCACATAAGGATCCACAAGTGTCATTGGATGTATGTTCTTCTCACAAACCACATAAGGACCCACCAGTGTCATTGGATGTGTGTTCTTTTCATGAACCACACCCGGTGTCATTGCATGTGTGTTCCTTTCACAGACCACACATGGATCCACCAGTGTCATTGCATGTGTGTTCTTCTCAAGAACCACGGCTAGAGTCATTGCATGTGTGTTCTTTTCATGAACCACACCCAGTGTCATTGGATGTGTGTTCCTCTCAGAGACCACACATGGATCCACCAGTGTCATGGCATGTGTGTTCTTCTCACAAACCACGCATGGATTCACCAGTGTCATTGCGTGTCTGTTCTTTTAATGAACCACACCCATTATCATTGCATGTCTTTTCCTCTCATAAACCACACATGGATCCACCAGTGTCATTGCATGTGTGTTCTTTTCATGAACCACACCCAGTGTCATTGCATATGTATTCCTCTCACAGACCACACATGGATCCACCAGTGTCATTGCATGTCTGTTCTTCTCATGAACCACACCCAGTGTCATTGCATGCGTGTTCCTTTATCAAACTACACATGGATCCACCAGTGTCATTGGATATGTGTTCCTCTCATGAAACACATCTAGAGTCATTGCATGTGTGTTCTTCTCACAAACCACATAAGGATACACCAGTGTCATTGCATGTCTGTTCTTCTCATGAACCACAGCTAGAGTCATTGCATGTCTGTTCTTCTCACAAACCACATAAGGATCCACCGGTGTCATTGGATGTGTGTTCTTCTCATGAACCACACATAGATCCATCAGTGTCATTGCATGTCTACTCTTTTCATTAACCACAGTTAGAGTCGTTCCATGTATGTTCTTTTCACAAACCACATATCACCAGTGTCATTGCATGTGTGTTCTTCTCATGAACCACACATGGATCCACCAAGTGTGATTGCATGTCTGTTCTTTTCACAAACCACATATGGATCCACCAGTGTCATTGCATGTCTGCTCTTTTCACAAACCACATATCACCAGTGTCATTGCATGTGTGTTCTTATCACAAACCACATAAGGATCCACCAGTGTCATTGGATGTTTGTTCCTCTCACGAACCACATAAAGATCGACCGGTGTCATTGGATGTGTGTTCTTCTCATGAACCACACCCAATGTCATTGCATGTGTGTTATTCCCACAAACCACACATGGATCAACCAGTGTCATTGCATGTGTGTTCTTCTCATGAACCACGGCTAGAGTCATTGGATGTGTGTTCTTTTCATGAACCACACCTAGTGTCACTTCATGTGTGTGTCATTGCATGTGTGTTCTTCTCATGAACCACGGCTAGAGTCATTGCATGTGTGTTCTTTTCATGAACCACACCCAGTGTCATTGGATGTGTGTTCCTCTCACAGACCACACATGGATCCACCAGTGTCATTACATTCGTGTTCTTCTCACAAACCACACATGGATCAACCAGTGTCATTGCATGTCTGTTCTTTTAATGAACCACACCCAGTGTCATTGCATGTCTGGTCCTCTCATAAACCACACATGGATCCACCAGTGTCATTGCATGTGTGTTCTTCTTATGAACCACAACTAGAGTCACTGCATGTCTGTTATTCTCACAAACAACATACGGATACACCGGTGTCATTGCATGTGTGTTCTTCTCATGAACCACACGCAGTGTCATTGCATGTGTGTTCCTTTCATAAACTACACATGGATCCACCAGTGTCATTGGATGTGTGTTCCTCTCATAAACCACATCTAGAGTTATTGCATGTGTGTTCTTCTCACAAACCACATAAGGATACACAAGTGTCATTGCATGTGTGTTCTTCTCATGAACCACAACTAGAGCCATTGCGTGTCTGTTCTTCTCACAAACCACATAAGGATCCACCGGTGTCATTGGATGTGTGTTTTTCTCATGAACCACACATGGATCCACCAGTGTGATTGCATGTCTACTCTTTTCATTAACCATAGTTAGAGTCATTCCATGTAAGTTCTTTTCACAAACCACATATCACCAGTGTCATTGCATGTGTGTTCTTCTCATGGACCACACATGGATCAACCCAGTGTGATTGCATGTCTGTTCTTTTCACAAACCACATATGGATCCACCAGTGTCATTGCATGTCTGATCTTCTCACAAACCACATATCACCAATGTCATTGCATGTGTGTTCTTCTCACAAACCACATAAGTATCCACCAGTGTCATTGGATGTGTGTTCTTTTCACAAAACACATAAGGATCCACCAGTGTCATTGGATATGTGTTCTTTTCATGAACCACATCTAGAGTCATTGCATGTGTGTTCCTTTCACAGACCACACATGGATCCACCAGTGTCATTGCATGTGTGTTCTTCTCAAGAACCACGGCTAGAGTCATTGCATGTGTGTTCTTTTCATGAACCACACCCAGTGTCATTGGATGTGTGTTCCTCTCAGAGACCACACATGGATCCACCAGTGTCATGGCATGTGTGTTCTTCTCACAAACCACGCATGGATTCACCAGTGTCATTAGGTATGTTTCTTTTAATGAACCACACCCATTATCATTGCATGTCTTTTCCTCTCATAAACCACACATGGATCCACCAGTGTCATTGCATGTGTGTTCTTTTCATGAACCACACCCAGTGTCATTGCATATGTATTCCTCTCACAGACCACACATGGATCCACCAGTGTCATTGCATGTCTGTTCTTCTCATGAACCACACCCAGTGTCATTGCATGCGTGTTCCTTTATCAAACTACACATGGATCCACCAGTGTCATTGGATATGTGTTCCTCTCATGAAACACATCTAGAGTCATTGCATGTGTGTTCTTCTCACAAACCACATAAGGATACACCAGTGTCATTGCATGTCTGTTCTTCTCATGAACCACAGCTAGAGTCATTGCATGTCTGTTCTTCTCACAAACCACATAAGGATCCACCGGTGTCATTGGATGTGTGTTCTTCTCATGAACCACACATAGATCCACCAGTGTCATTGCATGTCTACTCTTTTCATTAACCACAGTTAGAGTCGTTCCATGTATGTTCTTTTCACAAACCACATATCACCAGTGTCATTGCATGTGTGTTCTTCTCATGAACCACATGGATCCACCAAGTGTGATTGCATATGCATTCTTTTCACAAACCACATATGGATCCACCAGTGTCATTGCATGTCTGCTCTTTTCACAAACCACATATCACCAGTGTCATTGCATGTGTGTTCTTATCACAAACCACATAAGGATCCACCAGTGTCATTGGATGTTTGTTCCTCTCACGAACCACATAAAGATCGACCGGTGTCATTGGATGTGTGTTCTTCTCATGAACCACACCCAATGTCATTGCATGTGTGTTATTCCCACAAACCACACATGGATCAACCAGTGTCATTGCATGTGTGTTCTTCTCATGAACCACGGCTAGAGTCATTGGATGTGTGTTCTTTTCATGAACCACACCTAGTGTCACTTCATGTGTGTGTCATTGCATGTGTGTTCTTCTCATGAACCACGGCTAGAGTCATTGCATGTGTGTTCTTTTCATGAACCACACCCAGTGTCATTGGATGTGTGTTCCTCTCACAGACCACACATGGATCCACCAGTGTCATTACATTCGTGTTCTTCTCACAAACCACACATGGATCAACCAGTGTCATTGCATGTCTGTTCTTTTAATGAACCACACCCAGTGTCATTGCATGTCTGGTCCTCTCATAAACCACACATGGATCCACCAGTGTCATTGCATGTGTGTTCTTCTTATGAACCACAACTAGAGTCACTGCATGTCTGTTATTCTCACAAACAACATACGGATACACCGGTGTCATTGCATGTGTGTTCTTCTCATGAACCACACGCAGTGTCATTGCATGTGTGTTCCTTTCATAAACTACACATGGATCCACCAGTGTCATTGGATGTGTGTTCCTCTCATAAACCACATCTAGAGTTATTGCATGTGTGTTCTTCTCACAAACCACATAAGGATACACAAGTGTCATTGCATGTGTGTTCTTCTCATGAACCACAACTAGAGCCATTGCGTGTCTGTTCTTCTCACAAACCACATAAGGATCCACCGGTGTCATTGGATGTGTGTTTTTCTCATGAACCACACATGGATCCACCAGTGTGATTGCATGTCTACTCTTTTCATTAACCATAGTTAGAGTCATTCCAAGTAAGTTCTTTTCACAAACCACATATCACCAGTGTCATTGCATGTGTGTTCTTCTCATGGACCACACATGGATCAACCCAGTGTGATTGCATGTCTGTTCTTTTCACAAACCACATATGGATCCACCAGTGTCATTGCATGTCTGATCTTCTCACAAACCACATATCACCAATGTCATTGCATGTGTGTTCTTCTCACAAACCACATAAGTATCCACCAGTGTCATTGGATGTGTGTTCTTTTCACAAAACACATAAGGATCCACCAGTGTCATTGGATATGTGTTCTTTTCATGAACCACATCTAGAGTCATTGCATGTCTGTTATTCCCACAGACCACACATGGATCCACCAGTGTCATTGCATGTGTCTTCTTCTCATGAACCACGGCTAGAGTCATTGCATGTGTGTTCTTTTCATGAACCACACCCGGTGTCATTGGATGTGTGTTCCTCTCATAGACCACACATGGATCCACCAGTGTCATTGCATGTCTGCTCTTTTCATGAACCACATCTAGAGTCATTGCATGTGTGTTCTTCTCACAGGACACATAAGGATCCGCAAGTGTCATTGGATGTATGTTCTTCTCACAAACCACATAAGGACCCACCAGTGTCATTGGATGTGTGTTCTTTTCATGAACCACAACCGGTGTCATTGCATGTGTGTTCCTTTCATAGACCACACATGGCTCCACCAGTGTCATTGCATGTGTGTTCTTCTCAAGAACCACGGCTAGAGTCATTGCATGTGTGTTCTTTTCATGAACCACACCCAGTGTCATTGGATGTGTGTTCCTCTCAGAGACCACACATGGATCCACCAGTGTCATTGCATGTGTGTTCTTCTCACAAACAACGCATGGATCCACCAGTGTCATTGCGTGTCTGTTCTTTTAATGAACCACACCCATTATCATTGCATCTCTTTTCCTCTCATAAACCACACATGGATCCACCAGTGTCATTGCATGTGTGTTCTTTTCATGAACCACACCCAGTGTCAGTGCATGTGTATTCCTCTCACAGACCACACATGGATCCACCAGTGTCATTGCATGTCTGTTCTTCTCATGAACCACACCTAGTGTCATTGCATGTGTGTTCCTTTAACAAACTGCACATGGATCCACCAGTGTCATTGGATGTGTGTTCCTCTCATGAACCACATCTAGAGTCATTGCATGTGTGTTCTTCTCATAAACCACATAAGGATACACTAGTGTCATTGCATGTCTGTTCTTCTCATGAACCACAGCTAGAGTCATTGCATGTCTGTTCTTCTCACAAACCACATAAGGATCCACTGGTGTCATTGGATGTGTGTTCTTCTCATGAACCACACATAGATCCACCAGTGTCATTGCATGTCTACTCTTTTCATTAACCATAGTTAGAGTCGATCCATGTATGTTGTTTTCACAAACCACATATCACCAGTGTCATTGCATGTGTGTTCTTCTCATGAACCACACATGGATCCACCAAGTGTGATTGCATGTCTGTTCTTTTTACAAACCACATATGGATCCACCAGTGTCATTGCATGTCTGCTCTTTTCACAAACCACATATCACCAGTGTCATTGCATGTGTGTTCTTCTCACAAACCACATAAGGATCCACCAGTGTCATTGGATGTTTGTTCCTCTCACGAACCACATAAAGATCGACCGGTGTCATTGGATGTGTGTTCTTCTCATGAACCACACCCAGTGTCATTGCATGTGTGTTATTCCCACAAACCACACATGGATCAACCAGTGTCATTGCATGTGTGTTCTTCTCATGAACCACGGCTAGAGTCATTGGATGTGTGTTCTTTTCATGAACCACACCCAGTGTCACTTCATGTGTGTGTCATTGCATGTGTGTTCTTCTCATGAACCACATAAGGTTCCACCAGTGTCATTGGATGTGCGTTCTTCTCACAAACCACATAAGGATCCACCAGTGTCATTGCATGTCTGTTCTTTTAATGAACCACACCTAGTGTCATTGCATGTCTGGTCCTCTCATAAACCACACATGGATCCACCAGTGTCATTGCATGTCTGTTATTCTCACAAACAACATACGGATACACCAGTGTCATTGCATGTGTGTTCTTCTCATGAACCACACGCAGTGTCATTGCATGTGTGTTCCTTTCACAAACTACACATGGATCCACCAGTATCATTGGATGTGTGTTCCTCTCATAAACCACATCTAGAGTCATTGCATGTGTGTTCTTCTCATGAACCACAGCTAGAGTCATTGCATGTCTCTTATTCTCACAAACCACATAAGGATCCACCGGTGTCATTGGATGTGTGTTCCTCTCACGAACCACATAAAGATCCACCGGTGTCATTGGATGTGTGTTCTTCTCATGAACCACACCCAGTGTCATTGCATGTGTGTTATTCCCACAAACC
This sequence comes from Avena insularis, assembly GCA_023614405.1. NCBI lineage: Eukaryota > Viridiplantae > Streptophyta > Magnoliopsida > Poales > Poaceae > Avena > Avena insularis. The sequence goes on from CM042684.1 coordinate 357,511,262, forward strand.
ACACATGGATCAACCAGTGTCATTGCATGTGTGTTCTTCTCATGAACCACGGCTAGAGTCATTGGATGTGTGTTCTTTTCATGAACCACACCCAGTGCCACTTCATGTGTGTGTCATTGCATGTGTGTTCTTCTCATGAACCACGGCTAGAGTCATTGCATGTGTGTTCTTCTCATGAACCACATAAGGTTCCACCAGTGTCATTGGATGTGCGTTCTTCTCACAAACCACATAAGGATCCACCGGTGTCATTGGATGTATGTTTTTCTCATGAACCACACATGGATCCACCAGTGTGACTGCATGTCTACTCTTTTAATTAACAACAGTTAGAGTCGTTCCATGTCTGTTCTTTTCACAAACCACATATCACCAGTGTCATTGCATGTATGTTCTTCTCATGAACCACACATGGATCCACCCAGTGTGATTGCATGTCTGTTCTTTTCACAAACCACATATGGATCCACTAGTGTCATTGCATGTCTGCTCTTTTCATGAACCACATCTAGAGTCATTGCATGTGTGTTCTTCTCATAGACCACATAAGGATCCACCAGTGTCATTGGATGTGTATTCTTCTCACAAACCACATAATGATCCACTAGTGTCATTGGATGTGTGTTATATTCATGAACCACACCTAGTGTCATTGTATGTGTGTTTTTTCACAGACCACACATGGATCCCACAGTGTCATTGCATGTGTATTCTTCTCATGAAGCACGGCTAGAGTCATTGGATGTGTGTTCTTTTCATGAACCACATCCAGTGTTATTGGATGTGTGTTCCTCTCACAGACCACACATGGATCCACTAGTGTCATTGCATGTGTGTTCATCTCATCAACCACGGCTAGAGTCATTGCATGTGTGTTGTTTTCATGAACCACACCCAGTGTCATGGGATGTGTGTTCCTCTCATAGACCACACATGGATCCCCCAGTGTCATTGCATGTTTGCTCTTTTCATGAACCACATCTAGAGTCATTGCATGTGTGTTCTTCTCACAGACCACATAAGGATCCACAAGTGTCATTGGATGTGTTCTTCTCACAAACCACAATATGGATCCACTAGTGTCATTGGATGTGTGTTCTATTCATGAACCACACCCAGTGTCATTGTATGTGTGTTCTTCTCACAGACCACACATGGATCCCCTAGTGTCATTGCATGTGTGTTCTTCTCATGAACCACAGCTAGAGTCATTGCATGTGTGTTCTTTTCATGAACCACAACCAGTGTCATTGGATGTGTGTTCCTCTCACAAACCACATAAGGATCCACCAGTGTCATTGGATGTGTGTTCTTTTCACAAACCACATAAGGATCCACCAGTGTCATTGGATGTGTGTTCTTTTCATGCACCACATCTAGAGTCATTGCATGTCTGGTATTCCCACAGAACACACATGGATCCACCAGTGTCATTGCATGTGTGTTCATATCATGAACCACGGCTAGAGTGATTGCATGTGTGTTCTTCTCACAAACCACATAAGGATACACCAGTGTCATTGCATGTGTGTTCTTCTCATGATCCACACCCAGTGTCATTGCATGTGTGTTCCTTTCACAAACTACACATGGATCCACCAGTGTCATTGGATGTGTGTTCCTCTCATGAACCACATCTTGAGTCATTGCATGTGTGTTCTTCTCACAAACCACATAAGGATACACCAGTGTCATTGCATCTCCGTTCTTCTCATTAACCACACATAGTGTCATTGCATGTGTGTTCCTTTCACAAACTGCACATGGATCCACCAGTGTCATTGGATGTGTGTTCCTCTCATGAACCACATCTAGAGTCATTGCATGTGTGTTCTTCTCACAAACCACATAAGGATACACTAGTGTCATTGCATGTCTTTTCTTCTCATGAACCACAGCTAGAGTCATTGCATGTCTGTTCTTCTCACAAACCACATAAGGATCCACCGGTGTCATTGGATGTGTGTTCTTCTCATGAACCACACATGGATCTACCAGTGTGATTGTATGTCTGATCTTTTCATTAACCATAGTTAGAGTCGTTGCATGTCTGTTCTTTTCACAAACCACACATCACCAGTGTAATTGCATGTGTGTTCTTCTTATGAACCACACATGGATCCACCCATTGTGATTGCATGTCTGTTCTCTTCACAAACGACATATAGATCCACCAGTGTTATTGCATGTCTGCTCTTTTCACAAACCACATATCACCAGTGTCATTGCATGTGTGTTCTTCTCACAAACCACATAAGGATCCACCAGTGTTATTGGATGTGTGTTCCTCTCACGAACCACATAGGGATCCACCGGTGTCATTGGATGTGTGTTCTTCTCATGAACCACACCCAGTGTCATTGCATGTGTGTTCCTCTCACAGACCACACATGGATCCACCAGTGTCATTGCATGTGTGTTCTTCTTATGAACCACAGCTAGAGCCATTGCATGTATGTTATTCTCACAAACCACATAAGGATACACCAGTGTTATTGCATGTGTGTAGTTCTCATGAACCACACCCAGTGTCATTGCATGTTTGTTCGTTTCACAAACTACACATGGATCCACCAGTGTCATTGGATGTGTGTTCCTCTCATGAACCACATCTTGAGTCATTGCATGTGTGTTCTTCTCACAAACCACATAAGGATACACCAGTGTCATTGCATCTCTATTCTTCTCATTAACCACACATGGATCCACCAGTGTCATTGCATGTGTGTTCTTCTCAAGAACCACGGCTAGAGTCATTGCATGTGTGTTCTTTTCATGAACCACACCTAGTGTCATTGGATGTGTGTTCCTCTCAGAGTCCACACATGGATCCACCAGTGTCATTGCATGTGTGTTCTTCTCACAAACCACGCATGGATCCACCAGTGTCATTGCGTGTCTGTTCTTTTAATGAACCACACCCATTATCATTACATGTCTTTTCCTCTCATAAACCACACATGGATCCACCAGCGTCATTGCATGTGTGTTCTTTTCATGAACCACACCCAGTGTCATTGCATATGTATTCCTCTCACAGACCACACATGGATCCACCAGTGTCATTGCATGTCTGTTCTTCTCATGAACCACACCCAGTGTCATTGCATGTGTGTTCCTTTAACAAACTACACATGGATCCACCAGTGTCATTGGATATGTGTTCTTCTCATGAAACACATCTAGACTCATTGCATGTGTGTTCTTCTCACAAACCACATAAGGATACACAAGTGTCATTGCATGTCTGTTCTTCTCATGAACCACAGCTAGAGTCATTGCATGTTTGTTCTTCTCACAAACCACATAAGGATCCACCGGTGTCATTGGATGTGTGTTCTTCTCATGAACCACACATAGATCCACCAGTGTCATTGCATGTCTACTCTTTTCATTAACCATAGTTAGAGTCGTTCCATGTATGTTCTTTTCACAAACCACATATCACCAGTGTTTATTGCATGTGTGTTCTTCTCATGAACCACACATGGATCCACCAAGTGTGATTGCATGTCTGTTCTTTTCACAAACCACATATGGATCCACCAGTGTCATTGCATGTCTGCTCTTTTCACAAACCACATATCACCAGTGTCATTGCATGTGTGTTCTTCTCACAAACCACATAAGGATCCACCAGTGTCATTGGATGTGTGTTCCTCTCACGAACCACATAAAGATCGACCGGTGTCATTGGATGTGTGTTCTTCTCATGAACCACACCCAGTGTCATTGCATGTGTGTTATTCCCACAAACCACACATGGATCAACCAGTGTCATTGCATGTGTGTTCCTCTCACAGAACACACATGGATCCACCAGTGTCATTACATTCGTGTTCTTCTCACAAACCACACATGGATCCACCAGTGTCATTGCATGTCTGTTCTTTTAATGAACCACACCCAGTGTCATTGCATGTCTGGTCCTCTCATAAACCACACATGGATCCACCAGTGTCATTGCATGTGTGTTCTTCTCATGAACCACAACTAGAGTCACTGCATGTCTGTTATTTGCACAAACAACATACGGATACACCAGTGTCATTGCATGTGTGTTCTTCTCATGAACCACACGTAGTGTCATTGCATGTGTGTTCCTTTCAGAAACTACACATGGATCCACCAGTGTCATTGGATGTGTGTTCCTCTCATAAACCACATCTAGAGTCATTGCATGTGTGTTCTTCTCACAAACCACATAAGGATACACAAGTGTCATTGCATGTGTGTTCTTCTCATGAACCACAGCTAGAGTCATTGCATGTCTGTTCTTCTCACAAACCACATAAGGATCCACCGGTGTCATTGGATGTGTGTTTTTCTCATGAACCACACATGGATCCACCAGTGTGATTGCATGTCTACTCTTTTCATTAACCATAGTTAGAGTCATTCCATGTAAGTTCTTTTCACAAACCACATATCACCAGTGTCATTGCATGTGTGTTCTTCTCATGAACCACACATGGATCCACCAAGTGTGATTGCATGTCTGTTCTTTTCACAAACCACATATGGATCCACCAGTGTCATTGCATGTCTGATCTTCTAACAAACCACATATCACCAATGTCATTGCATGTGTGTTCTTCTCACAAACCACATAAGGATCCACCAGTGTCATTGGATGTGTGTTCTTTTCACAGACCACATAAGGATCCACCAGTGTCATTGGATGTGTGTTGTTTTCATGAACCACATCTAGAGTCATTGCATGTCTATATTCCCACATACCACACATGGATCCACCAGTGTCATTGCATGTGTGTTCTTCTCATGAACCACGGCTAGAGTCATTGCATGTGTGTTCTTTTCATGAACCACACCCGGTGTCATTGGATGTGTGTTCCTCTCATAGACCACACATGGATCCACCAGTGTCATTGTATGTCTGCTCTTTTCATGAACCACATCTAGAGTCATTGCATGTGTGTTCTTCTCACAGGGCACATAAGGATCCACAAGTGTCATTGGATGTATGTTCTTCTCACAAACCACATAAGGACCCACTAGTGTCATTGGATGTGTGTTCTTTTCATGAACCACATCCGGTGTCATTGCATGTGTGTTCCTTTCACGGACCACACATGGATCCACCAGTGTCATTGCATGTGTGTTCTTCTCGAGAACCACGGCTAGAGTCATTGCATGTGTGTTCTTTTCATGAACCACACCCAGTGTCATTGGATGTGTGTTCCTCTCAGAGACCACACATGGATCCACTAGTGTCATTGCATGTGTGTTCTTCTCACAAACCTATCACATCCCAAGATTTTCCAAATCTTGTAATGTGAAAAATAAAATAAACAAAATAAATTTTGTTGAAAATCAGGGTGAAAAGAAACTTTTGTTTCTAAATGGAAAAATTAAAATCCCATCCTGAACAAACTTTGGTAAAAGTTTGAATCCAACAAAAAATCCAAATCAAGATAAATGCATTCCTCAATGAATGTATCTGGAAATTTAAACACTTGGAAAAACAAATCCAAATCCTAAAACCCTAATGGAATAAAAATCATTTCCAAGTTATCTCCAAATCTATGGATTTGATCCATATCAAAATGGATCAACAAAATATTCACAAAGGATCAAGAAAGACAAACAGAGATATAATAAGACCATAGAAATTGGTTTGACTTAGTTTGGAACCATGGATAAAATCTTATGAATATAATAAGATAAGGAAATTGAATTCCCAAAGCTAATAAAGCCCTTACCAAAAACCCATACAAATTGGTGAACAAATAATCCTAAAGGGATTTAAAAAGATAAACATTTAATAAAGGGAAAATAAAAGTATTTTATTACTACTTGGTGAACAAATCTTTTTATAAAAGGTTTTGGTTCTCAAAATAAAAAGAAATATTTTAAATAAAGATTATTTTATAAAGCCAAATTAAACCTTGGCTAAGACTTTGAAACAAAAGGTTTTGCTTTGATTAAAAATAGTAGAGGTTTATTTAAAATAAAATAAAAAGGATTTAAATATCCAAGTTTTATTAATAAAGTTTTTACTATTTCCAAAACATCAAAACTTATTTATTTATTTCAAATAAGTTTTCCAAGTATTTTATATTCTCAAAATAAAACCTACTAAAGTGTTTTGGTTTTATTCTAGATTTTCAAAATAAAGATTTAATAAAACAAATCCTATATGAATTATTAACTAAGGTCCATTTTATTAAATTATTAATGGACCCTAAAATAAAAGGTTATTTTGTTTTAAACAAGTTCCAAGTATTCCTTATTTCCAAATAAAACCTACTGATTTGAATTTGAAAATATTTGGATTTCAAATGGAAATTTTATTAAATAAACCAAACCCTATTTGATTAATAAACCATGGTCCATTTTATATTTAATTAATAAATGGAACCTAAAAAGAATAAAAATATTATTTTATTTTGGAATGATGGTTGATGTTGATAAACGTAACCAAAACTCATTATAAGTTTGAATTGTTTGAATGGTTTGAATTGATTTGAACCTTGTTTGTTTGTTTGAAAATCAAAACAGAAAATAGAAATAGAAAAGGAAAAAGAAATCGAAGCGAGAAAAAATAGTGCAAAGGACCCAGCCCAACAAGGCCCAAGAACCAGCCCAATTTCCTCCCTGTGAGAAAAAGCATTCGCACTCGAATCTAACTTGACAGAGGTGACACCAGTGGACCCTCCCCTCGTTTCTTTTCCCACTGACCGGTAGGCCCACTTCCTCCTGTTCATCGTCCACACCCGCATGACCCCTTCCCCCTCACCGCGCGGCCGTTTCTGCCGCTGATTTCTCGCGATCAATTCGCCATAATGCCTGAGTAATTCCTCGTAGTGACCACGCTCGTTAAGTCGCCTCGCCCTCCTCTCTCTCTTTCCCCCAAACACCACCTCCCCTCTGCCACCAGGCTGCCTCGAATCGGCTCTGCACCGCCCTCTGCTCCGGCGAGCTCCACCAGCAATTCCGGCCGAACCCTGTCGCCCCTTGACTTCCCGAGCACGCAGGCAAGTTCGCCAGACTCTGGAGCACCGCTCTGTGGCCTCAGCTCGCCCGTGGGTGACCTGCAACCTCGACTCTGACCATGTCTGAGCGCCACCGACGATAAACCCAACTCCGGTGAGCTCTCTTTTCGACTCCGTGCGCGCTGGATCGATGAATCATGCCGTTTGATTTGTGCAGTGTCTTCAGATCTCCGTGTGCTCGCCAATCACTTTCGCGTGCTCCAGCGTCAGCAACGACGACGACCTGCAGACCGGGCCCGCTTTTCTCCGGCAAGCCTCTAGGTAGTAATCGCCACCCTTGTCCTTCCGATGATACTGTGTCCATTGCACTCGCCGCATCTAACGCATCTGCTTTTGCCCTCGGTGGACAGCCCGTCCCGTCACGGCGAAGCCTGCGCCACCCCTAAACTCCGGCGAGCAATCAACACCAACCTCGTCGCCTTCGCCGTGACAAGAACACGTTGAGAATCAGCAAGGCGCAGAGAACCTGGTGAGCTACCTCTCTCTCCCTCTAGCCCCCTGTGTCGCCAGCAACCTCGCCGCCAGAGCCCGCGCCGCCACCTGCCGCCTCTAGCACCGCCCACCTCTGGTCAATCGCACAGTAGCCATGCGATCTGGATCCAACGGGTACGATAGATCCACTTAACAGAAAGGGTACGCTAGTTCTGAGCCGTATGATCGCATTTAAATCCAACGCCCAACAGCCTTGATCCGCAGCGAACCGGTACCGTCCAATTAAAACGTGCCGCGTGTCACCTATTCTGTTTAAAAACAGATTTGAAAACAGAATTATTTGCAAACTTCAAACCCTTGTATCTTTGGATCCATACATCCAAAAATTACAAATTTTATGTCGTTGGATTCAGGAGAGCAAGACCTAGCCAACCATGCTCTTGGTTTATCAAATAGTATCTGTTAGTTTGTTTGTTTTTGCAGTTTCTTTTGTGAGCTTGTTTAGAGTATAAAAATTATTTAAAAATGATTTTTGGGTTAAAACCTTTGCAAAATGGTTTGTTGTGACCTTACTGACCCTAGGAACCCACCCATGATTTGGAAAATGAATTTGGAAAAGTTAGGATGGATTAATTGGTTTAGTTCATTTCTAGCTAAATAAAACTATTGAATTGTTTATGGAAATGGTGTGATTTGAACCTACTAACATTGGGAACCACTTTGTGGATTCAAAAATGAATTTGGTGAAACAAAATAATGATTCTTTGATTTAAAACCATTTCTAGTCAAATAGAAATGTGGTTTATTTATTAAAAATGGTTTTGGAAGAAAACCTTTGGAAAGTGTTTTGTTTTAAAATCTCTGACCCTAAATACCAAGTTTTATGGTTGGAAAACAAATTGGGTGAACCCTATAGGTTAATGACTTAGTAAAAATATTTCTACACCACATAAAATAATACTTTGTTTTGAAAATGGTTTTTAAAGTGAAACCTTTTGCAAATGACTTTGCTACCTTACAAAATGACCATTAGGTGTTTTCAAATGTTTGTGACCCATTAGGAACCACTTATACAAATAAAACAATCTTTTGCATGCTTGTATGCATTGCTTGTTTTTATTATTTTTATGTGATGAATTGCTTGAATGGTAGATTGAAATATTGTTTGCTTGATTGAATTGTAGTGACTTGAAGTGTGTGAACATTGCAAAGATCAAGGAGTGAACCTATACTCTCTACCAAAAAGGAAAGTGATGCTTCATACTTTTGTCCCATTATTTTCAGTATGCATTAGTGATTTTTCTAAGTAGGATTTGCATGGAATTTTGCTAAGTGTAAACTATGCTATGGGAAAACCTAGTAGATGAAACCTTAGTAGAAATTTCCTAAGTTAAGATTCCTGTTACTTTCATGCTTAGCTTAGCTAATAGAAAACAACGGTGGAATATATATTCATGCTATGGAAAATTTCTAAGTCTGTGGACTTATGTTTTGTTTAATAAAACAACTAAGTGAATGAATCACCTAGGTGGAATGGAAGGAATGGTATGTGTTGAGTGGTTCACAAGGCCATGGACTTGGCTTGTGTATCTCACTTGTGGATGGCCACCCAGGAACAAAGAGATTTGAGATGTCAAATGTTGAGAAGCTTCAAGTGTAGCCACTTGGCATTATGGGCTCTGCCTGGATCATATAGGTTGCAATAACTTAGCCAAATGGACAGTTGGTGGTAGGGGTTTGATAGGTTGGAGCGCGTCCATGTTGGTCTAAGGGAAGGCTTCTGAAAGATCTTGTCTTGGTGAAACCAAGTCTTGTGGGGAAAGTGCACCACCTCTGCAGAGTGTAAAATCTAAGTACTTCGCCATGTCCCTGGCAAAGGACAATTTGAGCATCAAGACATGGAAGCTATCAAGAATCTCCTCATCCCAATTTCTAAGTTAAAAACTTGTGGGTGAACAAGGGTTAAAGGATCACCAATTTCTATTGGGAGATACCTTGGGTGTTTTTGTTAAGCAAAAGCTTAGTGTTTTCAAATGATAAGGAAAAAAATCTATTTTGAGCAATGCAAGCCTAAGCTCCACTTATCCAAATGCATATAGATGATAGACTCCACTATACTACCATAGTATCACTTGCCAATACAATTCAAATGTATTGACCCTTGTGGCTGTAACTTGAAATGTTGCAGGTTTGATTGATTTTAGTGAAGATTGAATGTTTAGGATTACAAAGTCTACAACCAACATTTGCCTGTGGCACTTTGAAGATGAAGGACCCCATGCTTATAGTTATTCTGCTGCAATGTAATGTAATAGCCAAATGAGCTATGTAAGATGTAATAAATTATTTTATTCCTGGTTATAAAGTTGTATTATGACCTTTGTTTCTTGATATTACATCTTAACTGTGGATGCTAGCTATTGATCCAGGGACTAGCATTGCAATCACAGGGATCTCTACCTTATTAAAGGTTGGGACCTCTACAGATGGTATCAGAGCATTGTGTTGCCTGTAGGATTTGTAAACCTAGGATTGGAAAAAAAACCTTAGATATTAGGAGTTGTATTTTGTTCCAAAATTTATTTACAAACAATCTTGTAAACTCTTTCCTCAACCATTTTGGTTTCAACTCTACATCTCTTCTATTTCAACTTGATGGAAAAACCTACCCATGGCCAAGGACTACACCATGTGCAAAGGACTTCTTCAACACTTTCAACTCTAATGACTTCAACATCTTCAGCATATTCACTAAGGACTTCAATCTTAGATATCACTAAAGACTACAAGTGAGACAAGAAGTATTACTCAAGACTTGAAGACTAAGGAAACACAACTTAGAAGGAATCATCATCACCTTGAAGTTTTGTGACCAAGAATTTTTCCAAGGAAACCATGATCTCGTTCATGAAGAATCAACTAAGAAGTATGGAAAGAATTCAAGTGAACCATGTAGATGGACCACCATTTATAGTTAAAAATCAAACACACCAACTTATGTGGTGTAACAAAAATATTTTGTTGCCTAAAAATGTGCTTGAACTTGTTGTTTGAGTGGAATGTTTCATTGTGATTGCTTGCACATTGCTTGAGTGAATTGTGATGTGTGTGATTAGAAATATTCCCTTAGAAATATGTTGCCTATTCTAATCCCAATCCAACCCAAACAGATGACTTCTCCAAGAGACTCTAACCTCAAAGTGGATGACATCAACACCAACCAAGCTGACAGCATGAAAGAACTCATAGCAACCCAAAACCAGTTGAGCCAAGAGACAACTCAGCTTTTAGCCAACAACAATGGACTAGACCCAGCCATACAAAGGATTTTGAAACTTCAATCCCAATTGTTGCAAGGATTAGTTACTCAAATGATCAACATGAGAGAAAACTTTTCCCAAGGAGTTTGTGACAACAAGGATGACAAAGATGTTATTTTAGGAGGAACCCAAGCTTGTAATATTTGTGGAGACAAGGATCATACATCTAAGGAGCATGAAGATCAATGCCCCAACTGCGAAGAGAAACATCCTATTGGACAATGTCCCACTTCTCAAGCTACTTGTTACCTATGTGAAGGAAACAATCATGCCCCTATTCAATGCCCCATCTATCCTATAGTTCAACAAATGAAGCAAGATGGAATGCATCAAATGTTTGGAAACCTCCATAAGGGAACAACTTCTACCAAGATGGATGAAGGCAAAGTCAGAACCATGCCACATAAGGCCAAATCCAAAGTGACCATAAAGTGTTGCTACTCTTGTGAAGAAGAAGGTCATATCTCTAGTAACTGCCCCAAGAAGAGAGAAAGATTTCCCACCTTTGTGGTGAAATATGAAGAGTATGAACTAGAAGAACTCCTAGCTTTGGAGAAACCCAAGAAGAAGAAGAAGAAATGCCCCAACCCAAACAAGAAGGATATTACTCAAGAGCAATGTTACACTTGCAAAGAGATGGGACATTATGCCAATGAATGCCCAGAAAAGAAGAAGAACCAAGGAAACAAACAAGAGGCAATGATACCAAAAGAAAAGAAAGATATCAGCCAAGTGATGTGTTTCAATTGCAAAGAACCAGGACATTATGCAAGAAATTGTCCAGAGAAGATGAACAAGTTGAACAAGCCTATGGAGAAGCTCAACCTTGGCCCATGAGTCAAGTGTGGAAACAAAGGACGCAATGCAAAAGTTTACTTAGAGAAGTTTCCCCAGGATCCCAAGAAGGACAATATGTAATTTTTGTTTGAGAATTTTTAAGGGTGGTAGTACCCTAGATGCTTTGAGCCAACTTGTAACCCCTAGCCTCCCCAAATCTCAGGACGAGATTTATTTTAAGGGTGGTAGCCTGTCACATCCCAAGATTTTCCAAATCTTGTAATGTGAAAAATAAAATAAACAAAATAAATTTTGTTGAAAATCAGGGTGAAAAGAAACTTTTGTTTCTAAATGGAAAACTTAAAATCCCATCCTGAACAAACTTTGGTAAAAGTTTGAATCCAACAAAAAATCCAAATCAAGATAAATGCATTCCTCAATGAATGTATCTGGAAATTTAAACACTTGGAAAAACAAATCCAAATCCTAAAACCCTAATGGAATAAAAATCATTTCCAAGTTATCTCCAAATCTATGGATTTGATCCATACCAAAATGGATCAACAAAATATTCACAAAGGATCAAGAAAGACAAACAGAGATATTATAAGACCATAGAAATTGGTTTCACTTAGTTTGGAACCATGGATAAAATCTTATGAATATAATAAGATAAGGAAATTGAATTCCCAAAGCTAATAAAGACCTTACCAAAAACCCATACCAATTGGTGAACAAATAATCCTAAATGGATTTAAAAAGATAAACATTTAATAAAGGGAAAATAAAAGTATTTTATTACTACTTTAAAATCTTTTTATAAAAGTTTTTGGTTCTCAAAATAAAAAGAAATATTTTAAATAAAGATTATTTTATAAAGCCAAATTAAACCTAGGCCAAGACTTTGAAACAAAAGGTTTTGCTTTGATTAAAAATAGTAGAGGTTTATTTAAAATAAAATAAAAAGGATTTAAATATCCAAGTTTTATTAATAAAGGTTTTACTATTTCCAAAACATCAAAACTTATTTATTTATTTCAAATAAGTTTTCCAACTATTTTATATTCTCAAAATAAAACCTACTGAAGTGTTTTGGTTTTATTCTAGATTTTCAAAATAAAGATTTAATAAAACAAATCCTATAACTAAGGTCCATTTTATTTAATTATTAATGGACCCTAAAATAAAAGGTTATTTTGTTTTAAACAAGTTCCAAGTATTCCTTATTTCCAAATAAAACCTACTGATTTGAGTTTGAAAATATTTGGATTTCAAATGGAAATTTTATTAAATAAACCAAACCCTATTTGATTAATAAACCATGGTCCATTTTATATTTAATTAATAAATGGAACCTAAAAAGAATAAAAATATTATTTTATTTTGGAATGATGGTTGATGTTGATAAACAGAACCAAAAACTCATTATAAGTTTGAATTGTTTGAATGGTTTGAATTGATTTGAACCTTGTTTGTTTGTTTGAAAAATCAAAACAGAAAATAGAAATAGAAAAGGAAAAAAAGAAATCAGAAACAGAAAAAAATAGTGCAAAGGACCCAGCCCAACAAGGCCCAAGAATTCAGCCAATTTCCTCCCAGAGAAAAGCACTACTTTCAGAATCTAACTTTACAGAGGTGACCGGTGGACCTCCCCTCGTTTCTTTTCCCACGATCAGGCCCACTTCCTGCTCATCGTCCACACCACGACCCTTCTTCCCTCACCGCGGCGTTTCGCTGATTTCTCGCGATCAATTAGCCATAATGCCTGAGTAATTCCTCGCAGTGACCACGCTCGTTAAATCGCCTCACCCTCCTCTCTCTTTCCCCCCAAACACCACCTCCCCTCTGCCACCAGGCTGCCTCGAATCGGCTCTGCACCGCCTCTGCTCTCCTCCCAGCTCCACCAATTCGGCTGAACCACCGCCCTTGACTCCCGAGCACGCAGTCAAGTTTGCTGACTACTGGAGCACTCTCAGCCTCCTTCGCCAGCTTGGTGACCTGCAACCTCGACTCTGACCATGTCTGAGCGCCACCGACGATAAACCCAACTCCGGTGAGCTCTAGCACTCGACTCCGTGCGCGCCTTGATTAGTGAATCATGTCGTTTGATTCGTCTGTGTCTTCTGCGTCTCTAGGTGCTCGCCAATCACTCGCGCGTGCCTCCCAGCGTCCTAGCGGCGACGACCTTGTAATCGCTGCGCCTTTTTCTCCGACGAAGCCTCGGTAATCGCCACCTTGTCCTTCCGATGATACGCCTGTCCAGCACTCGCCGCATCTAACGCATCTGTTTCTTGCCCTCGGTGGACAGCGGCCCTCCCGTCGTCGGCGAAGCTCCTGGCGCCACCCTAAACTCCGGCGAGCAATCAACACCAACCTCGTAGCCCTTCGCCGACAAGAACACGTTGAGAATCAGCAAGGCGCAGAACCTGTGAGCTACCTCTCTCTCTCCTCTGTGCGCCCACCTCGCCACAGAGCCAGCGCTGCCCGCTAGCACCGCTTCCACCTTCATCGCACAGTCAATCAAATGCGATCTGGATCCAGCGGGTACGATAGATTCACTTAACTGAAAGGGTACGCTAGTTCTGAGTCGTATGATCGCATTTAAATCCAACGCCCAATAGCCGTGATCCGCAGCGAACCGGTACCGTCCAATTAAAACGCGCCGCGTGTCACCTATTCTGTTTAAAAACAGATTTGAAAACAGAATTATTTGCAAACTTCAAACCCTTGTATATTTGGATCCACACGTCCAAAAATTACAAATTTTATGTCGTTGGATTCAGGAGAGCAATACCTAGCCAACCATGCCCTTGGTTTAGCAAATAGTATCTGTTAGTTTGTTTGTTTTTGCAGTTTCTTTTGTGAGCTTGTTTAGAGTATAAAAATTATTTAAAAATGATTTTTGGGTTAAAACCTTTGCAACATGGTTTGTTGTGACCTTACTGACCCTAGGAACCCACCCATGATTTGGAAAAGGAATTTGGAATAGTTTAGAATGGATTAATTGGTTTAGTTCATTTCTAGCTAAATAAAACTATTGAATTGTTTATGGAAATGGTGTGATTTGAACCTACTAACATTGGGAACCACTTTGTGGATTCAAAAATGAATTTGATGAAACAAAATAATGATTCTTTGATTTAAAACCATTTCTAGTAATAGAAATGTGGTTTATTTATTAAAAATGGTTTTGGAAGAAAACCTTTGGAAAGTGTTTTGTTTTAAAATCTCTGACCCTAAATACCAAGTTTTATGGTTGGAAAACAAATTGGGTGAACCCTATAGGTTAATGCCTTAGTAAAAATATTTCTACACCACATAAAATAATACTTTGTTTTGAAAATGGTTTTTAAAGTGAAACCTTTTGCAAATGACTTTGCTGCCTTACAAAATAACCATTAGGTGTTTTCAAATGTTTGTGACCCATTAGGAACCACTTATACAAATAAAACAATCTTCTGCATGCTTGTATGCATTGCTTGTTTTTATTATTTTTATGTGATGAATTGCTTGAATGGTAGATTGAAATATTGTTTGCTTGATTGAATTGTAGTGACTTGAAGTGTGTGAACATTGCAAAGATCAAGGAGTGAACCTATACTCTCTACCAAAAAGGCAAGTGATGCTTCATACTTTTGTCCCATTATTTTGACTATGCATTAGTGATTTTTCTAAGTAGGATTTGCATGGAATTTTGCTAAGTGTAAACTATGCTATGGGAAAACCTAGTAGATGAAACCTTAGTAGAAATTTCCTAAGTTAAGATTCCTGTTACTTTCATGCTTAGCTTAGCTAATAGAAAACAAGGGTGGAATATATATTCATGCTATGGAAAATTTCTAAGTCTGTGGACTTATGTTTTGTTTAATAAAACAACTAAGTGAATGAATCACCTGGGTGGAATGGAAGGAATGGTATGTGTTGAGTGGTTCACAAGGCCATGGACTTGGCTTGTGTATCTCACTTGTGGATGGCCACCCAGTAACAAAGAGATTTGAGATGTCAAATGTTGAGAAGCTTCAAGTGCAGCCACTTGGCATTATGGGCTCTGCCTGGATCATATAGGTTGCAATAACTTAGCCAAATGGACAGTTGGTGGTAGGGGTTTGATAGGTTGTAGCGCGTCCATGTTGGTCTAAGGGAAGGCTTCTGAAAGATCTTGTCTTGGTGAAACCAAGTCTTGTGGGGAAAGTGCACCACCTCTGCAGAGTGTAAAATCTAAGTACTTAGCCATGTCCCTGGCAAAGGACAATTTGAGCATCAAGACATGGAAGCTATCAAGAATCTCCTCATCCCAATTTCTAAGTTAAAAACTTGTGGGTGAACAAGGGTTAAAGGATCACCAATTTCTATTGGGAGATACCTTGGGTGTTTTTGTCAAGCAAAAGCTTAGTGTTTTCAAATGATAAGGAAAAAAATCTATTTTGAGCAATGCAAGCCTAAGCTCCACTTAGCCTAATGCATATAGATGATAGACTCCACTATACTACCATAGTATCACTTGCCAATACAATTCAAATGTATTGACCCTTGTGGCTGTAACTTGAAATGTTGCAGGTTTGATTGATTTTAGTGAAGATTGAATGTTTAGGATTACAAAGTCTACAACCAACATCTGCCTGTGGCACTTTGAAGATGAAGGACCCCATGCTTATAGTTATTCTGCTGCAATGTAATGTAATAGCCAAATGAGCTATGTAAGATGTAATAAATTATTTTATTCCTGGTTATAAAGTTGTATTATGACCTTTGTTTCTTGATATTACATCTTAACTGTGGATGCTAGCTATTGATCCAGGGACTAGCATTGCAATCACAGGGATCTCTACCTTATTAAAGGTTGGGACCTCTACAAAACCACGCATGGATCCACCATTGTCATTGCGTGTCTGTTCTTTTAATGAACCACACCCATTATCATTGCATCTCTTTTCCTCTCATAAACCACACATGGATCCACCAGTGTCATTGCATGTGTGTTCTTTTCATGAACCACACCTAGTGTCAGTGCATGTGTATTCCTCTCAAAGACCACACATGGATCCACCAGTGTTATTGCATGTCTGTTCTTCTCATGAACCACACCCAGTGTCATTGCATGTGTGTTCCTTTAACAAACTGCACATGGATCCACCAGTGTCATTGGATGTGTGTTCCTCTCATGAACCACATCTAGAGTCATTGCATGTGTGTTCTTCTCATAAACCACATAAGGATACACTAGTGTCATTGCATGTCTGTTCTTCTCATGAACCACAGCTAGAGTCATTGCATGTCTGTTCTTCTCACAAACCACATAAGGATCCACTGGTGTCATTGGATGTGTGTTCTTCTCATGAACCACACATAGATCCACCAGTGTCATTGCATGTCTACTCTTTTCATTAACCATAGTTAGAGTCGTTCCATGTATGTTGTTTTAACAAACCACATATCACCAGTGTCATTGCATGTGTGTTCTTCTCATGAACCACACATGGATCCACCAAGTGTGATTGCATGTCTGTTCTTTTCACAAACCACATATGGATCCACCAGTGTCATTGCATGTCTGCTCTTTTCACAAACCACATATCACCAGTGTCATTGCATGTGTGTTCTTCTCACAAACCACATAAGGATCCACCAGTGTCATTGGATGTTTGTTCCTCTCACGAACCACATAAAGATCGACCGGTGTCATTGGATGTGTGTTCTTCTCATGAACCACACCCAGTGTCATTGCATGTGTGTTATTCCCACAAACCACACATGGATCAAACAGTGTCATTGCATGTGTGTTCTTCTCATGAACCACGGCTAGAGTCATTGGATGTGTGTTCTTTTCATGAACCACACCCAGTGTCACTTCATGTGTGTGTCATTGCATGTGTGTTCTTCTCATGAACCACGGCTAGAGTCATTGCATGTGTGTTCTTCTCATGAACCACATAAGGTTCCACCAGTGTCATTGGATGTGCGTTCTTCTCACAAACCACATAAGGATCCACCAGTGTCATTGCATGTCTGTTCTTTTAAAGAACCACACCTAGTGTCATTGCATGTCTGGTCCTCTCATAAACCACACATGGATCCACCAGTGTCATTGCATGTGTGTTCTTCTCATGAACCACAGCTAGAGTCACTGCATGTCTGTTATTCTCACAAACAACATACGGATACACCAGTGTCATTGCATGTGTGTTCTTCTCATGAACCACACGCAGTGTCATTGCATGTGTGTTCCTTTCACAAACTACACATGGATCCACCAGTATCATTGGATGTGTGTTCCTCTCATAAACCACATCTAGAGTCATTGCATGTGTGTTCTTCTCATGAACCACAGCTAGAGTCATTGCATGTCTCTTATTCTCACAAACCACATAAGGATCCACCGGTGTCATTGGATGTGTGTTCCTCTCACGAAACACATAAAGATCCACCGGTGTCATTGGATGTGTGTTCTTCTCATGAACCACACCCAGTGTCATTGCATGTGTGTTATTCCCACAAACCACACATGGATCAGCCAGTGTCATTTCATGTGTGTTCATCTCATCAACCACGGCTAGAGTCATTGCATTTGTGTTCTTTTCATGAACCACACCCAGTTTCATTGGATGTGTGTTCCTCTCATAGACCACACATGGATCCCCCAGTGTCATTGCATGTTTGCTCTTTTCATGAACCACATCTAGAGTCATTGCATGTGTGTTCTTCTCACAGACCACATAAGGATCCACAAGTGTCATTGGATGTGTTCTTCTCACAAACCACATAAGGATCCACTAGTGTCATTGGATGTGTGTTCTATTCATGAAACACACCCAGTGTCATTGGATGTGTGTTCTTCTCACAGACCACACATGGATCCCCTAGTGTCATTGCATGTGTGTTCTTTTCACAAACCACATAAGGATCCACCAGTGTCATTGGATGTGTTTTCTTTTTTATGCACCACATCTAGAGTCATTGCATGTCTGGTATTCCCACAGAACACACATGGATCCACCAGTGTCATTGTATGTGTGTTCATATCATGAACCACGGCTAGAGTGATTGCATGTGTGTTCTTCTCACAAACCACATAAGGATACACCAGTGTCATTGCATCTGTGTTCTTCTCATGATCCACACCCAGTGTCATTGCATGTGTGTTCCTTTCACAAACTACACATGGATCCACCAGTGTCATTGGATGTGTGTTCCTCTCATGAACCACATCTTGAGTCATTGCATTTGTGTTCTTCTCACAAACCACATAAGGATACACCAGTGTCATTGCATCTTCGTTCTTCTCATTAACCTCACCTAGTGTCATTGCATGTGTGTTCCTTTCACAAACTGCACATGGATCCACCAGTGTCATTGGATGTGTGCTCCTCTCATGAACCACATCTAGAGTCATTGCATGTGTGTTCTTCTCACAAACCACATAAGGATACACTAGTGTCATTGCATGTATGTTCTTCTCATGAACCACAGCTAGAGTCATTGCATGCCTGTTCTTCTCACAAACCACATAAGGATCCATCGGTGTCATTGGATGTGTGTTCTTCTCATGAACCACACATGGATCTACCAGTATCATTGTATGTCTGATCTTTTCATTAACCATAGTTAGAGTCGTTGCATGTCTGCTCTTTTCACAAATCACACATCACCAGTGTAATTGCATGTGTGTTCTTCTTATGAACCACACATGGATCCACCCAGTGTGATTGCATGTTTGTTCTCTTCACAAACCACATATAGATCCACCAGTGTTATTGCATGTCTGCTCTTTTCACAAACCACATATCACCAGTGTCATTGCATGTGTGTTCTTCTCACAAACCACATAAGGATCCACCAGTGTCATTGGATGTGTGTTCCTCTCACGAACCACATAGGGATCCACCGGTGTCATTGGATGTGTGTTCTTCTCATGAACCACACCCAGTGTCATTGCATGTGTGTTCCTCTCACAGACCACACATGGATCCACCAGTGTTATTGCATGTGTGTTCTTCTTATGAACCACAGCTATTGCCATTGCATGTCTGTTATTCTCACAAACCACATAAGGATACACCAGTGTTATTGCATGTGTGTGGTTCTCATGAACCACACCCAGTGTCATTGCATGTTTGTTCGTTTCACAAACTACACATGGATCCACCAGTGTCATTGGATGTGTGTTCCTCTCATGAACCACACCTTGAGTCATTGCATGTGTGTTCTTCTCACAAACCACATAAGGATACACCAGTGTCATTGCATCTCTGTTCTTCTCATTAACCACACATGGATCCACCAGTGTCATTGCATGTGTGTTCTTCTCAAGAACCACGGCTAGAGTCATTGCATGTGTGATCTTTTCATGAACCACACCCAGTGTCATTGGATGTGTGTTCCTCTCAGAGACCACACATGGATCCACCAGTGTCATTGCATGTGTGTTCTTCTCACAAACCACGCATGGATCCACCAGTGTCATTGCGTGTCTGTTCTTTTAATGAACCACACCCATTATCATTGCATGTCTTTTCCTCTCATAAACCACACATGGATCCACCAGTGTCATTGCATGTGTGTTCTTTTCATGAACCACACCCAGTGTCATTGCATGTGTATTCCTCTCACAGACCACACATGGATCCACCAGTGTCATTGCATGTCTGTTCTTCTCATGAACCACACCCAGTGTCATTGCATGTGTGTTCCTTTAACAAACTGCACATGGATCCACCAGTGTCATTGGATGTGTGTTCCTCTCATGAACCACATCTAGAGTCATTGCATGTGTGTTCTTCTCATAAACCACATAAGGATACACTAGTGTCATTGCATGTCTGTTCTTCTCATGAACCACAGCTAGAGTCATTGCATGTCTGTTCTTCTCACAAACCACATAAGGATCCACTGGTGTCAATGGATGTGTGTTCTTCTCATGAACCACACATAGATCCACCAGTGTCATTGCATGTCTACTCTTTTCATTAACCATAGTTAGAGTCGTTCCATGTATGTTGTTTTCACAAACCACATATCACCAGTGTCATTGCATGTGTGTTCTTCTCATGAACCACACATGGATCCACCAAGTGTGATTGCATGTCTGTTCTTTTCACAAACCACATATGGATCCACCAGTGTCATTGCATGTCTGCTCTTTTCACAAACCACATATCACCAGTGTCATTGCATGTGTGTTCTTCTCACAAACCACATAAGGATCCACCAGTGTCATTGGATGTTTGTTCCTCTCACGAACCACATAAAGATCGACCGGTGTCATTGGATGTGTGTTCTTCTCATGAACCACACCCAGTGTCATTGCATGTGTGTTATTCCCACAAACCACACATGGATCAACCAGTGTCATTGCATGTGTGTTCTTCTCATGAACCATGGGTAGAGTCATTGGATGTGTGTTCTTTTCATGAACCACACCCAATGTCACTTCATGTGTGTGTCATTGCATGTGTGTTCTTCTCATGAACCACGGCTAGAGTCATTGCATGTGTGTTCTTCTCAGGAACCACATAAGGTTCCACCAGTGTCATTGGATGTGCGTTCTTCTCACAAACCACATAAGGATCCACTAGTGTCATTGCATGTCTGTTCTTTTAATGAACCACACCTAGTGTCATTGCATGTATGGTCCTCTCATAAACCACACATGGATCCACCAGTGTCATTGCATGTGTGTTCTTCTCATGAACCACAGCTAGAGTCACTGCATGTCTGTTATTCTCACAAACAACATACGGATACACCAGTGTCATTGCATGTGTGTTCTTCTCATGAACCACACGCAGTGTCATTGCATGTGTGTTCCTTTCACAAACTACACATGGATCCACCAGTATCATTGGATGTGTGTTCCTCTCATAAACCACATCTAGAGTCATTGCATGTGTGTTCTTCTCATGAACCACAGCTAGAGTCATTGCATGCCTCTTATTCTCACAAACCACATAAGGATCCACCGGTGTCATTGGATGTGTGGTCCTCTCACGAACCACATAAAGATCCACCGGTGTCATTGGATGTGTGTTCTTCTCATGAACCACACCCAGTGTCATTGCATGTGTGTTATTCCCACAAACCACACATGGATCAACCAGTGTCATTGCATGTGTGTTCTTCTCATGAACCACGGCTAGAGTCATTGGATGTGTGTTCTTTTCATGAACCACACCCAGTGTCACTTCATGTGTGTGTCATTGCATGTGTGTTCTTCTCATGAACCACGGCTAGAGTCATTGCATGTGTGTTCTTCTCATGAACCACATAAGGTTCCACCAGTGTCATTGGATGTGCGTTCTTCTCACAAACCACATAAGGATCCACCGGTGTCATTGGATGTGTGTTTTTCTCATGAACCACACATGGATCCACCAGTGTGACTGCATGTCTACTCTTTTAATTAACAACAGTTAGAGTCGTTCCATGTCTGTTCTTTTCACAAACCAGATATCACCAGTGTCATTGCATGTATGTTCTTCTCATGAACCACACATGGATCCACCCAGTGTGATTGCATGTCTGTTCTTTTCACAAACCACATATGGATCCACTAGTGTCATTGCATGTCTGCTCTTTTCATGAACCACATCTAGAGTCATTGCATGTGTGTTCTTCTCATAGACCACATAAGGATCCACCAGTGTCATTGGATGTGTATTCTTCTCACAAACCACATAATGATCCACTAGTGTCATTGGATGTGTGTTATATTCATGAACCACACCTAGTGTCATTGTATGTGTGTTTTCTCACAGACCACACATGGATCCCACAGTGTCATTGCATGTGTGTTCTTCTCATGAAGCACGGCTAGAGTCATTGGATGTGTGTTCTTTTCATGAACCACATCCAGTGTTATTGGATGTGTGTTCCTCTCACAGACCACACATGGATCCACTAGTGCCATTGCATGTGTGTTCATCTCATCAACCACGGCTAGAGTCATTGCATGTGTGTTCTTTTCATGAACCACACCCAGTGTCATTGGATGTGTGTTCCTCTCATAGACCACACATGGATCCCCCAGTGTCATTGCATGTTTGCTCTTTTCATGAACCACATCTAGAGTCATTGCATCTGTGTTCTTCTCACAGACCACATAAGGATCCACAAGTGTCATTGGATGTGTTCTTCTCACAAACCACATAAGGATCCACTAGTGTCATTGGATGTGTGTTCTATTCATGAACCACACCCAGTGTCATTGTATCTGTGTTCTTCTCACAGACCACACATGGATCCCCTAGTGTCATTGCATGTGTGTTCTTCTCATGAACCACGGCTAGAGTCATTGCATGTGTCTTCTTTTCATGAACCACACCCAGTGTCATTGGATGTGTGTTCCTCTCACAAACCACATAAGGATCCACCAGTGTCATTGGATGTGTGTTCTTTTCACAAACCACATAAGGATCCACCAGTGTCATTGGATGTGTGTTCTTTTCATGCACCACATCTAGAGTCATTGCATGTCTGGTATTCCCACAGAACACACATGGATCCACCAGTGTCATTGCATGTGTGTTCATATCATGAACCACGGCTAGAGTGATTGCATGTGTGTTCTTCTCACAAACCACATAAGGATACACCAGTGTCATTGCATGTGTGTTCTTCTCATGATCCACACCCAGTGTCATTGCATGTGTGTTCCTTTCACAAACTACACATGGATCCACCAGTGTCATTGGATGTGTGTTCCTCTCATGAACCACATCTTGAGTCATTGCATGTGTGTTCTTCTCACAAACCACATAAGGATACACCAGTGTCATTGCATCTCCGTTCTTCTCATTAACCTCACCTAGTGTCATTACATGTGTGTTCCTTTCACAAACTGCACATGGATCCACCAGTGTCATTGGATGTGTGCTCCTCTCATGAACCACATCTAGAGTCATTGCATGTGTGTTCTTCTCACAAACCACATAAGGATACACTAGTGTCATTGCATGTCTGTTCTTCTCATGAACCACAGCTAGAGTCATTGCATGTCTGTTCTTTTCACAAACCACATAAGGATCCACCGGTGTCATTGGATGTGTGTTCTTCTCATGAACCACACATGGATCTACCAGTATCATTGTATGTCTGATCTTTTCATTAACCATAGTTAGAGTCGTTGCATGTCTGTTCTTTTCACAAACCACACATCACCAGTGTAATTGCATGTGTGTTCTTCTTATGAACCACACATGGATCCACCCAGTGTGATTGCATGTCTGTTCTCTTCACAAACCACATATAGATCCACCAGTGTTATTGCATGTCTGCTCTTTTCACAAACCACATATCACCAGTGTCATTGCATGTGTGTTCTTCTCACAAACCACATAAGGATCCACCAGTGTCATTGGATGTGTGTTCCTCTCACGAACCACATAGGGATCCACCGGTGTCATTGGATGTGTGTTCTTCTCATGAACCACACCCAGTGTCATTGCATGTGTGTTCCTCTCACAGACCACACATGGATCCACCAGTGTCATTGCATGTGTGTTCTTCTTATGAACCACAGCTAGAGCCATTGCATGTCTGTTATTCTCACAAACCACATAAGGATACACCAGTGTTATTGCATGTGTGTAGTTCTCATGAACCACACCCAGTGTCATTGCATGTTTGTTCGTTTCACAAACTACACATGGATCCACCAGTGTCATTGGATGTGTGTTCCTCTCATGAACCACATCTTGAGTCATTGCATGTGTGTTCTTCTCACAAACCACATAAGGATACACCAGTGTCATTGCATCTGTTTTCCTCATTAACCACACATGGATCCACCAGTGTCATTGCATGTGTGTTCTTCTCAAGAACCACGGCTAGAGTCATTGCATGTGTGTTCTTTTCATGAACCACACCCAGTGTCATTAGATGTGTGTTCCTCTCAGATACCACACATGGATCCACCAGTGTCATTGCATGTGTGTTTTTCTCACAAACCACGCATGGATCCACCAGTGTCATTGCGTGTCTGTTCTTTTAATGAACCACACCCATTATCATTGCATGTCTTTTCCTCTCATAAACCACACATGGATCCACCAGTGTCATTGCATGTGTGTTCTTTTCATGAACCACACCCAGTGTCATTGCATGTGTATTCCTCTCACAGACCACACATGGATCCACCAGTGTCATTGCATGTCTGTTCTTCTCATGAACCACAACCAGTGTCATTGCATGTGTGTTCCTTTAACAAACTACACATGGATCCACCAGT
Source organism: Avena insularis (assembly GCA_023614405.1). Taxonomy (NCBI): domain Eukaryota; kingdom Viridiplantae; phylum Streptophyta; class Magnoliopsida; order Poales; family Poaceae; genus Avena; species Avena insularis. The sequence continues at coordinate 357,536,029 of CM042684.1, forward strand.
GTCATTGGATATGTGTTCCTCTCATGAACCACATCTAGAGTCATTGCATGTGTGTTCTTCTCACAAACCACATAAGGATACACCAGTGTCATTGCATGTCTGTTCTTCTCATGAACCACAGCTAGAGTCATTGCATGTCTATTCTTCTCACAAACCACATAAGGATCCACCGGTGTCATTGGATGTGTGTTCTTCTCATGAACCACACATAGATCCACCAGTGTCATTGCATGTCTACTCTTTTCATTAACCATAGTTAGAGTCGTTCCATGTATGTTCTTTTCACAAACCACATATCAGCAGTGTCATTGCATGTGTGTTCTTCTCATGAACCACACATGGATCCACCAAGTGTGATTGCATGTCTGTTCTTTTCACAAACCACATATGGATCCACCAGTGTCATTGCATGTCTGCTCTTTTCACAAACCACATATCACCAGTGTCATTGCATGTGTGTTCTTCTCACAAACCACATAAGGATCCACCAGTGTCATTGGATGTGTGTTCCTCTCACGAACCACATAAAGATCGACCGGTGTCATTGGATGTGTGTTCTTCTCATGAACCACACCCAGTGTCATTGCATGTGTGTTATTCCCACAAACCACACATGGATCAACCAGTGTCATTGCATGTGTGTTCTTCTCATGAACCATGGCTAGAGTCATTGGATGTGTGTTCTTTTCATGAACCACACCCAGTGTCACTTCATGTGTGTGTCATTGCATGTGTGTTCTTCTCATGAACCACAGCTAGAGTCATTGCATGTGTGTTCTTCTCATGAAGCACGGCTAGAGTCATTGGATGTGTGTTCTTTTCATGAACCACATCCAGTGTTATTGGATGTGTGTTCCTCTCACAGACCACACATGGATCCACTAGTGCCATTGCATGTGTGTTCATCTCATCAACCACGGCTAGAGTCATTGCATGTGTGTTCTTTTCATGAACCACACCCAGTGTCATTGGATGTGTGTTCCTCTCATAGACCACACATGGATCCCCCAGTGTCATTGCATGTTTGCTCTTTTCATGAACCACATCTAGAGTCATTGCATCTGTGTTCTTCTCACAGACCACATAAGGATCCACAAGTGTCATTGGATGTGTTCTTCTCACAAACCACATAAGGATCCACTAGTGTCATTGGATGTGTGTTCTATTCATGAACCACACCCAGTGTCATTGTATGTGTGTTCTTCTCACAGACCACACATGGATCCCCTAGTGTCATTGCATGTGTGTTCTTCTCATGAACCACGGCTAGAGTCATTGCATGTGTCTTCTTTTCATGAACCACACCCAGTGTCATTGGATGTGTGTTCCTCTCACAAACCACATAAGGATCCACCAGTGTCATTGGATGTGTGTTCTTTCACAAACCACATAAGGATCCACCAGTGTCATTGGATGTGTGTTCTTTTCATGCACCACATCTAGAGTCATTGCATGTCTGTATTCCCACGTAACACACATGGATCCACCAGTGTCATTGCATGTGTGTTCATATCATGAACCACGGCTAGAGTGATTGCATGTGTGTTCTTCTCACAAACCACATAAGGATACACCAGTGTCATTGCATGTGTGTTCTTCTCATGATCCACACCCAGTGTCATTGCATGTGTGTTCCTTTCACAAACTACACATGGATCCACCAGTGTCATTGGATGTGTGTTCCTCTCATGAACCACATCTTGAGTCATTGCATGTGTGTTCTTCTCACAAACCACATAAGGATACACCAGTGTCATTGCATCTCCGTTCTTCTCATTAACCTCACCTAGTGTCATTACATGTGTGTTCCTTTCACAAACTGCACATGGATCCACCAGTGTCATTGGATGTGTGCTCCTATCATGAACCACATCTAGAGTCATTGCATGTGTGTTCTTCTCACAAACCACATAAGGATACACTAGTGTAATTGCATGTCTGTTCTTCTCATGAACCACAGCTAGAGTCATTGCATGTCTGTTCTTTTCACAAACCACATAAGGATCCACCGGTGTCATTGGATGTGTGTTCTTCTCATGAACCACACATGGATCTACCAGTATCATTGTATGTCTGATCTTTTCATTAACCATAGTTAGAGTCGTTGCATGTCTGTTCTTTTCACAAACCACACATCACCAGTGTAATTGCATGTGTGTTCTTCTTATGAACCACACATGGATCCACCAAGTGTGATTGCATGTCTGTTCTCTTCACAATCCACATATAGATCCACCAGTGTTATTGCATGTCTGCTCTTTTCACAAACCACATATCACCAGTGTCATTGCATGTGTGTTCTTCTCACAAACCACATAAGGATCCACCAGTGTCATTGGATGTGTGTTCCTCTCACGAACCACATAGGGATCCACCGGTGTCATTGGATGTGTGTTCTTCTCATGAACCACACCTAGTGTCATTGCATGTGTGTTCCTCTCACAGACCACACATGGATCCACCAGTGTCATTGCATGTGTGTTCTTCTTATGAACCACAGCTAGAGCCATTGCATGTCTGTTATTCTCACAAACCACATAAGGATACACCAGTGTTATTGCATGTGTGTAGTTCTCATGAACCACACCCAGTGTAATTGCATGTTTGTTCGTTTCACAAACTACACATGGATCCACCAGTGTCATTGGATGTGTGTTCCTCTCATGAACCACATCTTGAGTCATTGCATGTGTGTTCTTCTCACAAACCACATAAGGATACATCAGTGTCATTGCATCTCTGTTCTTCTCATTAACCACACATGGATCCACCAGTGTCATTGCATGTGTGTTCTTCTCAAGAACCACGGCTAGAGTCATTGCATGTGTGTTCTTTTCATGAACCACACCCAGTGTCATTGGATGTGTGTTCCTCTCAGATACCACACATGGATCCACCAGTGTCATTGCATGTGTGTTCTTCTCACAAACCACGCATGGATCCACCAGTGTCATTGCGTGTCTGTTCTTTTAATGAACCACACCCATTATCATTGCATGTCTTTTCCTCTCATAAACCACACATGGATCCACCAGTGTCATTGCATGTGTGTTCTTTTCATGAACCACACCCAGTGTCATTGCATGTGTATTCCTCTCACAGACCACACATGGATCCACCAGTGTCATTGCATGTCTGTTCTTCTCATGAACCACAACCAGTGTCATTGCATGTGTGTTCCTTTAACAAACTACACATGGATCCACCAGTGTCATTGGATATGTGTTCCTCTCATGAACCACATCTATAGTCATTGCATGTGTGTTCTTCTCACAAACCACATAAGGATACACCAGTGTCATTGCATGTCTGTTCTTCTCCTGAACCACAGCTAGAGTCATTGCATGTCTATTCTTCTCACAAACCACATAAGGATCCACCGGTGTCATTGGATGTGTGTTCTTCTCATGAACCACACATAGATCCACCAGTGTCATTGCATGTCTACTCTTTTCATTAACCATAGTTAGAGTCGTTCCATGTATGTTCTTTTCACAAACCACATATCAGCAGTGTCATTGCATGTGTGTTCTTCTCATGAACCACACATGGATCCACCAAGTGTGATTGCATGTCTGTTCTTTTCACAAACCACATATGGATCCACCAGTGTCATTGCATGTCTGCTCTTTTCACAAACCACATATCACCAGTGTCATTGCATGTCTGTTCTTCTCACAAACCACATAAGGATCCACCAGTGTCATTGGATGTGTGTTCCTCTCACGAACCACATAAAGATCGAGCGGTGTCATTGGATGTGTGTTCTTCTCATGAACCACACCCAGTGTCATTGCATGTGTGTTATTCCCACAAACCACACATGGATCAACCAGTGTCATTGCATGTGTGTTCTTCTCATGAACCATGGCTAGAGTCATTGGATGTGTGTTCTTTTCATGAACCACACCCAGTGTCACTTCATGTGTGTGTCATTGCATGTGTGTTCTTCTCATGAACCACAGCTAGAGTCATTGCATGTGTGTTCTTCTCATGAACAACATAAGGTTCCACCAGTGTCATTGGATGTGCGTTCTGCTCACAAACCACATAAGGATCCACCAGTGTCATTGCATGTTTGTTCTTTTAATGAACCACACCTAGTGTCATTGCATGTCTGGTCCTCTCATAAACCACACATGGATCCACCAGTGTCATTGCATGTGTGTTCTTCTCATGAACCACGGCTAGAGTCATTGCATGTGTGTTCTTTTCATGAACCACACCCAATGTCATTGGATGTTTGTTCCTCTCAGAGACCACACATGGATCCACCAGTGTCATTGCATGTGCGTTTTTCTGACAAACCACACATGGATCCACCAGTGTCATTGCATGTCTATTATTTTAATGAAACACACCTAGTGTCATTGCATGTATGTTCCTCTCATAAACCACACATGGATCCACCAGTGTCATTGCATGTGTGTTCTTTTCATGAACCATAGCTAGAGTCATTGCATGTCTGTTATTCTCACAAACCACATAAGGATATACCAGTGTCATTGCATGTGTGTTCTTCTCATGAACCATACACAGTGTCATTGCATGTGTGTTCCTTTCACAAACTACACATGGATCCACCGGTGTCATTTGATGTGTGTTCCTCTCACGAACCACATCTTGAGTCATTGCATGTGTGTTCTTCTCACAAACCACATAAGGATACACCATTGTCATTGCATGTGTGTTCTTCTCATGAACCACAGCTAGAGTCATTGCATGTCTGTTCTTCTCACAAACCACATAAGGATCTACCAGTGTCATTGGATGTGTGTTCTTCTCATGAACCACACATGGATCCACCAATGTGATTACATGTCTACTTTTTTCATTAACCAAAGTTAGAGTCGTTGCATGTCTGCTCTTTTCACAAACCACATATCACCAGTGTCATTGCATGTGTGTTCTTCTCATGAACCACACATGGATCCACCTAGTGTGATTGCATGTCTGTTCTTTTCACTAACCACATATGGATCCACTAGTGTCATTGCATGTCTGCTCTTTTCACAAACCACATATGGATCCACTAGTGTCATTGCATGTCTGCTCTTTTCACAAACCACATATCACTAGTGTCATTGCATGTGTGTTCTTCTCACAAACCACATAAGGATCCACCAATGTCATTGGATGTGTGTTCCTATCACAAACCACATAAAGATCCACCGGTGTCATTGGATGTGTGTTCTTTTCATAAACCACACCCAGTGTCATTGCATGTGTGTTCCTCTCACATACCACACATGGATCCAGCAGTGTCATTGCATGTGTGTTCTTCTAATGAACCACGGCTAGAGTCATTGCATGTGTGTTCTTTTCATGAACCACACCCAGTGTCATTGGATGTGTGTTCCTCTCACAGACCACACATGGATCCACCAGTGTCATTGCATTCATGTTCTTCTCACAAACCACACATGGATCCACCAGTGTCATTGCATGTCTGTTCTTTTAATGAACCACACCCAGTGTCATTGCATGTCTGGTCCTCTCATAAACCACACATGGATCCACCAGTGTCATTGCATGTGTGTTCTTCTCATGAACCATAGCTAGAGTCACTGCATGTCTGTTATTCTCACAAACAACATATGGATACACCAGTTTCATTGCATGTGTGTTCTTCTCATGAACCACACGCAGTGTCATTGCATGTGTGTTCCTTTCACAAACTACACATGGATCCACCAGTGTCATTGGATGTGTGTTCTTCTCACAAACCACATAAGGATACACAAGTGTCATTGCATGTGTGTTCTTCTCATGAACCACAGCTAGAGTCATTGCATGTCTGTTCTTCTCACAAACCACATAAGGATCCACGGGTGTCATTGGATGTGTGTTTTTCTCATGAACCACACATGGATCCACCAGTGTGATTGCATGTCTACTCTTTTAGTTAACCAAAGTTAGAGTCGTTCCATGTCTGTTCTTTTCACAAACCACATATCACCAGTGTCATTGCATGTGTGTTCTTCTCATGAACCACACATGGATCCACCCAGTGTGATTGCATGTCTGTTCTTTTCACAAACCACATATGGATCCACCGGTGTCATCACATGTCTGCTCTTTTCATGAACCACAGTTAGAGTCATTGCATGTGTGTTCTTCCCATGAACCACAGCTAGAGTCCTTGCATGTGTGTTCTTCTCACAAACCATATCATGAATCTCACCCAGTGTCATTGCATGTGTATTCTTCTCATTAACCACACATGGATCCACCGGTGTCATTGCATGTCTGCTCTTTTCATGAACCACAGTTAGAGTCATTGCATGTGTGATCCTCTCCACGACTACACATGGATCCACTATTGTCATTGGATATGTGTTCTTCTCATGAACCATATCTGGAGTCATTGGATGTGTGTTCTTTCCATGAACCACCGCTAGAGTCCTTGCATGTCTGCTCTTTTCATGAACCACATAAGGATACACCAGTGTCATTGCATGTGTGTTCTTCTCATGAACCACAGCTAGAGTCATTGCATGTCTGTTCTTCTCACAAACCACATAAGGATCCACCGGTGTCATTGGATGTGTGTTTTTCTCATGAACCACACATGGATCCACCAGTGTGATTGCATGTCTACTCTTTTAGTTAACCACAGTTAGAGTCGTTCCATGTCTGTTCTTTTCACAAACCACATATCACCAGTGTCATTGCATGTGTGTTCTTCTCATGAACCACACATGGATCCACCCAGTGTGATTGCATGTCTGTTCTTTTCACAAACCACATATGGATCCACCAGTGTCATTGCATGTCTGCTCTTTTCATGAACCACATCTAGATTCATTGCATGTGTGTTCTTCTCACAGACCACATAAGGATCCACCAGTGTCATTGGATGTGTATTCTTCTCACAAACCACATAAGGATCCACTAGTGTCATTGGATGTGTGTTATATTCATGAACCACACCTAGTGTCATTGTATCTGTGTTCTTCTCACATACCACACATGGATCCCCCAGTGTCATTGCGTGTGTGTTCTTCTCATGAAGCATGGCTAGAGTCATTGGATGTGTGTTCTTTTCATGAACCACATCCAGTGTTATTGGATGTGTGTTCCTCTCACAGACCACACATGGATCCACTAGTGTCATTGCATATGTGTTCATCTCATGAACCACGGCTAGAGTCATTGCATGTGTGTTCTTTTCATGAACCACACCCAGTGTCATTGGATGTGTGTTCCTCTCATAGACCACACATGGATCCCCCAGTGTCATTGCATGTCTGCTCTTTTCATGAACCACATCTAGAGTCATTGCATGTGTGTTCTTCTCAGAGACCACATAAGGATCCACCAGTGTCATTGGATGTGTTCTTCTCACAAACCACATAATGATCCACTAGTGTCATTGGATGTGTGTTCTATTCATGAACCACACCCAGTGTCATTGTATGTGTGTTCTTCTGACAGACCACACATGGATCCCCTAGTGTCATTGCAAGTGTGTTCTTCTCATGAACCACGGCTAGAGTCATTGCATGTGTGTTCTTTTCATGAACCACACCAAGTGTCATTGGATGTGTGTTCCTCTCACAAACCACATAAGGATCCACCAGAGTCATTGGATGTGTGTTCTTTTCACAAACCACATAAGGATCCACCAGTGTCACTGGATGTGTGTTCTTTTCATGCACCACATCTAGAGTCATTGCATGTCTGGTATTCCCACAGAACACACATGGATCTACCAGTGTCATGGCATGTGTGTTCATCTCATGAACAACGAGGTAGAGTCATTGCATGTGTGTTCTTCTCACAAACCACATAAGGATACACCAGTGTCATTGCATGTGTGTTCTTCTCATGAACCACACCCAGTGTCATTGCATGTGTGTTCCTTTCACAAACTACACATGGATCCACCAGTGTCATTGGATGTGTGTTCCTCTCATGAACCACATCTTGAGTCATTGCATGTGTGTTCTTCTCACAAACCAAATAAGGATACACCAGTGCCATTGCATCTCTGTTCTTCTCATTAACCACACCTAGTGTCATTGCATGTGTGTTCCTTTCACAAACTGGACATGGATCCACCAGTGTCATTGGATGTGTGTTCCTCTCATGAACCACATCTAGGGTCATTGCATGTGTGTTCTTCTCACAAACCACATAAGGATACACTAGTGTCATTGCATGTTTGTTCTTCTCATGAACCACATCTAGAGTCATTGCATGTCTATTCTTCTCATAAACCACATAAGGATCCACCGGTGTCATTGGATGTGTGTTCTTCTCATGAACCACACATGGATCTACCAGTGTCATTGTATGTCTGATCGTTTCATCAACCACAGTTAGAGTCGTTGCATGTCTGTTCTTTTCACAAACCACATATCACCAGTGTAATTGCATGTGGGTTATTCTTATGAACCACACATGGATCCACTCAGTGTGATTGCATGTCTGTTCTCTTCACAAACCACATATAGATCCACCAGTGGCATTGCATGTATGCTCTTTTCACAAACCACATATCACCAGTGTCATTGCATGTGTGTTCTTCTCACAAATCACGTAAGGATCCACCAGTGTCATTGGATGTGTGTTCCTCTCACGAACCACATAGGGATCCACCGGTGTCATTTGGTGTGTGTTCTTCTCATGAACCACACCCAGTGTCATTGCATGTGTGTTCGTCTCATAGACCACACATGGAACCACCAGTGTCATTGCATGTGTGTTCTTCTTATGAACCACAGCTAGAGTCATTGCATGTCTGTTATTCTCACAAACCACATAAGGATACACCAGTGTCATTGCATGTGTTTAGTTCTCATGAACCACACCCAGTGTCATTGCATGTTTGTTCCTTTCACAAACTACACATGGATCCACCAGTGTCATTGGATGTGTGTTCCTCTCATAAACCACATCTAGAGTCATTGCATGTGTGTTCTTCTCACAAACCACATAAGGATACACAAGTGTCATTGCATGTGTGTTCTTCTCATTAACCACAGCTAGAGTCATTGCATGTCTGTTCTTCCCAGAAACCACATAAGGATCCACCGGTGTCATTGGATGTGTGTTCTTCTCATGAACCACACATGGATCCACCAGTGTCATTGCATGTTTGCTCTTTTCATTAACCATAGTTAGAGTCGTTGCATGTCTGTTCTTTTCACAAACCACATATCACCAGTGTCATTGCATGTGTGTTCTTCTCGTGAACCACACATGGATCCACCTAGTGTGATTACATGTCTGTTCTTTTCACAAACCACATATAGATCCACCATTGTCATTGCATGTCTGCTCATTTCACAAACCACATATCACCAGTGTCATTGCATGTGTGTTCTTCTCACAAAACACATAAGGATCCACCAGTGTCATTGGATGTATGTTCCTCTCACAAACAACATAAGGATCCATCGGTGTCATTGGATGTGTGTTCTTCTCATGAACCACACCCAGTGTCATTGCCTGTGTGTTCCTCTCACAGACCACACATGATCCACCAGTGTTATTGCATGTGTGTTCTTCTCATGAACCATGGATAGAGTCATTGGATGTGTGTTCTTTTCATGAACCACACCCAGTCTTATTGCATGTGTGTTCCTCTCACAGACCACACATGGATCCACCAGTGTCATTGCATGTGTGTTCTTCTCATGAACCACGGCTAGAGTCATTGCATGTGTGTTCTTCTCATGAACCACACCCAGTGTCATTGGATGTGTGTTCCTCTCATAGACCACACATGGATCCACCAGTGTCATTGCATGTCTTCTCTTTTCATGAACCACATCTAGAGTCATTGTACAACAGTTGATCCACAAACCACATATGGATCCACCAGTGCCATTGTATGTGTGTTCTTCTCATGAACCACAGCTAGAGTCCTTGCATGTGTGTTCTTTTCATGAACCACAGCTAGAGTCCTTGCATGTGTGTTCTTCTCAGAAACCACATAAGGATACACCGGTGTCATTGCATGTGTGTTCTTCTCATGAACCACATCTAGAGTCTTTGCATGTCTGTTCTTCTCACAAACCACATAAGGATTCAGAAGTGTCATTGGATGTGTGTTCTTTTCATGAACCACACCCGGTGTCATTGGATGTGTGTTCTTCTCACAAACCACACATGGATCCACCAGTGTCATTGCATGTGTGCTCCTCTGATGAACCACACATGGATCCACCAAGTGTGATTGCATGTGTGTTCTTCTCACAAACCACACATGGATCCACCGGTGGCATTGCATGTCTGCTTTTTCATGAACCACACCCAGTGTCATTGCATTTTTGTTCCTCTCATAAACCACACATGGATCCACCAGTGTCATTGCATGTGTGTTCTTCTCATGAACCACAGCTAGAGTCATTGCATGTATGTTATTCGCACAAACCACATAAGGATACACCAGTGTCATTGCATGTGTGTTCTTCTAATGAACCACACCCAATGTCATTGCATGTGTGTTCCTTTCACAAACTACACATGGATCCACCAGTGTCATTGGATGTGTGTTCCTCTCATGAACCACATATAGAGTCATTGCATGTGTGTTCTTCTCACAAACCACATAAGGATACACAAGTGTCATTGGATGTGTGTTCTTCTCATGAACCACATGTAGAGTCATTGCATGTCTGTTCTTCTCACAAAACACATAAGGATCCACCGGTGTCATTGGATGTGTATTCTTCTCATCAACCACACATGGATCCACCAGTGTCATTGCATGTCTCTCTTTTCATTAACCACAGTTAGAGTCATTGCATGTCTATTCTTTTGACAAACCACATATCACCAGTGTCATTGCATGTGTGTTCCTCTCATAAACCACATATGGATCCACCCAGTGTGATTGCATGTGTGTTCTCACAAACCACATATGGATCCACCAGTGTCATTGCATGTCTGCTCTTTTCACAAACCACATATGGATCCTAATTAACCTTAGGAGAGCCCTAACCTTAGCGCCCCAATGGGTGGCCGTTAGACCGTGTCTTCTAGAAGGCACACCCTAACACAGTTGTTCTGCTTGACGATTGTTACGTACCGTTCGATCAGGGCGCTTGGACGATTGGGATGTTCTTCGTGAGAGCGATCCGCGAGTAGGCTGTTCTGCGGCATGATTGGCCACACTTGCTCTAGACAAACTAGCAACACCGGGTGCTCCCCTGTTGCGGGTGTCATGAATGACGAGTTCAGTGGACCATATCCCAGTGTCACGTCCCCATTACTTCTCTTCCTCCCAGTACTTCTCTTCCTTCCCCTCGAAGCCACTTTCCCCACTTCACTCCCATCCTGCCGTAGCCGCAAGCCGATGGCGCCTCCATCCCAATCCCCTCTCCGGCAGCCACCCCCCTCTCCTCTTGGCATGGGTTCAAGGGGAGACAGCGAGGAAACGCGTCGTGACGACATGGACGGTCATTTTAATGTGAGTCGTATCATCTCTATCTCTATCATCTGTGGCCAGTTCTCTATTTTTTGAGCTAGATGTAATCTGTTTACTCATGCGCGTATGATGTGTTAGGCCAACCAGACAATGTATGACTCTGACTATCACGGTTTAGCGGATGAAGACAGTCCTCTGCTATGTAAACATGGATATGTGCCCGCTAAATTTGTACCGTTTGAAGGACGAAACGCAGGCAGGAGGTTTCTACGGTGTCAAGGACATCGTGCAATGATGCAAGGCGGAAGTTGCGGTGTTGTCAAATGGGTAGATCCAGAGTGGCCCAAATCGATGCAGAAAACATGGACAAACTATGGGAAATGACTGTTGAGTTGAAAGAATCCGTATTCAGCTCACTTCTTGACAGTGTTGAGATGAAGCTATGGGAACCAGTTGACACGACCAAGCATAAGCGAGATCTCAGGTGGGTGCAAGACAAGGTTACCAAAGTCGAGAAGGAGAGGGACGCGGTGTTTTCCCTAAAGGCTAAAGTAGAGCAAGAACTAACTCAAGCAAGGAATGATCTTCACCAGGCCAAAATCCTGCAGTTCACAACTACGAGTATTGACAAGTGCATGAGGAAAAATGTAGAGAAACAATTGAAGCTGTGCAAGGAAGATGCTAAAAGGAAGGAGCAGACGATTCGATCCTTGCTCTCGCAGGAAGATGCGCATTGGGCTAAGATTAGGAAGATTAAGGAGATGTGTGATAACTAGTTCTATTTAGCTTAAGCTCTGTGCCTTTTTAAGTTGTAATAGTTGTACTTGTTGACTTAGCGGTCCGAACTATTGGCCCTGGAGTCCTGGGAGGAAAAAAATTGGTCGCCCGTTAATCTGTCTTAACCCTGCATTACTTCCTTTTGTCTAACCAATGCCCCTTGGATATTCCGCCCATCGCTTCGTCGTCCTCGTGTACAAATAGGAGGCGCCATAGCGCGTCGTTTCGTTGTCCATCCCCTCGTCCTCTCCAATCTCCACCGCTACGTCGCTTCGTCGTCCATCCCCTCCCGCCCTCTCCAATCTCCACCACGCCGCCATGGAGATGCCCGCGCTGAACTTCTACAAGGTGGTGATGTTCGTGCACTTTGATATCCTCACGCCGCCGGCCGCGACGGTGCCCCACGGATGGTGCATCAGCTATGCAGGGGTGCCGGTGGCTCCGCTCCCTGGCCGAGCCGATATGGAGAGCGAAATCACGGCGCGCCACTGCCAGATGCCCGCGTGGAAGAGGGCGCTGCCCTGGTACGTGGCGGCCAGCCCGTACTGGTCGGCGCTGTTTAAGAAGGAGAGGAAGGCCAAGATTGGCAACCGCATCGTTTACGGGCGTGTGGTGCACCGAGATCTCCACAACCGAGAAGGGCGGGAGAGGTTCTGGTCCGTCCCTAGACGGACCAAGTACACCGTCATCGCCGCCGCTCACCGCGAATAAGTGCTCCGTCTCGCGAACAATGCGGAAATCGTGGAGGTTCCGTCCGACGATGACGAGGAATCCGGCGGCTCGGAGGACAGTGGCAGCGGAAGTGAAATTGGTGACTAGTGGTTGAATTAATGTAGGATGTTGAAATCGCACCTTTGTTTAGAAGAATTTGTGGTTGAATTAATGAAATGCCTCGATTTAGATCTCTGTCTCAATTAATTTGTGGAAGAATTTGTGATTTAGTTCAATTTTTGCCTCGATTTAGATCTCTGTCCCGGATAGAAAACGTGACCATGGACCAAAGACCCCTTTTCTCCTAGTGTATTCTGACATTGGTGGTTTGTTTAAACGTAATCTACGTGGATTATGCCGCATGCAAATGGCACAACCACAATTTATAAAGTGGAAGCACGTACACCCGGTTACTGGAGATCCGGGAGCTTCGCCAGATGCAGTGGATGCAGGAGCAGAGAGGCGGTGAGATAGACAGGCTCAAGATTAGGCCAAAAAGTGGTACCGATTTCCTCCTCATCTGGGCATTATCGACTGCCATTGCTGTTTATGTTGCCACCTCGTTGTGTAGCATCTGAAATAAGTTGCTGCTTCATGGAGTGTGGCAGCTTAAATAATTTATTTCTGTGCCACTTACATTCCATCGAATTTGGAGACCTCATGCCCCTCAGCAATCGTGGAACCGATGCTGCGTGTTTTCAGATAGCAGTGGCACAATCACAGTTTCCGATTCAACTACTGACTCGGGCGTTTCCAAAACCTAAGTCGGGGTACATTTTACTCAGAGAATGTGGGTCGATTGTTTCCCCCAGCAAAGTCACACAGAGAGCTCTAGAATTTAACCAAATTACATATATAGGTTCAAGTTCAACACATTACTATGCATCTTCATTGCCAGCAGCCTTCTTCCGCAGCCTGGGTACCAAGCATTCACGTCCACTGGCTTCTTCATTTCCTGCCTTCTTCCTCTTCCTCGGTGCCAATTTTCTTAGCTTCACGTACTCTGCATCGCCGGGACAATGGGCACTAGAATCGTGCCCAACATCATCTTTCCACTCGTTTTTAATTTCTTCGGGCAGCAAATTGACTGACCTGGCAGTCATGTTTCTAACCTTGCGGTGCTTCTTGTCAAAGAAACAAGACTGTTGCATAACTGCCTAATATCTACAGAGTAAATAAAACAAAAATTACAATTCAGCACAAACATGCGAACCCCAAGAGACCTTTGCTTACCAGGAGCTAATTGGGTTCGAGCAACCACCCTGTCCAAGAATAGAAGGGCGACTCCCAGTTGCAGCAGTTTCCACATCCAGTACATCACAATTCAGCTCAAACATGCAAGCCGAAGCATACCTTTTCATCAACCCAATTAGCTGACTGTCACACATTAAAGGAACCATGATGCCACGTTCATCCATGAAGCTGAACTTTGCAGTCTGCTTCAGCCATAATTCATCATGATTATGTAGAGCAGCAACCATACCAGATATAGTGCAGATCTGAGCATGCGCTTCTTCCATCGTGATACAATGGTGTCCATACCACTTGCCCTTAGAGTCGTACCTGAAGAGGACTATCGTAACCAGGTAAGGCTGGTCCGTGGAGATCCCACTTGACAGAAAACTGTGGAAAAAATATGTTTGTCAGCGTTGGGCTAACAAAAAATTTAGGTTCAGTAGCCAGATAGCAGTTATAATTAGTGCGAATAGCAAAGAGAAGGGTAGTTCACCCTCTTGTAGCCAGCACTTCTTCTTCCTTGGTAGTAGGATCTGCCATCCTCCGAGCTGCTCGGCTCCTCAGCGGCAGAGGCGGGCTAGACCTCGCAACGACGGCTACGGCATGCGCCATTGGAGTTCAGGATCAGCGACTGGGCGCAACAACTTGGCGCCGGAAGTCAAATGTCCGAAGGGATCGTCCTACCCGGAGGGTGGATTCCGACGCCGCCGGTGCTAGGGGAAAGGTGGGAATGGATTTGTGAAATTGGTCAACGCATCCAATCCACTTAGTTACTCGATTTGCCTAAGAGGTTGCCGCGTTGGCACTCGCGTCACGGACAGATGACCGACATGAGGGTCCCGACCATCTACTTCATAGGACAGTTTAACGGAATGTTTGAATTTGGAAGGGGTGAGATGAGTTTGCCTCGAAATGGCCCCTCTCAGCAGTTGGTGGCCCAACATTTCGAAACGCGGCAATTTCAGGCAACTTAGGTACCATGGTGCGCTGGCCTGCAAACTTTGGTACCGCAGACGAACAACCCCGTCCCGCGCGTCGCCACTGAGAATATCATTTTGCGGCCCGAAACTTGGGGTGGCTAGGCAACGCGATACCCAAGTTGCTTACAATTAGCTGTGTTGCCCAAAGTTGGCGTGCCAAATAATCAGAGGGTCTTTTTCGGCACGAATTCAACTTTACGTTTCAATATAAAATAGCAGGCTAACGGCCGTCAAGTTGGGCCCCCCGTCAGTTCTCACCGTTATGTCGCTCCTGTCGCTTAGGCGGGGTGGCTGTCACGTAGGCTTGCAGCGTTGGCACAGTGGATAGGACAACACCCCCTACCCAGTGTATTGACGTGACAAAATAGGGCACATGTATCGGTGTTATAATTATTTTTTGTTTACTCAGAAGCTGGAACGGGCACTGCCACGCGACTCTCCTTGGACTTCCGTCCCCGTCGTTAACCACTACCTTAAAAGCGTATTGACGGTTCCACCGTTCCCCTACCTCGTAGAAACCACTCTTCTTCTTCCTATCATTTGTCTTCTTCTCGTCTTCTCCTTGCCACCATGGAAGGTCGTCGCACTCTAGAGACAAGCTTCACTACCCATGACAATAAGAAGATAGACATTGTCTACACCAACGAGGAGGAGATAGTGGTGCGTGTCCTGAGGATGTACGAGGGTTGGCTTGAGAAAGACGAGGACAAGTTTGTGGGATTGGACCTCGAGTACACCCCGGAGCACCCATATGAAGGGAGTGAAGTCTTCGTCGTTCAACTGGCCATGAGGAAACACGTCCTTGTCTACCACCTCTCCCGGTTTGTAGATCTTCTCTCTGTAGCTAACCGCTTTGAGGGTTTTCTCCTCTTGTTCTTTATCCATTTACTCATCTTGCAACTACTGGATTTTATTTAGGACCAAATAAATTATGACAAGACAAAGTTGAGAGTCTTGATCTTGCATTTACTAAACTTTTCAAAATTATGTTCAGATGATGATCTTGCATTGACAAAATATTTGTAGTTACAAATTTTGGTGATGACAAACTACATACTTTCAGGACTGACAGGAATTGTCCGGCGCTGCGCCAGTTCCTTGTGGAAAAGGGAATTGTTTTCTGCACTGTCGACAATACAACTGATTTTTTGAAATTTTATCAAGAGGGAATTATAATTCCTGCGCACAACTGGATCGATATTCAGTGTCTTGTCAAGATCCTAGGGGGCTCGAGGAAGGATGGAATGGCATCACTCGCAACTAGAATCCTCGATGAGTCATACGACAGAATGAAGGAAGATTTCCCTACGGATAGGCACGATTTCTAGGATGAGTGGCCGTTGTCTGATATAAACCTGAAGTATCCATCCATAGATGCTTACGTGACCTACCAGCTGTACCAGAAGATCCATTTTTTTCTATGTTACCTCGTGTTTTGCCCTGTTTGCAAGAGGGAAGACGAGCTTAGGGGAGACCTTTGTAGAAAATGCATAATAGCTGAGTTTGAAGCTGCATATGCAAAAGAAGTGGCTGCATCTGAAGCAGCTGATAGAGAGGCTGCAGAAGCAGCTAAAAGAGATCTTGCAGCTGAAGCAAAAGCAGCTGACAAAGAGGCTGCAGCTGAAGCAGCAAACAGAGAGGCAGCATCTTCTAGTGGCAACAATCAGGTTTGTGATGCACCGCTAATTGTGCCGCAGGATGCTGAAGATAGGGAAGACAAGTCAGATCCCAGGTGGGACGAACTTGCATTTCGTGAGCTATGGAGGGCCAATAATTTAAGATCCACCTGGAATGATCGTAGTTGGTCGCCTAGGAACGATGGCAAGCGCCTCAAGTCGTCTAATGAGAAGTGAATTAAATTTTACTTCTCAGTGTTATGTTTCTATTTTGTGGAACTCATTTAGCTTGTCAAGATGTCTAGCGCCTCAAGTGAGAGTAGTAAAATAAATTAAACCCTCTTTGTGTTATGTTTATGTATGTGTCTTGTAGCTTGTCAAGATGGTAGCTCGTTAACTGGCAGTTTGAAAGAGTACCCTTTTCCTCTCTCGCTAAACAGATATGTTTCATTTGCCCAAATTGGTAGCTAATCTTGTGAAGATTCTCACTTCAATAATTCGTTCCCTTTTGGACCTCTTTTTGCCTCCGATCAGGTAGTAAATCTAGAGCAGCAAATCACACCAGGCAGAATACATTCATTTAGAAAACAAAACAAATGTAGATATAGTTGTGCGTAGCTAAATAGGATATAACGATAGAAAGTAGGTTGCTTAACGAGGTTCGATGCATTCAGCCAGAAATAGGATGCAAGCAAAATATAGAAAATCAAAAGAAGCTGCTTAGCAGCAGCAGCCGCCACAGCAGCAGATACATTCAAGGACACATCCAAACCATCCTTCATGCGCCCGCACCTCAGCCTCCTTCCTACGGCGCTTCCTCCACTTCTTGATGCCCAGTCCCTTGATCTTGGGGGCCTTGGGCCTGATTGGAGGCATGCGACCCTCTTTGATGGCCACCTGCTAGAGGTTTTGGAGGTGAATGCCGAGAGCCCAGTGTTCAGCGATGTAGGCGTTGATGTTCACGGTCTCGTGCTCGCTGCCTTTGTGGATGCCGGAGCCCGGGGCCTCTGCATGCTTCAGTAAGGAGTTGAAGTCGGTGCCGGCGAGACTCACCCATCAGGAGGCGATCCCCTTGGAGAAGGGGAAGTGCCAGGATCCACCCCTGAAGAAGGCGTCGTACTGGCCTACCCGCAACCTCCTCAGCACCTGACGAGTCTTGGTGTGGATGGACTCGTCATCGCTGCAGATGTCGCTGCCGGAAACCTATTGGAAGAAAAGGAAAATGGGGGAGTAGATGATGTAAGAAGACCAAGCAATCGAAATGCGAACAAGTGAATCCTAATAAACCAAGATCTAGCATCCAACGATGGGAATGGTAGAAGAACTAGGGGAGGGGAGCAAACCCTAGTTACCTCCGACCATGGGTCATCGATGCTGGTGTCGTAGGGGTTCAGCGGAGCGATGTACTTATCTGGATCATAGGTGCCCAAGAAGTGCGTGATCTGCTTGTGACCGGTGGGGGCCTCCTCGCTGGCGGGGGGCTCCTCTTCGGCGGCCCCGTCGGTAGCAGGGACGGGGGCCTGGACGGGAATGGCAGCTGCCATCGATGGCTCGACTGGGTCCTGGACAGGGACGATGGCTGCTTTCAACCCATCGAGGGCGGATCAGCGAGGAGACGAGGGCCTCCTCACCGGCGGCCTCGGAGGCGACGATGGCCACCTTATCCTCCTCCGCCATCACCGGCACAGACGGGGTATTCTCGGGAGTTTGCGGATGCTGGTGGGTAGTGGAGAGGGTTGCATGGGGAGAGTGAGCGAGAGTGAGCGGGGAGGGGCTCTATAGTTAAGGTGGATGGAAGCAAGGCACGTTTTGTTGCACCACCATGCAACGCGCCGTGCAGTCTACTGCACCGTGCACCGCGACACGCGCACGGTACGTCACGTTTTTTCCCGGGCCATGCATGGCAGTTTTGTATTGAGCCGCATGCAAAGGGCCCATACACAATTTCTATGTACGAAGTTTGACACGGCCCTAAAATTGGCGATAGTTAAAAGTGGAAATGCAGCGGGGAAGGTAGGTGGTTGTACGGCGAGATTTGTGGGGTTGTGCTAGATCGGGTAGAGGGATGTGTTGATGACTGCGAGTGACTCGATG
This sequence comes from Avena insularis, assembly GCA_023614405.1. Classification (NCBI taxonomy): domain Eukaryota; kingdom Viridiplantae; phylum Streptophyta; class Magnoliopsida; order Poales; family Poaceae; genus Avena; species Avena insularis. The sequence goes on from CM042684.1 coordinate 357,554,823, forward strand.
AAGGCGGAGATGTTAGGTCTCGTCGAGCTCAGCTCTTCGTCCTCTGGCTAGCACGTGCAAGTTTCTTACGGTGGGGCCCAGTTAGAAGTGAGATTGAGAGCCACTGCGTAAAAAATGGGATATGTCTTATTAAAATCAAGTGGCAATAAATTTCAGCTGTCCATCGACGACCGTGCACTCGATGATGCATGTGTTGTGGCGTAGTAGTAGCAGTAGTAGGCTTTTCATACTTGATTAAATGTGACATGACCGCTCGATGACTTTTTCCATGTACGACATCGTGTTCCTTCTTGTAGAAGTCTCGCTGAGGGAGACGTCTATGCAATCTCACGCTATACTGTGAAGGGCACGATGTGTGCAACGAGCATCGTTGGATCACACAGAATCAATGGTTAGTGCGCACAATCCGCGTGACAACTGTGATAACCAATCAGGGAGTGGCAGACAGAGTGAGCACAGGTTTGGGCTTCTACGAAAGATAGAGAGAGGGGGGCAAAACTGAGTAGTATCAAAAAACCAAGAGCAAAACTGAGTAGTATAAAAATGGAAAGTGAGTGTCTTGTACAATGAAATACATGGATCAACCAATGGCATTCTATGTCTGTTCTTTCCACAAACCACATATGGATCCACCAGTGTCATTGCATGTCTGTTCTTTTGATGAACCACAACTACAGTCATTGCATGTTTGTTCCTTCCACAAACCACTTATGGATCCACTAGTGTCATTGCATGTGTGTTCTTTTCATGAACCACAGCTAGAGTCATTGCATGTGTGTTCTTCTCACAAACAACGTAAGGATACACCAATGTCATTACATGTGTGTTCTTTTCATGAACCACACCCAGTGTCATTGCATGTCTGTTCTTTCCACAAACCACACATGGATCCACCAGTGTCATTGCATGTATGTTCTTTTCATGAACCACACATGGATCCACCTAGTGTGATTGCATGTCTGTTCTTTTCACAAACCACACATGGATCCACCAGTGTCATTGCATGTGTGTTCTTTTCATGAACCATATCTAGAGTCCTTGCATGTCAATTCTTCTCACAGACCACATAAGGATCCACCAGTATCATTGCATGTCTGTTCTTTTCATGAACCACACTCAGTGTCATTGCATGTGTGTTCTTCTCATGAACCACACATGGATCCACCAGTGTCATTGCATGTGTGTTCTTTTCATGAACCACAGCTAGAGTCATTGCATGTGTGTTCTTCTCACAAACCACATAAGGATCCACAAGTGTCATTGCATGTGTGTTCTTCTCATGAACCACAGCTAGAGTCATTGCATGTCTGTTCCTTCCACAAACCACATATGGATCCACCAGTGTCATTGCATGTGTGTTCTTTTCATGAACCACAGCTAGAGTCATTGCATGTGTGTTCTTCTCACAAACCACATAAGGATACACCAGTGTCATTGCATGTGTGTTCTTTTCATGAACCACACCCAGTGTCATTGCATGTCTGTTCTTTCCACAAACCACACATGGATCCACCAGTGTCATTGGATGTGTATTCTTTTCATGAACCACACCCAGTGTCGTTGCATGTTTGTTCTTTTCACAAACCACACATGGATCCACCAGTGTCATTGCATGTGTGTTCTTTCCATGAACCACACATGGATCCACCTAGTGTGATTGCATACATTCTTTTCACAAACCACACATGGATCCACCAGTGTCATTGCATGTGTGTTCTTTTCATGAACCATAGCTAGAGTCATTGCATGTCAATTCTTCTCACAGACCACATAAGGATCCACCAGTATCATTACATGTCTGTTCTTTTCATGAACCACACTCAGTGTCATTGCATGTGTGTTCTTCTCATGAACCACAGCTAGAGTCATTGCATGTCTGTTCCTTCCACAAACCACATATGGATCCACCAGTGTCATTGCATGTGTGTTCTTTTCATGAACCACAGCTAGAGTCATTGCATGTGTGTTCTTCTCACAAACCACATAAGGATACACCAGTGTCATTGCATGTGTGATCTTTTCATGAACCACACCCAGTGTCATTGCATGTCTGTTCTTTCCACAAACCACACATGGATCCACCAGTGTCATTGGATGTGTATTCTTTTCATGAACCACACCCAGTGTCGTTCCATGTTTGTTCTTTTCACAAACCACACATGGATCCACCAGTGTCATTGCATGTGTGTTCTTTCCATGAACCACACATGGATCCACCTAGTGTGATTGCATGTCTGTTCTTTTCACAAACCACACATGGATCCACCAGTGTCATTGCATGTGTGTTCTTTTCATGAACCATAGCTAGAGTCATTGCATGTCAATTCTTCTCACAGACCACATAAGGATCCACCAGTATCATTGCATGTCTGTTCTTTTCATGAACCACACTCAGTGTCATTGCATGTGTGTTCTTCTCATGAACCACACATGGATCCAGCAGTGTCATTGCATGTGTGTTCTTTTCATGAACCACAGCTAGAGTCATTGCATGTGTGTTCTTCTCACAAACCACATAAGGATCCACAAGTGTCATTGCATGTGTGTTCTTCTCATGAACCACAGCTAGAGTTATTGCATGTCTGTTCCTTCCACAAACCACATATGGATCCACCAGTGTCATTGCATGTGTGTTCTTTTCATGAACCACAGCTAGAGTCATTGCATGTGTGTTCTTCTCACAAACCACATAAGGATACACCAGTGTCATTGCATGTGTGTTCTTTTCATGAACCACACCCAGTGTCATTGCATGTCTGTTCTTTCCACAAACCACACATGGATCCACCAGTGTCATTGGATGTGTATTCTTTTCATGAACCACACCCAGTGTCGTTGCATGTTTGTTCTTTTCACAAACCACACATGGATCCACCAGTGTCATTGCATGTGTGTTCTTTCCATGAACCACAGCTAGAGTCATTGCATGTGTGTTCTTCTCACAAACCACATAAGGATCCACCAGTGTCATTGCATGTGTGTTCTTCTCATGAACCACACTCAGTGTCATTGAATGTCTGTTCTTCTCACAAACCACATAAGGATCCACCAGTGTCATTGCATGTTTGTTCTTCTCATGAACCACACATGGATCCACCAGTGTCATTGCATGTCAGTTCTTTTCATGAACCACAGCTACAGTCATTGCATGTCTGTTCTTTCCAAAAGCCACATATGGATCCACCAGTGTCATTGCATGTCTGTTGTTTTCATGAACCACAGCTAGAGTCATTGCATGTCTGTTCCTTCCACAAACCACATATGGATCCACCAGTGTCATTGCATGTGTGTTCTTTTCATGAACCACATGTAGAGTCATTGCATGTGTGTTCTTCTCACAAACCACATAAGGATACACCAGTGTCATTGCATGCGTATTCTTTTCATGAACCACACCCAGTGTCATTGCATGTCTGTTCTTTCCACAAACCACACATGTATCTAGAAGTGTCATTAGATGTGTGTTCTTTTCATGAACCACACCCAGTGGGATTGCATGTCTGTTCTTTTCACAAACCACACATGGATCCACCATTGTCATTTCATGTGTGTTCTTTTCATGAACCACAACTAGAGTCATTGCATGTCTGTTATTTTCACAAACCACACATGGATCCACCTAGTGTGATTGCATTTCTGTTTTTTTTTGACAAACCACACATGGATCCACCAGTGTCATTGCATGTGTGTTCTTTTCATGAACCATATCTAGATTCATTGCATGTCAGTTCTTCTCACAAACCACATAAGGATCCACAAGTGTCATTGAATGTCTCTTATTTTCATGAACCACACCTAGTGTCATTGCATGTGTATTCTTCTCATGAACCACACAGGATCCACCAGTGTCATTGCATGTGTGTTCTTTTCATGAACCACAGGTAGAGTCATTGCATGTGTGTTCTTATCACAAACCACATAAGGATCCACAAGTGTCATTGCATGTGTGTTCTTCTCATGAACCACAGCCAGTGTCATTGCATGTCTGTTCTTCTCACAAACCACATAAGGATCCACTAGTGTCATTGGATGGGTGTTCTTCTCATGAACCACACATGGATCCACTAGTGTCATTGCATGTCTATTCTTTTCATGAACCACAGCTAGAGTCATTGCATGTATGTTCTTTCCATAAACCACATATGGATCCATCAGTGTCTGTTCTTTTCATGAACCACAGCTAGAGTCATTGCATGTCTGTTCCTTCCAGAAACCACATATGGATCCACAAGTGTCATTGCATGTGTGTTCTTTTCATGAACCATAACTAGAGTCGTTGCATGTGTGTTCTTCTCACAAACCACATAAGGATACACTAGTGTCATTGCATGTGTGTTCTTTTCATGAACCACACCCGGTGTCATTGCATGTCTGTTCTTTCCATAAACCACACATGGATCCGGCAGTGTCATTGGATGTGTGTTCTTATCATGATCCACACCCAGTGTGATTGCATGTATGTTCTTTTCACAAACCACATATGGATCCACCAGTGTCATTGCATGTGTGTTCTTTTCATGAACCACAGCTAGAGTCATTGCATGTCTGTTCTTTTCACAAACCACACATGGATCCACCTAGTGTGATTGCATGTTTGTTCTTTTCACAAACCACACATGGATCCACCAGTGTCATCACATGTGTGTTCTTTTCATGAACCACACCGAGTGGCATTGCATGTCTGTTCCTCTAAACAAACCACACATGGATCCACCTAGTGTGATTGCATGTCTGTTCTTTTCACAAACCTCACATGGATCCACCAGTTTCATTGGATGTGTGTTCTTTTCATGAACCATAGCTAGAGTCATTGCATGTCACTTGTTCTCACAAACCACATAAGGATCCACCAGTGTCATTGCATGTCTGTTCTTGTCATGAACCACACCCATTCTCATTGTATGTGTGTTCTTCTCATGAACCACACATGGATCCACTAGTGTCATTGCATGTGTGTTCTTTTCATGAACCACAGCTAGAGTCATTGCATGTGTGTTCTTCTCACAAACCTCATAAGGATACACCAGTGTCATTGCATGTGTGTTGTTTTCATGAACCACACCCAGTGTCATTGCATGTGTGTTCTTTTCATGAACCACACCCAGTGTCATTGCATGTGTGTTCCTATCACAGACCACACATGGATCCACTAGTGTCATTGCATGTGTGTTATTCTCATGAACCACACCCAGTGTCATTGCATGTGTGTTCCTTTCACAAACTACACATGGATCCACTAGTGTCATTGGATGTGTGTTCCTCTCATGAACCACATCTAGAGTCATTGCATGTGTGTTCTTCTCACAGACCACATAAGGTTACACGAGTGTCATTGCATGTGTGTTCTTCTCATGAACCATAGCTAGTGTCATTGCATGCCTGTTCTTCTCACAAACCACATAAGTATCCACCAGTGTCATTGTATGTGTGTTCCTCTCATGAACCACACATGGATCCACCAGTGTCATTACATGTCTGTTCTTTTCATGAACCACAGCTAGAGTCATTGCATGTGTGTTCTTTCCACAAACCACATATGGATCCACCAGTGTCATTGTATGTGTGTTCCTCTCATGAACCACACATGGATCCACGAGTGTCATTACATGTCTGTTCTTTTCATGAACCACAGCTAGAGTCATTGCATGGTTGTTCTTTCCACAAACCACATATGGATCCACCAGTGTCATTGCATGTCTTTTCTTTTCATGAACCACAGTAGAGTCATTGCATGTCTGTTCCTTCCACAAACCACATATGGATCCATAAGTGTCATTGCATGTGTGTTATTTTCATGAACCACAGCTAGAGTCATTGCATGTGTGTCGTTCTCACAAACCACACATGGATCCACCAGTGTCATTGCATGTGTTTTCTTTCCATGAACCATAGCTAGAATCATTGCAAGTCAGTTCTTCTCACAAACCACATAAGTATACACCTGTGTCATTGCATGTATGTTGTTTTCATGAACCACAGCTAGAGTCATTGCATGTGTGTTCTTCTCACAAACCACACATGGATCCACCAGTGTTGTTGCATGTGTGTTCTTCTCATGAACCACACCAAGTGTCATTGCATTTCGTTCTTCTCACAAACCACATAAGGATCCACCAGTGTCATTGGATGTGTGTTCTTCTCATGACCCACACATGGATCCACTAGTGTCATTGCATGTCTGTTCTTTTTCATGAACCATAGCTAGAGTCATTGCATGTCTGTTCTTTCCACAAAACACATATGGATCCACAAGTGTCATTTCATGTCTATTCTTTTCATGAACCACAGCTAGAGTCATTGCATGTCTGTTCCTTCCACAAACCACATATGGATCCAGTAGTGTCATTGCATGTCTGTTCTTTTCATGAACCATAGCTAGAGTCATTGCATGTGTGTTCTTCTCACAAACCACATAAGGATACACCAGTGTCATTGCATGTCTGTTCTTTTCATGAACCGCACCCAGTGTCATTGCATGTCAGTTCTTTCCAGAAACCACATGGATCCACCAGTGTCATTGGAGTGTGTTCTTTTCATGAACCACACCTAGTGTGATTGCATGTGTGTTCTTCTCATGAACCACACATGTATCCACTAGTGTCGTTGCATGTGTCTTCTTTTCATGAACCACAGCTAGAGTCGTTGCATATCTGTTCTTTCTAGAAACCACACATGGATCCACCAGTGTCATTGCATGTCTGTTCTTTTCACAAACCACACATGGTTCCACCAGTGTCATTGCATGTGTGTTCTTTTCATGAACCATAGCTAGAGTCATTGCATGTCAGTTCTTCTCACACACCACATAAGGACCCACCAGTGTCATTGCAAGAATTTCTTTTCATGAACCACGCCCAGTGTCATTGCATGTTTGTTCCTCTAAACAAACCACACATGGATGCACCTAGTGTGATTGCATGTTTGTTCTTTTCACAAACCACACATGGATCCACCAGTGTCAGTGGATGTGTGTTCTTTTCATGAACCATAGCTACAGTCATTGCATATCAGTTCTTCTCACAAACCACATAAGGATCCACCAGTGTCATTGCATGTTTGTTCTTTTCATGAACCACACCCAGTGTCATTGCATCTGTGTTCTTCTCATGAACCACACATAGATCCACCAGTGTCATTGCATGTGTGTTCTTTTCATGAACCCCAACTAGAGTCATTGCATGTGTGTTCTTCTCACAAACCACACATGGATCCACCAGTGGCATTGCATGTGTGTTCTTCTCATGAACCACAGCCAGTGTCATTGCATGTCTGTTCTTCTCACAAACCACATAAGGATCCACCAGTGTCATTGGATATGTGTTCTTCTCATGAACAACACATGGATCCACCAGTGTCATTGCATGTATGTTCTTTTCATGAACCACAGCTAGAGTCATTGCATGTCTATTCTTTCCACAAACCACATATGGATCCACCAGTGTCATTGCATGTCTGTTCTTTTCATGAACCACGGCTAGAGTCATTGCATGTCTGTTCCTTCCACAAACCACATATGGATCCACCAGTGTCATTGCATGTCTGTTCTTTTCATGAACCACAGCTAGAGTCATTGCATGTATGTTCCTTCAACAAACCACATATGGATCCACCAGTGTCATTGCACGTGTGTTCTTTTCATGAACCACAACTAGAGTTATTGCATGTGTGTTCTTCTCACAAACCTCATAAGGATACACCAGTCTCATTGCATGTGTGTTGTTTTCATGAACCACACCCAGTGTCATTGCATATATGTTCTTTCCACAAACCACACATGGATCCACCAGTGTCATTGGATGTGTGTTCTTTTCATGTACCACACCCAGTGTGATTACATGTCTGTTCTTTTCATAAACCACATATGGATCCACCAGTGTCATTGCATGTTTGTTCTTTTCATGAACCACACCCAGTGTCATTGCATCTGTGTTCTTCTCATGAACCACACATAGATCCACCAGTGTCATTGCATGTGTGTTCTTTTCATGAACCCCAACTAGAGTCATTGCATGTGTGTTCTTCTCACAAACCACACATGGATCCACCAGTGGCATTGCATGTGTGTTCTTCTCATGAACCACAGCCAGTGTCATTGCATGTCTGTTCTTCTCACAAACCACATAAGGATCCACCAGTGTCATTGGATATGTGTTCTTCTCATGAACAACACATGGATCCACCAGTGTCATTGCATGTATGTTCTTTTCATGAACCACAGCTAGAGTCATTGCATGTCTATTCTTTCCACAAACCACATATGGATCCACCAGTGTCATTGCATGTCTGTTCTTTTCATGAACCACGGCTAGAGTCATTGCATGTCTGTTCCTTCCACAAACCACATATGGATCCACCAGTGTCATTGCATGTCTGTTCTTTTCATGAACCACAGCTAGAGTCATTGCATGTATGTTCCTTCAACAAACCACATATGGATCCACCAGTGTCATTGCACGTGTGTTCTTTTCATGAACCACAACTAGAGTTATTGCATGTGTGTTCTTCTCACAAACCTCATAAGGATACACCAGTCTCATTGCATGTGTGTTGTTTTCATGAACCACACCCAGTGTCATTGCATATATGTTCTTTCCACAAACCACACATGGATCCACCAGTGTCATTGGATGTGTGTTCTTTTCATGTACCACACCCAGTGTGATTACATGTCTGTTCTTTTCATAAACCACATATGGATCCACCAGTGTCATTGCATGTGTGTTCTTTTCATGAACCACACCCAGTGTCATTGCATGTGTGTTCCTATCACAAACCACACATGGATCCACTAGTGTCTTTGCATGTGTGTTCTTCTCATGAACCACACCCAGTGTCATTGCATGTGTGTTCCTTTCACAAACTACACATGGATCCACTAGTGTCATTGGATGTGTGTTCCTCTCATGAACCACATCTAGAGTCATTGCATGTGTGTTCTTCTCACAAACCACATAAGGATACACGAGTGTCATTGCATGTGTGTTCTTCTCATGAACCATAGCTAGTGTCATTGCATGCCTGTTCTTCTCACAAACCACATAAGGATCCACCAGTGTCATTGTATGTGTCTTCCTCTCATGAACCACACATGGATCCACCAGTGTCATTACATGTCTGTTCTTTTCATGAACCACAGCTAGAGTCATTGCATGTGTGTTCTTTCCACAAACCACATATGGATCCACCAGTGTCATTATTTGTGTGTTCCTCTCCTGAACCACACATGGATCCACGAGTGTCATTACATGTCTGTTCTTTTCATGAACCACAACTAGAGTCATTGCATGTCTGTTCTTTCCATAAACCACATATGGATCCACCTGTGTCATTGCATGTCTTTTCTTTTCATGAACCACAGCTAGAGTCATTGCATGTCTGTTCCTTCAACAAACCACATATGTATCCACAAGTGTCATTGCATCTGCGTTATTTTCATGAACCACATCTAGAGTCATTGCATGTGTGTTGTTCTCACAAACCACATAACGATACACCAGTGTCATTGCATGTGTGTTCTTTTCATGAACCACACCCAGTGTCATTGCATGTATGTTCTTTCCACAAACCACACATGGATAGACCAATGTCATTTGATGTATGTTCTTTTCATGAACCACACCCAGTGTGATTGCATGTCTCTTGTTTTCACAAACCACACATGGATCCACCAGTGTCATTGCATGTGTGTTCTTTTCATGAACCACACCCAGTGTGATTGCATGTCTCTTGTTTTCACAAACCACACATGGATCCACCAGTGTCATTGCATGTCTGTTCTTTCCACAAACCACACATGGATCCACCTAGCGTGATTGCATGTATGTTCTTTTCACAAACCACACATGGATCCACTAGTGTCATTGCATGTCTATTCTTTTCATGAACCACAGCTAGAGTCATTGCATGTATGTTCTTTCCATAAACCACATATGGATCCATCAGTGTCTGTTCTTTTCATGAACCACAACTAGAGTCATTGCATGTCTGTTCCTTCCAGAAACCACATATGGATCCACAAGTGTCATTGCATGTGTGTTCTTTTCATGAACCATAACTAGAGTCGTTGCATGTGTGTTCTTCTCACAAACCACATAAGGATACACTAGTGTCATTGCATGTGTGTTCTTTTCATGAACCACACCCAGTGTCATTGCATGTCTGTTCTTTCCATAAACCACACATGGATCCGGCAGTGTCATTGGATGTGTGTTCTTATCATGAACCACACCCAGTGTGATTGCATGTCTGTTCTTTTCACAAACCACATATGGATCCACCAGTGTCATTGCATGTGTGTTCTTTTCATGAACCACAGCTAGAGTCATTGCATGTCTGTTCTTTTCACAAACCACACATGGATCCACCTAGTGTGATTGCATGTTTGTTCTTTTCACAAACCACACATGGATCCACCAGTGTCATCACATGTGTGTTCTTTTCATGAACCACACCGAGTGGCATTGCATGTCTGTTCCTCTAAACAAACCACACATGGATCCACCTAGTGTGATTGCATGTCTGTTCTTTTCACAAACCACACATGGATCCACCAGTTTCATTGGATGTGTGTTCTTTTCATGAACCATAGCTAGAGTCATTGCATGTCACTTGTTCTCACAAACCACATAAGGATCCACCGGTGTCATTGCATGTCTGTTCTTGTCATGAACCACACCCATTCTCATTGCATGTGTGTTCTTCTCATGAACCACACATGGATCCACTAGTGTCATTGCATGTGTGTTCTTTTCATGAACCACAGCTAGAGTCATTGCATGTGTGTTCTTCTCACAAACCACACATGGATCCACCAGTTTCGTTGCATGTGTATTCTTCTCATGAACCACACCAAGTGTCATTGCATTCCGTTCTTCTCACAAACCACATAAGGATCCACCAGTGTCATTGGATGTGTGTTCTTCTCATGACCCACACATGGATCCACCAGTGTCATTGCATGTCTGTTTTTTTTCATGAACCATAGCTAGAGTCATTGCATGTTTGTTCTTTCCACAAAACACATATGGATCCACCAGTGTCATTGCATGTCTGTTCTTTTCATGAACCACAGCTAGAGTCATTGCATGTCTGTTCCTTTCATGAACCATAGCTAGAGTCATTGCATGTGTGTTCTTCTCACAAACCACATAAGGATACACCAGTGTCATTGCATGTGTGTTCTTTTCATGAACCACACCCAGTGTCATTGCATGTCAGTTTTTCCAGAAACCACACATGGATCCACCAGTGTCATTGGAGTGTGTTCTTTTCATGAACCACACCTAGTGTGATTGCATGTGTGTTCTTCTCATGAACCACACATGTATCCACTAGTGTCGTTGCATGTGTGTTCTTTTCATGAACCACAGCTAGAGTCGTTGCATGTCTGTTCTTTCCACAAACCACACATGGATCCACCAGTGTCATTGCATGTCTGTTCTTTTCACAAACCACACATGGTTCCACCAGTGTCATTGCATGTGTGTTATTTTCATGAACCATAGCTAGAGTCATTGCATGTCAGTTCTTCTCACACACCACATAATGACCCACCAGTGTCATTGCAAGAATTTCTTTTCATGAACCACACCCAGTGTCATTGCATGTTTGTTCCTCTAAACAAACCACACATGGATGCACCTAGTGTGATTGCATGTTTGTTCTTTTCACAAACCACACATGGATCCACCAGTGTCATTGGATGTGTGTTCTTTTCATGAACCATAGCTACAGTCATTGCATATCAGTTCTTCTCACAAACCACATAAGGATCCACCAGTGTCATTGCATGTGTGTTCTTTTCATGAACCACAACTAGAGTCATTGCATGTGTGTTCTTCTCACAAACCACAAATGGATCCACCAGTGGCATTGCATGTGTGTTCTTCTCATGAACCATAGCAAGTGTCATTGCATGTCTGTTCTTCTCACAAACCACATAAGGATCCACCAGTGTCATTGGATATGTGTTCTTCTCATGAACAACACATGGATCCACCAGTGTCATTGCATGTCCGTTCTTTTCATGAACCACAGCTAGAGTCATTGCATGTCTGTTCTTTCCACAAACCACATATGGATCCACCAGTGTCATTGCATGTCTGTTCTTTTCATGAACCACAGCTAGAGTCATTGCATGTCTGTTCCTTCCACAAACCACATATGGATCCACTAGTGTCATTGCATGTCTGTTCTTTTCATGAACCACAGGTAGAGTCATTGCATGTATGTTCCTTCAACAAACCACATATGGATCCACCAGTGTCATTGCACGTGTGTTCTTTTCATGAACCACAGCTAGAGTTATTGCATGTGTGTTCTTCTCACAAACCTCATAAGGATACACCAGTGTCATTGCATGTGTGTTGTTTTCATGAACCACACCCAGTGTCATTGCATATATGTTCTTTCCACAAACCACACATGGATCCACCAGTGTCATTGGATGTGTGTTCTTTTCTTGAACCACACCCAGTGTGATTGCATGTCTGTTCTTTTCATAAACCACACATGGATCCACCAGTGTCATTGCATGTGTGTTCTTTTCATGAACCACACCCATTGTCATTGCATGTGTGTTCCTATCACAGACCACACATGGATCCACTAGTGTCATTGCATGTGTGTTCTTCTCATGAACCACACCTAGTGTCATTGCATGTGTGTTCCTTTCACAAACTACACATGGATCCACTAGTGTCATTGGATGTGTGTTCCTCTCATGAGCCACATCTAGAGTCATTGCATGTGTGTTCTTCTCACAGACCACATAAGGATACACGAGTGTCATTGCATGTGTGTTCTTCTCATGAACCATAGCTAGTTTCATTGCATGCCTGTTCTTCTCACAAACCACATAAGTATCCACCAGTGTCATTGTATGTGTGTTCCTCTCATGAACCACACATGGATCCACCAGTGTCATTACATGTCTGTTCTTTTCATGAACCACAGCTAGAGTCATTGCATGGTTGTTTTTTCCACAAACCACATATGGATCCACCAGTGTCATTGCATGTCTTTTCTTTTCATGAACCACAGTAGAGTCATTGCATGTCTGTTCCTTCCACAAACCACATATGGATCCATAAGTGTCATTGCATGTGTGTTATTTTCATGAACCACAGCTAGAGTCATTGCATGTGTGTCGTTCTCACAAACCACATAAGGATACACCAGTGTCATTGCATGTGTGTTCTTTTCATGAACCACACCCAGTGTCGTTGCATGTCTGTTCTTTCCACAAACCACACATGGATCCACCAATGTCATTTGATGTGTGTTCTTTTAATGAACCACACCAAGTGTGATTGCATGTCTCTTATTTTCACAAACCACACATGGATCCACCAGTGTCATTGCATGTGTGTTCTTTTCATGAACCACAACTAGAGTCATTGCATGTTTGTTCTTTCCACAAACCACACATGGATCCACCTAGTGTGATTCCATGTATGTTCTTTTCACAAACCACACATGGATCCACCAGTGTCATTGCATGTGTTTTCTTTCCATGAACCATAGCTAGAATCATTGCAAGTCAGTTCTTCTCACAAACCACATAAGTATACACCTGTGTCATTGCATGTATGTTCTTTTCATGAACCACAGCTAGAGTCATTGCATGTGTGTTCTTCTCACAAACCACACATGGATACACCAATGTCATTTGATGTGTGTTCTTTTCATGAACCACACCCAGTGTGATTGCATGTCTCTTGTTTTCACAAACCACACATGGATCCACCAGTGTCATTGCATGTGTGTTCTTTTCATGAACCACACCCAGTGTGATTGCATGTCTCTTGTTTTCACAAACCACACATGGATCCACCAGTGTCATTGCATGTCTGTTCTTTCCACAAACCACACATGGATCCACCTAGCGTGATTGCATGTATGTTCTTTTCACAAACCACACATGGATCCACCAGTGTCATTGCATGTGTGTTCTTTTCATGAACCATAGATAGAATCATTGCAAGTCAGTTCTTCTCACAAACCACATAAGTATACACCTGTGTCATTGCATGTATGTTCTTTTCATGAACCACACCCAATGTCATTGCATGTGTGTTCTTTTCATGAACCACACATGGATCCACCAGTGTCATTGGATGTGTGTTCTTTCCATAAACCACAACTAAAGTCATTGCATGTGTGTTCTTCTCAGAAACCACACATGGATCCACCATTGTCATTGCATGTGTGTTCTTCTCATGAACCACAACCAGTGTCATTGCATGTCTGCTCTTCTCACAAACCACATAAGGATCCAGCAGTGTCATTGGATTTGTGTTCTTCTCATGAACCACACATCGATCCACCAGTGTCATTGCATGTCTGTTCTTTTCATGAACCACAGCTAGAGTCATTGCATGTCTGTTCTTTCCACAAACCACATATGGATCCACCAGTGTCATTGCATGTGTGTTCTTTTCATGAACCACATCAAGTGTCATTCGATGTGTGTTATTTTCATGAACCACACACAATATTATTGGATGTGTGTTCTTCTCACAAACCACACATGTATCCACCAGTGTCATTGGATGTCTGTTCTTTTCATGAACCACACATGGATCCACCTAGTGTGATTGCATGTCTGTTCTTTTCACAAACCACAAATGGATCCACCTTTGTCATTGCATGTGTGTTCTTTTCATGAACCATATCTAGAGTCATTGCATGTCAGTTCTTCTCACAAACCACATAGGGAACCACCAGTGTCATTGCGTGTCTGTTCTTTTCATGAACCACACTCAGTGTCATTGCATGCCTGTACCTCTAAACAAACCGCACATGGATCCACCTAGTGTGATTGCATGTCTGTTCTCTTCACAAACAACACATGGATCCACCAATGTCATTGGATGTGTGTTATTTTCATGAACCACAGCTAGAGTCATTGCATGTCTGTTCTTTCCACAAACCACACATGCATCCACCAGTGTCATTGCATGTCTGTTCTGTTCATGAACCACACATGGATCCAACAGGGTCATTACATGTGTGTTCTTTTCATGAACCATAGCTAGAGTCATTGCATGTCAGTTCTTCTCACAAACCACATATGGATCCACTAGTGCCATTGCATATCTGCTCCTCTAAACAAACCACACATGGATCCACCTAGTGTGATTGCATGTTTGTTCTTTTCACAAACAACACATGGATCCACCAGTGTCATTGCATGTGTGTTCTTTTCATGAACCATATCTAGAGTCATTGCATGTCAGTTCTTCTCACAAATCACATAAGGATACACCAGTGTCATTGCATGTCTGTTCTTTTCATGAACCACACCCAATGTCATTGCATGTGTGTTCTTTTCATGAACCACACATGGATCCACCAGTGTCATTGGATGTGTGTTCTTTCCATAAACCACAACTAAAGTCATTGCATGTGTGTTCTTCTCAGAAACCACACATGGATCCCCCATTGTCATTGCATGTGTGTTCTTCTCATGAACCACAGCCAGTGTCATTGCATGTCTGCTCTTCTCACAAACCACATAAGGATCCAGCAGTGTCATTGGATTCGTGTTCTTCTCATGAACCATACATTGATCCACCAGTGTCATTGCATGTCTGTTCTTTTCATGAACCACAGCTAGAGTCATTGCATGTCTGTTCTTTCCACAAACCACATATGGATCCACCAGTGTCATTGCATGTGTGTTCTTTTCATGAACCACATCCAGTGTCATTCGATGTGTGTTATTTTCATGAACCACACACAATATAATTGGATGTGTGTTCTTCTCACAAACCACACATGTATCCACCAGTGTCATTGCATGTCTGTTCTTTTCATGAACCACACATGGATCCACCTAGTGTGATTGCATGTCTGTTCTTTTCACAAACCACAAATGGATCCACCTTTGTCATTGCATGTGTGTTCTTTTCATGAACCATATCTAGAGTCATTGCATGTCAGTTCTTCTCACAAACCACATAGGGAACCACCAGTGTCATTGCATGTCTATTCTTTTCATGAACCACACTCAGTGTCATTGCATGCCTGTACCTCTAAACAAACCGCACATGGATCCACCTAGTGTGATTGCATGTCTGTTCTCTTCACAAACAACACATGGATCCACCAATGTCATTGGATGTGTGTTCTTTTCATGAACCACAGCTAGAGTCATTGCATGTCTGTTCTTTCCACAAACCACACATGCATCCACCAGTGTCATTGCATGTCTGTTCTTTTCATGAACCACACATGGATCCACCAGTGTCATTGCATGTGTGTTCTTTTCATGAACCATAGCTAGAGTCATTGCATGTCAGTTCTTCTCACAAACCACATAAGGATCCACTAGTGTCATTGCATATCTGTTCCTCTAAACAAACCACACATGGATCCACCTAGTGTGATTGCATGTTTGTTCTTTTCACAAACAACACATGGATCCACCAGTGTCATTGCATGTGTGTTCTTTTCATGAACCATATCTAGAGTCATTGCATGTCAGTTCTTCTCACAAATCACATAAGGATACACCAGTGTCATTGCATGTCTGTTCTTTTCATGAACCACACCCAGTGTCATTGCATGTGTGTTCTTCTCATGAACCACACATGGATCCACCAGTGTCATTGCATGTGTGTTCTTTTCATGAACCACAGCTAGAGTCATTGCATGTGTGTTCTTCTCACAAACCACACATGGATCCACCAATGTCATTGCATGTGTGTTCTTCTCATGAACCACAGCCAGTGTCATTGCATGTTTGTTCTTCTCACAAACCACATAAGGATCCACCAGTGTCATTGGATGTGTGTTCTTCTCATGAACCACACATGGATCCACTAGTGTCATTGCATGTGTGTTCTTTTCATGAACCACCGCTAGACTCATTGCATGTCTATTCTTTCCACAAACCACATATGGATCCACCAGTGTTATTGCATGTGCGTTCTTCTCATGAACCATAGCTAGAGTCATTGCATGTCTGTTCATTCCACAAACCACATATGGATCCACCAGTGTCATTGCATGTGTGTTGTTTTCATGAACCACAGCTAGAGTCATTGCATGTGTGTTCTTTTCATGAACCACACATGGATACACCAGTGTCATTGCATGTGTGTTCTTTTCATGAACCACACCCAGTGTCATTGCATGTATGTTCTTTCCACAAACCACACATGGATCCACTAGTGTCATTGGATTTGTGTTCTTTTCATGAACCACACCCAGTGTGATTGCATGCCTGTTCTTTTCACAAACCACACATGGATCCACTAGAGTCATTGCATGTGTATTCTTTTCATGAACCACAGCTAGAGTCGTTGCATGTCTGTTCTTTCCACAAACCACACATGGATCCACCTAGTGTGATTGCATGTCTGTTCTTTTCACAAACCACACATGGATCCACAAGTGTCATTGCATGTGTGTTCTTTTCATGAACCATAGCTAGAGTCATTGCATGCTGGTTCTTCTCACAAACCACATAAGTATCCACCAGTGTCATTGCATGTCTGTTCTTTTCATGAACCACACCCAGTGTCATTGCATGTTTGTTCCTCTAAACAAACCACACATGGATCCACCTAGTGTGATTGCATGTATGTTCTTTTCACAAACCGCACATGGATCCACCAGTGTCATTGGATGTGTGTTCTTTTCATGAACCACACCCAGTGCCATTAGATGTGTGTTCTTTTCACAAACCACATATCACCAATATCATTGCATGTGTGTTCTTCTCATGAACCACACATGGATCCACCCAGTGTGATTGCATGTATGTTCTTTTCACAAACCACATATGGATCCACCAGTGTCATTGCATGTCTGTTCTTTTCATGAACCACACCCAGTGTCATTGCACGTCTATTCCTCTCATAAACCACATATGGATCCTAACCTTAGGAGAGCCCTAACCTTAGCCCCCCAATGGGTGGCCGTTAGACCGAGTCTTCTAGGAGGCATGCCCTAACACAGTTGTTCTTTTTGACGATTGTTACATACCGTTCGATCGGGGATCTTGGACGATTGGGATGGTCTTCGTGAGAGCGATCCGCGAGTAGGCTGTTCTCGGCATGATTGACCACGCTTGCTCTAGACAAACTGGCAACACCGGGCGCTCCCTGTTGCGAGTGTCACGACTCATGAGTTGAGTGGGCCATATCCTAGTGTCATGTCCCCATTACTTCTCTTCCTCCCCGTACTTCTCTTCCTTCCCCTTGAAGCCACTTTCCCCACGTCACTCCCATCCTGTTGTAGCCGCAAGCCGACGGCGCCTCCATCCCAATCCCCTCTCTGGCAGCCACCCGCCTCCCCTCTCGCCATGGGTTCAAGGGGAGATGGCGAGGAAACGCGTCATGATGACAGGGACGGTGATTTCGATGTGAGTCGTCTCATCTCTATATCTATCATCTTTGGCCAGTTATCTATTTTTTGAGCTAGATCTACTCTGTTTACTCATGCGCGTATGATGTGTTAGGCCAACCAGACGATGTATGACTCCGACTATCACGGTTTAGTGGATGAAAACAGTCCTCTTCTATGTAAACATGGACATGTGCCCGCTAAATTTGTAGCGTTCGAAGGACGAAACGCAGGCAGGAGGTTTCTACGGTGTCAAGGACATCGTGCAATGATGCAAGGCGGAAGTTGCGGTGTTGTCAAATGGGTAGATCCAGAGTGGCCCAAATTGATGCAGATAACGGTGGACAAACTATGGGATATGACTGTTGAGTTGAAAGCATCCGTAGTCAGCTCACTTCTTGACAGTGTTGAGATGAAGCTATGGGACCCAGTTGACACGACCAAGCTTAACCGACATCTCAGGAGGGTGCAAGACAAGGTTAGCAAAGTCAAGAAGGAGAGGGACGTGGCGTTGGCCTGAAGGCTAAAGCAGAGCAAGAACTGACTCAAGCAAGGAATGATCTTCACTAGGCTAAAGTCCTGCAGTTCACAACTACGAGTATTGACAAGTGCATGGGGAAAAATACAGAGAAACAATTGAAGCTGTGCAAGGAAGATGCTAAAAGGAAGGAGCACACGAATCGATCCTTGCTCTCGCAGGAAGATGCACATCGGGCTAAGATTAGGAAGATCAAGGAGATGTGTGATAACTAGTTCTATTTAGCTTGAGCTCCGTGCCTTTTTAAGTTGTAATAGTAGTACTTGTTGACCTAGAGGTCTGAACTAGTGGTCCCGGAGTCCTGGGAGGAAAAAAATTGCTCTCCCGTTAGTTTGTCTTAACCCTGTATCACTTCCTTTTGTCTGATCATGATGGTATTCTGACATTGGTGGTTTGTTTAAACGTAATCTACGTGGATTGTGCCGCATGCAAATGGCACAGCCACAATTTATAAAGTGGAAGCACGTACACCAGGTTAATGGAGATCCGGGAGCTTCACGGACGAGGATGCAGAGGCGAGGCGGTGAGATAGACAGGCTCAAGCGTCTGGGCATTATCGGTTGCCATTGCTGTTTATGTTGCCACATCGTTGTGCAACATATGAAATAAGTTGCTGCTTCGTGGAGTGTGGAAGCTTAAATAATTTATTTCTGTGCCACTTACATTCCGTCGTATTTGGAGACCTCCTGCCCCTCAGCAATCGTGGAACCGGTGCTGCGTGTTTTCATATAGCAGTGGCACAATCACAATTTCGGATTCAACTACTGACTCGGGTGTTTCCAAACCCTAAGTCGCGGTACATTTTACTCAGAGAACGTGGGTAGATTGTTTCGTCCAACAACGTGAAGATCATTACCCAGAATTTAACAGAATTACATATATAGGTTCAAGTTCAACACATTACTATGCATCTTCATTGCCAACAGCCTTCTTCCGCAACCTGGGTGCCAAGCCTTCACGTCCATTGGCTTGTTCATTTCCTGCCTTCTTCCTCTTCCTCGGTCCCAATTTTCTTAGCTTCACGTACTCTGCATTGCCGGGACAGTGGGCACCAGAATCGTGTCCAGCATCATCTTTCCACTCGTTTTTAATTTCTTTGGGCAGCAAAATGACTGACCCGACTGTCATGTTTCTAACCTTGCGGCGCTTCCTGTCAAAGAAATAGGATTGTTTAACTGCCTAATATCTACAGAGTAAATGAAACAAAAATTACAATTCAGCACAAACATGTGAACCCCAAGAGACTTTTGCTTACCAAGAGCTAATTGGGTTCTAGCGACCACCCTTTCCAAGAATAGAAGGGCGACTCCCAGTTGCAGCAGCTTCCACATCCAGTACATCACAATTCAGCTCAAACATGCAATCCGAATCATACCTTTTCATCAACTCAATTAGCTGACTATCACACATTAGAGGAACCATGATGCCACGTTCATCCATGAAGCTGAACTTTGCAGTCTGCTTCGGCCATAATTTATCATGATTACGCAGAGAGCAACCATATCAGATATAGTGCAGATCTGCACAGGCGCTTCTTCCATCGTGATACAATGGTGTCCATACCACTTGCCCTTAGAGTCGTACCTGAAGAGGACTACCGTAACTAGGTAAGGGTGGTCCGCGGAGATCCCACTTGACAGAAAACTGTGGACAAAATATGTTTGTTAGCGTTGGGCTAACAAATAATTTTAGGTTTAGTAGCCAGCTAGAAGTTATAATTAGTGCGAGTAGCAAAGAGAAGGGTACCTCACCCGCTTGTAGCCAGAACTTCTTCTTCCTTGGTAGTAGGATCTTCCATCCTCTGAGCTGCTCGGCTCGTCGGCGGCGGAGGCGGGCTAGAGCCTCGCAACGGTGGCTACGACATGCACCATTGGAGCTCGGGATCAGTGGCTGGGCGCAGCAACTTGGCGCCAGAAGTCAAATGTCCGAAGGGATCGTTCTGCCTGGAGGGTGGATTTCGACACCGCCGGTGCTAGGGGAAAGGTGGGAATGGATTTGTGAAATTAGTCAACGCATCCAATCCACTTAGTTACTTGATTTTCCTAAGAGGTTGCCGCGTTGGCGCTCACGTCATAGACAGATGACCGACATGAGGGTCCCGACTGTCTACTTCACGGGGTAGTTTAATGGAATGTTTGAATTTGGCAGGGGTGAGATGAGTTTGCGTCGAAATGGCCCCTCTCAGTAGTTGGCGGCCCAACATTTCGAAACACGGCAATTTCAGGCAACTTAGGTACATGCGCTGGCTGCGAACTTTGGTACGTGAGACAACAAGCCCGCGCTTGTGGTTGCCGCCCTCTTCACCATATTCACCATCTTCACCGCCATCTCCATCACTTAATCCTCCTAGTATGCAGTGGTTCATCCTCCCACACGCCTCTGTACTGTCCTATGTAAACATGGTGTTTGATGCTATAAGTTATAATCCTATGATCTACGTCATGTTTGTGTAGTTTCTTTGTTTCTTAGATTGAATGGTTGAACGTCTTTGGTTCATTAGAGTTGTATGTTGATATGGTACAGTCCTTTGGTGTCCATTATATTTGTGTGCGCATGGATTAAACATCATAGGGTTTGTAGTATGTGTAAAAGGAAGGGGGAGTTCTGCCGGAGTGACAAAAACCTGAGGACGCGAACCGGAACGTTGCACGTATGGGAGTAAGAGGACCATTAAACTTAAGGTGATGGTTAGAGAAACCTTAATGTATTATTAGTACTTACGGATGTTTGCTAACAATCCAATCATATAATACATGTAATTCCAGGTAGTGAAGCGCATGTATATTTAGCCTCTCCCACATAGAAAACTGCATCGAAGACAGTGAACCTGATTTATTCGCTATTTACACTTAGAAAAAGCCACCACAATTACCACCACTATTCCACACTCATGGTTCTGTTAGCTAAGTATATTTTATTGCTGCAGCAACTAGCTTTACTTTCTTGTTATTTATTATCATGCAAAACTATATCTAGTACTCGTATTGTTGCTCTAGTTTTATTTCCTAGATAATGCAAACGTCTAGTGTGCGTAGAGTTGTATTAGTGGTTGATAGAACTTGAGAGAAAATGTATCCTACCTTTAGATCCTCGTTGGGTTTGACAATCTTACTTATCGAAAAGGATACACACGATCCCCTATACTCGTGGGTTATCCATCCTCTCTTCCACACCGGAGCTCCTCCACTGCCAGCGCTCTTCACCGGAACTATTTCACCGACTCCCTCGTTGCACCAGATCTGCTTCGCCAACACCGTCATCTACCCTACCGGGGCTGCTTCACTGAATCACTCGTTGCTGACCCCGAAATGCCGAGCTGCTACCCCCGCCGCCCTCTTGCCCATCCCACCCGTCCTCGCCGCGCAGTGGTAATTTCTCTTGCCTGTTTGCTATATTTTTGGTACTCGTAAGCTACGAAATTGTTAGGATGTTGCTCAATATCCTAGATGCTATTGCCATTTCATTTGCACCCTTCATATGGTAGGTCCTATCCACATCATTAGCTTCTCGTTTTTATTCCCTTTTTTACATTCTCACACTATCGGTTTAATCCTCCAACACCAACTCATAGATGCTATTTTTTCCGAGCGCTCGCACGGGTCATGCAGACAGCTCATAGAGGATCCAACACTCACAATCTAACGCCCAACAAGGCTGAAGTGTGAGGTTTCCTTATGTTACTTAGGCCAGTTTCTTATCATGTTAATAAGTTATATAACTTGCATGCCTAATAAATTAATAAGTTATTCTACCTAAGACCTTGCCATGACATTTGCATCCATGTTCTATTGTGTTTCTATCTACGAATGCTTAATTCAAAAAATGTCCATCTAGTTTGAATCATATATCTGGTCATTTTTAATGCTATATTTTGGTGTTCACCTACTTTCATCCTTCCAAACCAGCTATCTAGTTTGAATCATACATCTGGTAATTTTTAATGCTACGTTTTTGGTGTTTTTCAAGAGTTTTCATCCTTCCAAACCAACTAACTTGGTTTTAAATGTCACGCCTTAATGCAGAGAAATAACAATGGAGTACAAGGACCAGAGTTCCAACTGCTCGGCTCAGATTCTTCTGGCAGATTGACCAGGAGCAGCACGCACTTGAGAAGGAGATACTGTCAGCCTGAACATGCTCCTGTAAGTTCATACTTACTTTAAACGATCTCTATTTTATATAATACTACTTGTTTCCTTTCTTCTTTGTTTTAACCTCTTTCACCATTTTAGAAGACTGTAGTTAAAACCCAGCAGGAGTCCTTGGAAGGCAGGACTGAAAGTTGTGATCCCTTTTCCCATTCATCCTCCCATTGCATTTCGAAGCAAACAACTTACTTAATAGTCCATATAGAACAAGTATCGCAGGTGATAAATATATAAAGGTTGTATTGCATGCAGAACAAAAGGGTGTAGTTGCTCTTAGATCTGTAGCTGAAATGTTGAAGAAGAGGACAGATGATACATTGAAGCGAATCGCCATGTACCAATCCCTTATTGATGATACTGACAAGTTGTAATATTTCAGAATTTTGATCTTGTTGTATAACATGTTATAACAAACTTTTATTGTTGTGTAATAAGTAGTTTTAATTTGTGCGTGTTTACTAATTGATATCTTGATATTCACCTATTCTGCCAAAAGTAGGCGCTAGCAAAAAAGGCCGAAACAGTAATAGGCCGGAGCAGTAACATGTTGAACGTTGAAACAACATGCACATCGACGACCCAAAACAACCAGAACAGTAAAATGCCAGAATGGTAAAAGACGAGAACAATAAAAGACTAGAACAGTAAAAGGATAGAATGCTAAAAGGCCAGAATATCGAAAGGCCAGAACAACAAAAGGCCCAATAGTAAAAGACCAGAACTATAAAAGGCCAGAACAGTAAAAGGCCAGAACTGTAAAAGGCTAGAACAGTGAAATACTGGAACCATGAATGGTCTCAACAATAAATGGCCGGAACAGTAAACGTCCAGAACTGTAAAAGGATAGTACGGTGGCAGGCCAATACAGTAACAGGACGAAAAGTGTCGGCCTAAATGGGAAAAATCCCAAACACTAAAGGGCCTAAACAATAACGGGGCAAAATTTATAAAAGGCTGAAACAGTAACATGACTGAACAGTAAAAGGCTAGATTGGCAACAGGCTTGAATAGTGTCAGGTTGTCTTGGTGCAGGCCTCAAGTGACAACACAGTGTTGGGCTAACATGGGCCTTATATAGGCCAAATCAGTGTCGGGCCCAGAAATGTACGAGCCACTGCTGGCTGTAGTACTAGGCCGATTCAAGACAGTGCATGCCGAAACAATAAAGGGTTGTGTTCCTATTGGGCTCTTCACATGAGCCGGCCCATTTAATTATTAGCATGTCTTGGCTAGGCCTGGCTTTTACCACTGTTTCTACGACCGTTAACGGAGGTAACCAGATGTTAACGGTGGCTGCCACGTGGCAGGTTGCGTGACATTAGCAGTCAGCGTGGCTGGCGAATAGATCTACAACGGAACAAGTTTTCATGGCTGACGGGTGCGATCCTCCATAGTCGGGAAAAACCGTGGTTGATTCATTTGTGATGATACTTTTACCACGAAGGCTATCCATCGCGGAAGACTTTTTAGCCACGAAAAATGGGCCTTCAACCAAAAAAATCGTCCGTTGTAAAAGCCAACTTTTGTTGTAGTGGTGGTTCTGGGGTAGGCAGTGACATCCACTGGGCGTAACACCCTCCCTATGTGCTTTAAAGTACCGAGTAATTCTAGCTCGAGAAACTAGTATTCGAAGTCTTTGACTTGGGAAGTTCATACGAAGGCATCCTGGGACAGCCGTCGTTGGCTCAGTTCCATACTACGCCAGATTAATCCATCATTCCCAGCATGCTAAGGATACTTGGACCTCAGGTACTATCTTGGCCGAGAGTGGTCTAGGAGCTCGTTGTCCGAGGAGTCAATAGTGGATCCTCCTTGAATGAGTAATAAACCATCGACGAGTCTACCGACAACTACATGGTATGCTTCTTACAAGAGGGAAATTGGCAGGAAGGCGCCTTAAAATAACTAGTACAGAGCGACGCTATGGACACATGTCAATACCCTCTTCAGCAACGAACAAACTCTATGTTGCCACATACTTGTTGTTTGATGTGAAGGCTCTATGGACATGGAGCCAAAACCTGTTGCCAATAAGAGGTGTTTTTACGACGGTTTTATTTTTCTGCATGTTTCCTTATGGGGCAGTCACCAGTAATTTTCTTTCACTTATTTGCACTGATATTTGCTCATGTGTCCATACAAAAAATATATAATTCCCAACACATTAAAATGTTGATTGCAAAAGCGTAGAAACTACAACACATCTCATTTATCATCATTACATTCATACTATAATATCACATATTACAATGTTATGTATAACAACATCATAGATTTTTGAGAGAAAAGAAAATGCTATCATGTAAATAGTAAGAACATTACAATTTTTTGAGAGAAGGAAAATGGTAAGGAAATGTATCGTTGCCTTGGTAAAAGGGCGGAAATAATTAACAATTTCTTCTCCCAATCCTTTTCATTAATCCCCGTGAGCACTAGTTTATCCATCTCGTCTCATCTTTGGTTGAGGAACGGGTCGCAACTGATTCATGCCTTGGCAAAAATATATTGTTGGGTTTGCTCCATCATGGGCTAGCGGACCTTTACATTTCTTGGAACGCAAGATAACACCTGCTTCGGCCTTTCTATGCAGGATCACTAAAATCTAATGAAAAAATTTGAGGAATGATGTTACTTTATCAACATTAGTACGACAACAAATTCGAAAAAGTGTCCTCACCTAAGACTATTAGTTGTAGAAACAACTCAAATTTGTGAGAGTATTACTTAGGATCCCTATACTGTTTGGACACAAGTCCAGTTGTATATATTATGCGGTGTGATCGAAATAGACTCCTATTTATACATGAGATCTGACTTAGTCAAAAGACCATTTAATCGAAACAGATTTATGTAAACACAACACTCACAACAAATTGAATCTAATTTTCGAGGGAGCTTCAGGAGCAACATGACCACCCTCCTCGCAAGATGACTCTAGTTTTCGAGAAGTCGGGAGGAAGGTCTGCTTTTTGTTCAAATGGCAACTTTCGGGGTTGAGGTCCAGCCGCATAAGCCAATATCTAGGAGAGCCATCTACTAGCGCCGGCCTCAACTGCCTCTGCTATCGGGTCCATCACTAGCATTGATCATTGGCATCTAGAGCAAAAACTACTATGTCCCTTTTCACTTTCCTAGGGGCTTCCAGTTTTGGTCTCCCATTGGATAGGAGACCTTCTCACAATGTGCATCCTAGCCGGCGGGAGGAGGTGCCTCAGCATACTCTGCACCCACACAATCGATACTATGGGAGGCCTCCGAGCCAAGCTCAACACAGACAACATCGCCCCTTTTCATGGGGTGGTTTCGGCAGGGGCAGTGACACCCATTGGGCGTATCACCCTCCCTATGTGCTTTCGAGTACTGAGCAATTTCTAGCCCGAAAAACTAGTATTCGAAGTCTTTGACATGGGATGTCCATACAAAACCATCCTAGGATAGCCTACGTTGGCTCAGTTCCATACTACTCTAGATTACTCCATCGTCCCCAGCACGCTAAATATACCCGGACCTCAGGTACCATATTGGTAGAGAGAGTTCTCGGAGCTCGATGTCCGAGGAGTCAGCAGCCGATCCTCCTTGACGAGAAACAAACCATCAACAAGTCTACCAGCGACTACATGTTAACATTTTTGTGAGAGGGAAATTGGATAGCAGGCACCCTAAAATCACTATGAAGAGCAAATGAAAATACTATGACAAAAGTGGGTAAAATCCAACAAGAAAACAATGTCCAAGTAAAAGTTCAAAAGGTGTGACAAGAACCTTCCACTAGATTTTGGGAGACACTCTTTTTATTACTTTTTTGTTTTTCTTTCCTGCCTTGTTTGCTAACAGAATCGACTTATGATTTTTCTTAGAACACTCCCAGTATCAAGAGCACACGCACAATGCTTCGACGAACACGAGCAAGATAATCTCGGTAGGATAGGTAACACTCAAAGACACAAGTTGTACCTTTAATATGCTTTGTTGACATGCTTGCGGCCAGTGGCGAGGGGAAACTTGGATTCCATAGTGTCAATGTTGAGCGCGGATGATGCTGCGGAAGATTTTGTTAGATCAAAGATACACACAAGCAGGACCGGCTCTATGTTTTTCAGGGCCCTAGGCAAAGTCGGCGGCATGGGCCCTTAAGGCTAACGTATATAGAGACATATTAGAAAAAATTATCATATATGTATCTACTGGTACTTTTAAAATAACTAAAAGTTAACATCCAACAAAACATTTTATTCTCAAAATATAATAAATAGTATTTGTTGCTGGTTTGATTACCTCAAATAAGAAATAATTCCAATGATAATAAGTCAGGACTGAGGATCAGAGCCTGCCGCTGGTGAATTGGTGATCCCCGATAGACGATAAATGACCTGCGAATCTGCGATCGTCGATCGAGTCAGGGAGATAGGGCCCTAGAGATCGAGGCACGGAGTCCGACCGATTTTCGAATAGTCGAGGAGAAGAGAAGAGAAGGGAGATCATAAGTTCGCGACGCAGTGTAACCTATGTGGCCAGCGTCGTAACGCATTGTAACTCGTAAGCCTTGTGCCTCGTGTCGTAGTGAGCCTTTTTGATTTCCTGCTCGACGCGTTGTGTCTGGTTTTCAGGGCCCTACTCGTTTCTCGCGTCGTGGGCACCAGATGTATACCCATATATATATATACATCTTCCGTTCGCAAATAAGTGTACATCTAGCGTTTAGCCAAGTTAAAGTTTATTAAATTTGACTAACTTTATAGATAATATAGCAACATATATTACTCCCTCCGACCCATATTAGTTGGCTCAACTTTGTCTAAATTTGGATGAATCTAGACACTATTTATTCATCCAAATTTTAATAAATCCAAGTCAACTAATATGGATCAGAGGGAGTACATCAGATTAACATATCATGAAACTAAATTTTAAAACACATCTATTGGTAATAATTTAGAGTCATAAGTATCACTATATTTTCTATAAAAATTTGTCAAACGTTGTTAACTTTGACTTAGAACAAGGTTAGAAATACATTTATTTGCATACAAAGGAAGTACATGATACAAATTTGTGGGCCCCCTCCGGCCGTGGGCCCCTGGCCAATGCCAGGGTGGCGGCCCCTCAGCGCCGGCCCTGCACACAAGAAACATAAATTTCATAGGCTGTTAGCCAAGAGAAAATCAAACAAAACATAAGTAGGAGGTGGGAGACTCTGGTGTCATTGTTCTAGATCTTATGGTGGGGCAAAACATTCTGGTGTCTTTGGACCAGAGACTTTGGTCTCCGGGTGCATGAGAAGTTCGTACTCGGGGCAAAAATTGGGTCTCCAAATCTCATATCCGGGGGAAAATTGGCCAAATTGGGAAGAGAAAACCACAGACAAAGGTATACCATGTCCAAATACAAATTTTCTATGGATCAAAACCACAATGAACTCACCAAATCGAGAGATCAATCCAAAGAAATTTTGGGCCATATTTTTGGTGTTTTCAAAATTTCTCAATAAAAATGGGCAAAGAGGTGGCGCGTTGAATCCGTGGCAGCCTAGGCTCTTGGTATCATATGATGTGATACTAGGTTTCTCGATATTCATGAATTCATTGATTTTGAGGGGGGGGGGGGGTCGAGGGAGATGGCAAATAACAAGAAGAACATGTCAAAGAATACACACACATTTAATGAAGCACCTAGATAAGTTTTATAATAAAGCTTCTGTACCATGGGTCCAGTTAGTTTGGAGTTCTTATTACCAGCAGTCGTTACCTGATGTGACCAAACCTTGTGGCTCATTCTGGTGGAGAGATATTGTAAGGATCCAAGAAAAACTCAAGAAGATTAATGTTGTTACCTTGGGCTCAGGTGACACCTTCTGTTTCTGGACGGATAGATGGAATTTTTTGGGCTCTGAAGAGCCTCTGGCTAGTCATTTCACAAGGTTATTCTCATTTTTCCTAAATCCTAATATGGTGGGAACTGAAGTTTATAACATTGGAGATTTTTTATCTCTATTCTAAAGGTCGTTTTCGGTGTAGGCGTTTGCTGAACTAAATATTGTGCAGCAGGGGCTTTTGGATAATCCCTTGACAGCGGAATCTGATAAATGGAGTTACTCATGGGGGCAAAAATTTGTGGCTTCGCATTATTATAGTCTGATACATGCTCACTTGATTGTCCCGCCAGTTTAAAATTGGATGTGGTCGTCGGCCTGTACAATGAAGCTTAAAATGTTTGCCTGGTTTCTATTGAATGATCGCCTCAACACACATGATTTGCTGGTTCGTCGGCATTGGAATGTGACTAATGAGCAGCATTGCGTCCTCTGTCCTGCAAGGGTATATGAGGATAGAATACATCTCTTTTTTCTATGTAATTTCAGTTAGAGGGTTTGGAATTACCTACAGATTGAGTGGGACATGGGCACTGATATTCGAACTATTGTTGCTGCGACAAAGAAGGGTTTTGGGAAACCTTTCTTCATGGAGGTCATGATTGTTGCTTGTTGGCATCTATGGAAACAGAGAAATGGCAAGATTTTTCAGTTTAAAAGGCCCACCTTTGCAAGATGGAAGAGTAACTTTATCCATGACATCACCCTACTACATCATAGAGTTAAGAAAAAAATATACAGATGGGTTGCTAGCTTGGATCTCCTCCTTACCTTAGGAATTGATTACTATGTTGTAGGTTTGTAAATATGTTTTCTTTCCCTTGTGTATAGCCATGTATAGTTTTTCACTTTTGTTACTCGGTTAAATAAAAAAATTGCTATGGGGCTTTTGCCTCATAGTTCCCGGTCAAAAAAAAGAATACACACATATGGATATAAATAGTTAAGCAAACCTGTAGAATTGATCTCGGCAATAAACTGCCAACGGAGAAATTTCTAGAACTCTAAAGACAAGCCAACAACCACTTTAATTGAAACCAATTCCTTGTTACCGACCGGTCCACCTATCCAATGGAACCCTAGCAAGGAATAATAGCAACACACAGAACACTATGAAAGATTGGCACTGCTAAAACCTTGGTAGTGAACATTGACACATGCATACTAGAATCCATAAGGGGAAAGAGTAGCTATGCGTAGAAAGCCGAATCATCTCCATACGATTTCCATACACAAGGGGGGAGGAGCAAATATATCTCTAATACATGCATCATATCAATTTATGGTTTCTAGGAGGAGGTGGGGAATATATATAGGCCATCCATTAAAATAGGGATAGTTTAGGCATAAACCTGGGTTCAGGGTGTTACATGGGTTGTGGACCAACTCAAAGCTTGTAGGCCCAATGCACAAGCTAGAGATTCTGGTGTTGCTAGAGTTCTGCGCCACGCGTCGAACGCTCTTAAGTCGTTTCTCTTACCCATTAACCCCACATGCATTTTGCGCCACGAGCGGCGCTCCTCTATAAATCATGTGTCTCGCTTACCCTCATCGTATGTCTCGCATCTCTCTCATAGACGTAGTTTTCTACCCTACGTCGCATGTTCTCTATCATCATTTCTCATAAGGGAGTATCGAAGCAGGCGTATCCTCTTCGGATGTTAGGGCTGAACCGTCATCATGCTCTCCAGCGTGCGTGCTGCATAGTCGAGAGTGCTTGTCCGTCGCGTCCGAAGCTTTTCTCGATGATATCATCTGGCTTGACGCAAGGAGTCGGTGGCTATAGCAGTTGCGGATCATCACATTGCGTGCCGTCCGGCGACCGGCGTAGGCGATCAACGCGGCGGGGCTTATCGGGTACGCTTCTTTGTGAAAATGCGTCCTAATGGCGTCTTTACTGTTTCCAATGGAGGAGGTATGGTCTCATATCATGCAGTAAGTACCTACCCGCATGTTCTTTTATATTCATGCTTTTACATTTTTCAATGCTCGCATTCGAATTTTTTGCATCTGTAGTTCATATCTACTAATATTTTTGCGCTCTACAGCTGCTCGTCGTACGTGGAGGATAATCCATAACACGCTTTTAGAGAGCTTGCCGGTATGATACGTGTCATCTACATCTTTAGCTTTTATGTTCGGTTCGATTTATTACGTATTCTTTGATACTATTTACTTCTCTCCTTCTCAGAACCGCGAAAGAAGGATGGCAAGCCTTGCATCATTGGAGAATAAGGTATGGCTTTGCCGTCGTATGATTTATTCTCTACCAGCTTTTTTACGCTCGCTTACTTATTCGTTTTGGTCGTGTTCAGGGTCATCTTCGCGGGAAGTTCATGGCACAGCCACGTTGTTCCCAGCTATCCTCTGCTCGACGATCAACGCACGTGGGAAGTCTCGCCAGCCATTGCGGACATTTTTTAGAGATGAGAAGAAGATGAAGCAGCATGTGCTTATCGGCTAGGATCTTTAGAGCACTGAGGCACTGTATTTTTAGTAGTATTCTGTATAAAGTTCTGTGCACGTTTATCAACGGTTTTTTATTAGCCACGTGTAATGTAAATTTGTTATATGTTATTGAATGACTTTGGTGAGAATTGTACGGAAATGTGTCGCGTCAAAGATTTTGTTGGTAAATAATAAATGGATCCTTTATTACATGTATGTCATGTGCCATGCGTTTTCATTTCAGCTTCTTAGGAAGCATGCACGTCTATATTTATGTACCTTCATCTTGAATTTGGCAGAAAAAATGTGTATTCTAGATCGGAAACGTCCAAAACACGTTGTACCAGTAGTGGTAAACATGCCTGTGTTATTTGATTTGCACTGACGGACCGTGTGGCCTCTTTATTTCTTCTTCCTTTTTGTAGGGTTCTTCCTTGCACTTATATTTAGCGTTTTTTGAGGTGTGCGTGTTGATCTTTAAACAGAGTAATGCTCAAGTTTTAATTGATAAGACTGTATTTAGAATGGGTTCGTGCTCGAGATAGAATGGATAAGAATGTTCTGTTCGGCAGCTGCTTCTCATGTTGACGTTATGAATGACGGTTCAACGGTATACTATAGCTGACGTTTTCGCTCTACATACTTGTCTGTGATGATATGTCCACTTCCTTTTTGACATATGTCGTCCGGCATTATGCCTACTAGCTTTAGCTCTTAGAAGTGAATGTGGTGCAGCTATTTCATCCAGCATTCTGCCTACCAGCTGTGCCCTGGGGGTGCAGACTCAGTGCCAAATCCATATAATACTTTATACATTTGTATGGCTTTTGTGTCTTGTCATTTACACTTGTCATCTTGCAGTTTTATGTTATAACCGCGCCTGTGGTACGAGTAGAACCACGTAAACGCGTAGGATTTTCAGATATTAAAACCTATCTCCACCACGAACACTCATTGTGTACCTCGAAATGCACGGTTGATAAAGATAAACAATTATTGTCCTCTGTTGTCGTGCCTCTGGTGGATACTCTGTCGTGTGAGATTTAAAAAAGAATAAAGAATCGTCCACGATAAACAACGACGCACAGACAACAACTTTGCGATGCATGGATTTATCACCGACTCAACAGTACACTATGTGCTTCTTAAGACACTAATAGGATTTACTGGTCCGAGAACGGTTTCCAAAACAAAGCGCTATTACTTACCATTTCGAGACCATATCTTTTATCTTGCACATGTAGCTGTAGCGCGGTCGTATCATAAAGCGTTCTGCATACCGAACGCGCCCCGGGGGAGCAGAAAGAAGGCTAGTATAGAATAATAATGTTTTCTTTACAAACATATAATAATATTATTTTATAATTCTCAATTGATGAGATAATATTATAAGAATAAGAAACAAATATTATTTACAATTATTACACATAAGAGTATTTTAAAACATTTATTGAATAATTAATATGAGTAAAGAATTAAACAAACAATAATAGAAAATAATAACTTTATTATAATACAAATATTACATTGTTTTTACAAATTTTTAAATGGAAAATGAAAATTAGAATAATGAATAATAAAAGAGATATTAACTTAATTACATGAATATCATTGGAATGTCTTTATATTGTTCCTTAAAATGAATTTAAAAAAGAATAAAGAAGATCCTAATCTAAATCTTGATATCCATCTTCTTAAAGTTGTTGTTCCTGTAAAAGATAAGACAAAGAAAAAAAGAAAAAAAGAGGGGTTATGATTAATGTTACTATGAGGTTCTAGCAATATAATGCATTGCTTTGCCTCATCATCAAGTTGTAATAAAAGGAGCAGGGTAGTAATCTGTTCTTATCCTAAAAATCGCGTCAGACTTAGTGCATCTTCACAGACATGGGGCAAGTTTCTCCAGTGGTAATAAAAAGACAACAGTCGAATGTTGGTAAAAGTTCACACTTCTACTTGAACTCATCCACAGCTTAAAAGCTACAAAACTAGTAACTTGCACCAGCATCAGGCCCACTTGCAAGATGCTGCATCACACATGCAAGTTGGTGTTTTGTCAACACAACATGGAGTAAGCGAAATGGGAGGCAGCAGTGGTAACTAGTAGAGCTCACACGCCAGCTCCATCATACCTTCTCAGGTCACCACCAAACCATCAATATCACTACTTGTTCTTATCAGTTCATCACAACAATCACAAAAAGCAACTCAGACAACCTGACTATTGAGTGGATCATAGGGAACAAGATCAAGATATAAGGATAAGAAGGCTAGAAGTAGTAGGCCAATCCTACAGGAAAAGAAGGAACATATTCAGTTGGCCAGGAGTAAGTATAACAAGGCCAATAAATCGCATAGTAGTTGATCAAGATCGACTACTGGGACATCATCAACATCCAACTGGATATCAAGCTAGAAGGATCAGGTACATCAAGGTAAATCTATTATGAGAGGCGAATATTTGTGCATGGTGGCACCTGCACATGCATGGTGGTAGCTGCACACGGTTAGAATGTCGTCTGATCAGGGAGCGTCAACGACTGGGAGACAATCGCTCGATTCCTTCACCTTCCAGGAGTCTGGCCCCCTATACGCCTTAGACACTACTACCTCTATTCCATAATATAAGCCTTTTCTACAATACTGTTTTAGATTGCTAAAAAGTTTAAATTATGGAACGGAGGTAGTACATGCTATGCTCTTTTTTAGCATAGGCGATATAGATCCCATTCCTTTTCCTGACTGAGACAGGATGGCAGAGGACAGATACCATTTGTGCATGGCCTAGTGTGGTAGCTGTATCGAATGACATAGTCTCTTCTCTGAAATGTTTTGATAGGAAACACAATGATGGATTCAACAAAAATTAGCAATTAGAGAACGGTAGTTACAATTTAAACTTTAGATATATGTGCTGTCAAGGGCTGCATTTTTAGGATACCTTGATTGCAAAAAGATCAAAATGAAATGTGTTTACCTAAGAGCTAGTGAAAGTGCGAACGATGGCCTAAGATGCGATCCTTGCTAGTAAGAAAAACACTAGGTCTGCTATTAGGCCAATGAAAAAAATGAACTTCACAACTAACTTCTCAGCGTACAAAAAGTGGACCTACACTGGTCTGAATGTTTCGCCACCGCATGGAACTAGGGTGCCAGATGTTATATAGATGCGATATTCTCATATATCACCCGTGATATAGAGTTATTTTTGAATCTATTATTATCCAAAAGATCAAGTACAAAGGGCAACAATCTACATCAGGCAGCAAGTTAAATGAAAGTACCACCAGATCATGTAGCATCTGTTTTTAGTAGCTTGCACCATCAAGATCGGGAGTAGATAAGGGGAAAAGCATCCAAGATAAATCATTACAACTATCCTTCAACTAGATCCGATCTAGGAGGATGAGAAGTAATATTTTCTCTCGGTATTGCATACAAGGGTTGTGCCAAAGCATCACAGAGAAATTACAATTTATCCCATCAACATTAACAATCAAACCACATGCTTTTATGTCACTCAAAGAAGCATCCAAGCAGCCAAATTAAGCATGTAGTGGATTTGTCTTTATTACCCAACGGTGCCTTAGCCTTGGCATCATTGGAAAGGACTAATCTATAAATTCTTTTTAATCACTTAATCATCTAAATAGAGGACTCCATTCAGCATATCTAGTTAAGAAGGAGGCACCACAATAGCTAACCAGATAGTAGAACCTAACCTAATTACTAGAGCATGGATCATTTTTAAATATCATAGTAGGTACCCTCCGAAAACCAAATCATTTTACTAGACAACTTGTTCTAGGAATCATATCCTCCCTATTTTCTATTATCAAGATTGACAAAAACTAATCAAACCATGACACTAAATCAAAAGTTCACTAAACTAATATATGGAATACCATAAATTACAACCAAGCCATAATTCATTAGTTCAAGTTCAAGGCAAACACAGAAACAAGTACACCATTACTACATTTGCAAAAAGTGGGTAACCACTTAAAATCATTTTTCTAGCTAAACAACTAGAAATCATATAATTTCCAGCCATTGAACTAACAATACATGTTATATATCATCATTGAAGTGTAAATTAACCACCCACTAGGTTTAGAACATCACAACTTCATTATATAAATTCAGTACAAGGGCCAAGGATGATTCAATCATCCAAGTTGAGGTCTAATATCTAGCAAAGCATTACCAATAGCATACTCCAATGTCACAACCCATGTGGAACATGGATCAATAAGAGCTATAAACACAATCGCCACCACTACCAGTAGAACTAGTAACCCAAAACAGTACCACTAGAACATTTAATCACCCAAGTAAAGGAACCACAACTAACAATAGAGAAACAGTAGACAATCATAGCACAACCGAGGATCAAAGCCATCAGCATGAAGGCTGGTCATGGAGAATCGGAGCACATCGGGGGTGTCGAGCACCTGGAGCAGGCGCGTGAAGAATTCATGGAGCAGCACCTGAATTTGGTCGCTGTTTATACCAAGTTTGTGCCACCACAGTAACACCATCTCGTCAGTGTAAGAATTGAGGCAGCCCAAAACCACATCACCATTAGTACACCACAACCACATCAAAGTCTAGGTAGAGCATGGGCTCGAGAAGGGGCAAGGTTGTAATAAGAGGGAAATAGGAGTCGGACCTCGACCCAGAGCCAAAGGCAGGAGGAGCAGGTGGGCTAAGCCGTGTCATTCCCAACACCGAACCGATCGGGGTTGCAAGCACACTGTCGTCCTACCAACGTTAGTTCAAGTAGGGTTTGATGGAGTAGGGCGATGCCAAGGTCGTAGAGTTGGAGCAGAGGAGGCGCATGAGCCGGAGGGAAGCAGCCATGGAATGGGGGTGCTACCGTGCCGGTGCACCCGACCCACGCAACGAGGATTGGGGGCTCATGCATAGCAGGGGTGTTGAGCTGGCGGGGTACCGATGGAGGGGGCCCAGTTTGGGCGACGTCCGTGATAGTGGCAGTAGGCGTAGACGATGGTGGCTATGGTGCCAGTCAGTGATGGTGGCAGCGGTGACTGGCACGAGGGGAACGAGAAGAAGAGGAGGGGATGTACCCGTGCATGCGGTGTACATGCTGTCATAAGGAAGGGATAGGGGTGGAGTCGACCCTCCCCAGAAACTGGGTCAAGTTGGGCCGGCCTTATGGGCCAGGCCAGTCCGGCCCATGTGGATCAAATGGAGCATGTCCCTTCACACAATTACTTTTTCTATTTTATAAATTTTACAAAATATATCCAAATAAAAAATGCATATAAAATTCAAATAAAATCCTAGAAATACATATAATTTTTCAAAATGGTTATAACAATAATATTTATCTAGGAAAAATGATGTTAATAGTTTGAGTTAAATAAAATGCAACACAAAATTTAAATCATTAAATATCTCAATGAAATAAGAAAATAAGGAAAAACCTTTAAAATAAATAAAAATCACTTTTGGATATTAAATATAATCTATTATATTATAAAATGCTAACTATGATATGCCTAGTCAATTTATATTTACTAAAAATAATTGTTATAAAAAAGAGTTTATAAAATCCTTTTCTTGTATTAAAGTAAAAGGATATATTATCTTTTATCATCTATAAATCAAAATAAATCCTTGTTAGCTTTATTAGACTACTTAGGATTTATGGAAACATAGAAATATAATTATTTAAAGCTAAGTCAAGTAAAACTTTTATGAAATTATTTTTGTAAACTATAGTATTAATTCTCAAGCTCATTTAAATATTTCCAACCATAACAAACTATTGAATTCTTCTATTTATGCTATCATTAGTAAGGTAAATATTTTCTCTAGGATCATAATAGCAAACCAAGTCTTGAACTCATTATTCACTTACATTAGGAGTGAATGATCTCACGTACTTGATCATGTGACACATTATGCCTTAAGTTTATTTATATTTTTATAGTTAACTTTGGTCTATTAATAAATCAACAAGAAACATGTTAACTCCATATCATTATAACTATACCAATGCCAATACTTTATACTCTATTACACTTAAGTATTGACTAACTTAATATAAGAAACATTCTCTTCGAAAGTTATTCTCTTTTGCCACTTCAAGCAAAAACATTACCTTATTTATTTTAAATCTTAATTACCTAAAACATGAACTTTCATAAGAATTGCATGATATCAATCAACATTAATCATATGTTGTTATTGTGCTTTACTTTTATATTTTGTAAGATAACTCTTAAATCCTTTGAAGGTGTCTTTGATTGTGAAGTAAACTTGAAGATAAATCAAATCTTATATCAATCACCTAAAATCAACTCCCTCACAATATTGGGGAATTACTTCGAGGGTTTTACAAAATGCATAGCATTCCTTATGCATAATAGCATATTGCTTCTTTAAACATTAGTCATTGCCGGAGGATTTTATATTGTCTATCTTGCAATCACAAAGGCAAGTCCATACTTGCTCATGTCCTTTGATTATTTTCTATCAAGTATTTGCAATCTAATATTATTATCACCTGTATTTCAAAAAAGATGGTAGAAAACACTATTTTCATAATAACATGACTCCTCGGTTATGGCCCGTGTGGTGGTAACCTATTATGGTGGGCAAATGGAACCATGGTTTGATATATGTGGTTGGTGGAGGGTTCATTTGCATGGAAAAGTACCATCTAGTATTTAATAACAAATGTTGCCAGTGATTCTTGTGCAGTATATTACACGTTAACCATGATATCTATATTGCTATGGGGAAGTCAGATGGATCTTCTTCCTTTAGCATGTCAACGGATGCGCATGTCGCGGTTGAAATCCTTTGAGTCTGATGTAATTCGTAGAGGATATGCATCATATGCGTAGGATCCCTCAGCACCCCCACAGTATTTTTGGCATCTATGATGGATTGTATGTTTCATTGCCATAATACAAAAGGTGCGCATGGCGTACAAAAGGGAGGGCATGCAGGGACACGGAGAAGGGAAGTGGTTGGATTGGGTCCTTATACCTGGGCCCATACCAAGGAAGTATGGATAAACTCATGACTTGGATGTGTAACATGGATAAGGATCTCTCATGGGTAAAGCAACACGACTCTGCAAAGTGTAAAAAGTGTGACATATTACACCCTCTTCCGGGAAGGAGCTGTGAACGCTGCAGGAAAGGAACTCCACGAAGTTCTAATCAACCTGTGAAGGCTGGCAGACATAGCTTTTTAGAATAAAATCAACTTATGAAAAATGTTTATGAAAATCTCTATAGCCTAGGACCTATCGTTTATGGTTGTAGATAGTGCATCAAACAGTCCTATTTAATGAACTTACTGAGTATGCTCATACTCAATCGTACATTTTTAACCCTTGCTATACTCTAATGCCATCGAAGACATCGCCAACACCAACTGATGCTCAGAAGGATTAGTACAAGACACTGACATTATTCAGATAAGTCAATGGAGTCAACATCTACATTAGCTGAAGTGGAGACGAAGTTTCAGAATAGATAGAAAATCTAATCTCTAGCCCATAGAACCTCTTTCTGTAGAGCATTGTTGTAGTAGCAATTACAAGCCATATAGTATTATAGGTTAACTTATTCATAGTATAGTTTTGGAGTTGTTATTTCTGGTTATTTTTTTGTAAAACTTTTCTTCCTCTTTGTACTTAAGAGTCTCTCTAGATCTTTCGTAAAGCTTTGAATTGTAATATATGGTCATGTCTTGCACCCGTGATGTTTCTATTATACCACTCTAAGGGATGTAATACTGGTGGAACAATGTTTCATTGGTATTATATCAATGGCTTGCATACTACACCAAGTAGTGGTACACTGGGTCACCGCAACTGGTATCAGAGCAAACACTTTGACCATAGGATTGAAACCCTTTTAGGGGATCTGTAGGTTGGATATTGACTATAGGAAGCCATCTTATCTAAACCATATCGTCGTGCTGGTGTCATGGCAGATACCATGGGTAGGCTAAAGATGGGACCAATATGCATTAGTGGTATCTGGGTAGGGATAGTGCGGTGGATCCGCACATGAAGAACACAAGAACACAACACCCGTTATACCCAGGTTCGAGGCTCTCCTATGGAGATAAAACCCCTACTCCTGCTCTAGATCTTATATTATGATCTATGGATGAATACAAGTGCTCCTTGAGCTGTATCGAGGAGAGGAAGGACATGAAGAGCTATTTCTCTCTTCTCACTCTAGGGTATTTCTTTAGCCAAATGGACCGACCCCCTATTTGGAGGCTCTAGCTCACCTTATAAAGGGGTTGCCAGGTTACAAACTAGGGATTACGTGGCCCAGATATTCTACGAATATGCTTGCACCAAAATAGTAGTTCGGCGCCCTCCTTTCGTTTATCGCCAGCCTCTGCACTGCAACGGCTCAGAAGACACACTGTCTGACTATTAGGGTCAGACACTGTCACGTCCATGACGATCTATTCTGTCTCTTCTCCTCTAGCATTTGTTGCTAGCCCTTGTCTCTCCCTAGATTCCCTTGAGAGAGAGGAAAGCGCTGACCTTGGGCTAGTTCTCTCATTTTTGAGCAAGCTTACTCTCGACTCTGCCTCAGTCCATGTAACTCGGACAAGTCAGTACCTGCAAAGATGAAACAACCCATACCTCATGCTGACATACCATATATGTCGGCCAAGACTTGCTGGTGCTGTCTGGCTTAGAGTAACTCGGTTGTAACTCGGCGGGCCCTCTTATACCTCGGCAAGCTCATGCTTTGACCTTTTTATGCCACAGTGGACCTTGTCCTTATTCGTTGGCTTGACCCTACGTGGGGTCATCCCCCCAACATTAGTCCCCGAAGCTAGTGCGGTCTTAGCAGCTTTAGCTGGAAAGGCCACAGCAGGTTCAAACTATTCGGATCTTCATCTGTGTTGCTCACATACATATATGTCGGCCCATACCGATTTTAACTCGGCTGCACCAGTTGGTGATTTGGCATTCACCTTGACACTCCTTGGCTCTTTTCAAGATATAACTCATTGGCCGAGCCATAGTGTCACATCCGGGATATTCCTCTTAGATGCTTATCTTCTCGTGTACTCATCATTGAATCCTACGTCTAAAGTAATTATTTCCATTTGCCTCATTTTAAGGGTCATGGCAGCAGTTACTGCCAAGGGCTATCAAGGATTACTTCACCCCATCACATTGTGGTGTGCCCCCTCGATAACTGCAGGGGCCACGACGTGTCGTTTCGCCTCCGCACCATGTAACCGTGTGAGTGGCACGATCTTACGCTCCAGTTGACATGATACACGCCCGTATCGTGTGGATGGTGGGGGTAAATGATCCCACTACACATGGTCCTATGCGCGGTTAAATAGGGGAGTGGGGGAAACCCCTAGTAACTTTCCCCCACTCTTGCCTCTTCTTCTTCTTCCTCCCTGCGCTGTCGCCACCGCTACTCTCTGCTCTAGAGACTGTGCCACCTCTTTGCTGTTTCCGCTTCCTCACTTCACCGCAACACTACTCTTTGCCATCTCCATGGGGCCACACCAGTTTGTGCCTATCTCCCTATAGCGAGCTCCGCATCTGAGGAGGGCGATCTGTAGATGGCTCCCGTGATGTTGTATCCGTCGATGAACACAAGGAGGGTGGTGTCCATGCTCGAGCGTGGTGCTTGGGACGGCTCCAACGTCACCTAGTGGGAGATCAATTGGCTCGTGCGTACACGCCAAATCCCTCCGGGGGTCACCTACCGCCTCCCTGGTGACGAGCAATCTCCCGTTGTTGAACGGGGTGAATTCGTTGTCTTTGTAGCTCACTTTGCTCGTGGATTCAGCCTTCCCATTAGCGATTTTGCCAAAGACTTTTTCGAGACATTTGGCCTTCAGCCTCATCATCTCCTGGAAAACGCCTTAGCTTCCCTTTCTGCCTTCATCTCTAGCACTAAGGGGTACCTCGGCCTCTGGCCTAGCGTCCAGATGTGGGCCAAGTTCTTCCA
Source organism: Avena insularis (assembly GCA_023614405.1). Lineage (NCBI taxonomy): Eukaryota > Viridiplantae > Streptophyta > Magnoliopsida > Poales > Poaceae > Avena > Avena insularis. The sequence goes on from CM042684.1 coordinate 357,596,172, forward strand.
GATCTGAGCCAACGTCATCCCCAACAAAGAACTTCCTCCTAGCGAGAAGTCTCTGACTCAGTGTGGGGCTGCCTCCATCACACCTCAGAGAAGTTCCATCTTTCCCCGGATCACAAGCCTCGACTCATGCAAGAAATGGGCGAGGACGTTCTTCTACTGAAGAACAACACCCCGAATGACATGATTTGGCTCCCTGCTATAACATCCCAAAACTTTAATCCAAGTTATCAAGATCCAAAACACCCAATTTAGGGTTAACAAAAACTTTTTCTCATTTAAATAATTTAAGCATGCATATGTGTGTTGCATTAATATGGAATTGTTTTGAATTGATATGATTGTTTGTTTTAATGATTGTAAAATGGTCCTAAGATGAATTACACATCATCTAGATTATTCCCAAGCAAAATCCAAAGAAAAAGAAATCAAAAAGAATGAATAAATGGAAATGGTCACTTTTGCCATTTTAATCAACTAGGTCACTTTAGGTGTTTCTAGCACTCAAATTCAAACAGAAACAATTATGGATCTTTGCACCCCTTGCTAGTACAAGTAAATATCTACCAAGGCCCACCTTGTGATCTTACAAAAACATTTAAACCCTAAATTTAAATGGCAATTGAAAATGGAATCCATTTCATATGTCTAGATCCCACTTTTTTAAAAACCATGCAAATGAATTCAACTTGAAAAATCCCAGCAACCAGAGATGCTCAAGCATAAGACCAACAACTCCACCAAAATTCATTTCAAAATTCAAAAGTTTGTTTCATGCGGCCATTGTGTTGAACAGGTGGCATGCACAATTTTTTTGCCTAACTAACACTATTTAGTGATGAATGCTTGGTCGAGTATTTGGGCAAATTTTGGTCCCCTTGTCTCCCCTAACTCTAACCAACCCCTAACCAGCCTACCCTTTAGCCTGGAGCAGCAGTAGCGTGCCGCCCGTTTTTGGTCGCCGCCAGCCGAGCGTGGGCAATGCTCCACAGACCACGCCGCACCAATCCAGCACCGCCGCTAGCTCTGCCCAACCCTACCGCACTCACCTGTCCCGTCCCCAAGCGCAGCTAGCCCCTGGATCACCACAGAGCACACCCGCACTGAGCAAGAGGTCGTGCCAGCGCACGCTAGAGGGCCATCCTCGGCAAGGCCGCACATGCCGTCCCTCGACCACAGCCCACACGCGCCGCTCCATATTAACCCTAGAACCCTGCCAGACACGCCCCCTTCCCGTCGCGTGGCCAGTAGCCACTGCCCGCCGCGTCGAGCACCGCCTCTGCCGCTCAGAGCGCGAGACGCGCCCGACCGTTAGCCACCGCCCCTAGTGTCATCTTCAAGCCAACGCTAACCGCCAGGGAAATGCCCACCGTCCACCTACCTTGCCCACGCCTCTAGCTCGCTATGTCGCCGCCCTCATCGAGCTCTGCCCATGCCTCTCTGCCGCCTCGCCGAGCCTATATAAGGAAGCCTCCCCAACACCATTTCTTCACACCACTCAGCTCCCCTCTCACCACTGATAATTTCCCCTCTCTCTCTGAAGCCGCTCGAGCAGCCAGTCGCCGGAATTGAGCCGGAGTTAGCCGTAGCTAAGGAGGAGAAGCTCCCGTCGATTTCGTCCACCCCCGGAGCTGTCGCGACCTTGCCTGAGTCTGCTGTCGTCATCTCATTCGATCACCCCCATCGCCGCACTCGCTGGAGCCCTGTATGCCCCCACTGCACCCCCACCAATCCTCTAGGGTTCCACCTCGCCGGCGACCTGTCCATCGTCGATGATGAACGTGAGCCGTAGATCCTAGTTCTAATCGTGTGGTGCATGGTGCCCCGTACCGCTTCGCGTTATAAGAGCCACTGACAGGCGGGACCCCCCTGTCAGCTGTTCTCAGCACCGCGGAGTGAAACCGGGCCCGGCCCATTAGTGTTCCCGCGCAACCCAGCAGATTCAAATAAATCTTTTTCTTTTTAGAAGTAAACTAGTTTCTGTCCCTTAGTTTAAAAATCAATTCAGGGAGTTTTACAAATCCAAATTGAATGATTCCAACTTTGTGGGAAATATAATTTAAATCTCTATCCAAGCCCATTGGATTTAAATCGATTAGAGTTAGAGATCTCTCCTAGCAAAAATTACAAGACAGAAGCTTTTTCACATTCAAATATTTTTCTAAAATCAACCATAATAGCTTTTGAGTTGATTCCAACTCTCAAAAATCACATTTAAACATACCTATCTAAACAAATAATAATATTAAGGTTTGCACACGGTGACTTTGGACTAGTACCAAAATAATGCTATATAGGAATTTCTAGTCACTTTAAATCATTAAATATTAATCTTAAACTTATTAAAATGTGATCCAACATTTAAATCACATTCCCATGCGTTGCATTGGAATATGTGGTGATGACATGTGTCCATATGATCCCATATTTTAATTGGAGAATATTAAATCATAGTTAATTTCAATGAGTAGAAATTACTTTTCTCAAATAAAATAAATGAAACTAGTTCATTAAAGGTCTTGTGATGAATGTGATGATACTAGATCATCAAATGTGTGCCTTAGTGTACTAAATAGACTAGTTAAGTATTGTTTGGTGATTGTGTATTCCGTATGTATTTATAGACGATAGTACCGACCAAGTCTACAAGGAGGAGGAGTTCTACCCCGAAGAAGAAGAGGAGAATTTCAACCACTTCACCAACCAAGGCAAGCCATCATTAACAATGAAAGCTAACCCTTGCAAGCTAGATAACCTAATAAAGATGCATTAGGCATGCTTTGGTTATACCTTTTGACTTATACCTACTCCAAGTTTTATTTACAAGCTTTACCTTCTTTTACTTTGCCAAAGTTCTTTACTTTGTTTATAGATAGCATAAAGAGTATAAAACTTAACCTATCTAGTTAGATTTAGATGTCATTCTATGGCATGAGATTGATATTAGCATCCCACCATAGTGAACACTCTTAACTTAGTAGTTTAGAGCTAAACCAAAAACTTGATCACTTTAGATGGGAATACTTGGTGAAAATGACTTGTGAAAACCTTGGAATGATGAGTCATTCTATTGAGATGTTTTGACATGTGTTGAGAAACACAAATGATTTATGATGATGATGAAAATGTTGAGGCATGAGCCTTAGCCCTTTTATAAAAACTGATGGTTGGGTTCGGATGCGATACCATTCCAATTTTACCGTACAACCATAATACCTGAATTGGGTAAGGCTTAGCCGGAAGTTTATATGCATTAGTATTAGTTCCCTCACAGGAGAGGTCTGAGCTGAGGCTACCTCTCAATGTTGTCCACCTATGAAGTGCGGAGGATGGCAGATGTCCATGGCTGGGAGGCCAAGCTCATAGGAGAGGTGCTTATACTAGAGTGTGTAAAGGAAAGGTTATGTTTGATTATATGCATACTAAGTATGATGATTCGGGGTTATCCCTGACAGATGTATTGAATTTTGTGGTGAAAGTGTACCACCTCTGTAGAGTGTCAAACTATTCGAATAGCCGCGTCCGCGGTTATGGATAGTTGGAATGGCCATACTATTCTGTTGTCAGATGTTTTGAAAATGACTTATGAAATGAATTGTGACATGATTTGACCACAACAGAGTTGTGACTATAATAACTAAGTTCCCACTTAGGTGATTTAGACCTTTATTTTATCTTTCTTTGTTTCTGAACTCAGCTTAGGTTTCAAACTTAACTTTACAAATAAACTTAGAACTTAGCATTCCTACTAGAACTACCTTACTTGTTAGTGATAGTTTGCGAGTACTTAAAGAGTACTCATGGCTTTGTCCCCTGCTATTCCGTGGCTGCACTATGAGGAGGACTACCTCAAGGAGGACGGCAGGATGGCTACACAACTAGGATCATCTCCCATCGCCGCATTGCTCGTGACATCAAGATGGACCCCACCGCTACGCTATTTATTCTGCTACTTGTTTGTACTAAGACTGGATCATGAGATCCTTTATTTGTGTAAGATGTTATTATAGTTTGTAATGGATGATGTACTATGATATCCAATCTGTTATGTGTCACAAAAATGGTAATCCTGGGATTGCGATGTATGGCATAACAGGCATCTGAGATTAAAAATCTGGGTGTTGACACCTGCCTTCACAGTTGGTGTCCCCGTGAAGCGTAATTGGGACCTCAACCCGAAGAAGGGCAATCCCCTAGTCAAATTGGTGGAGACTCACATCATTGAGCTGATGGAGGCTAGATTATGCGACGATGACTTGATGGCTACTTTAATTAGTAGCCGAGTTTACCCTCTCCAGCAGCGCAGCCACAAGATCTGCCATCTGAGTAGCCACCTTGACCCGAATCGTGTTTCCTTGGTCGAGCTATCCAAAGCTCAGATCCATCGGCGAATCAAGTCCATCATCAAGACGGACATGGCAGAGGAATGGGAGTGGGGCATGGAGCCCTTCAGCCGAGATAGGCCCGTACCCCAGGTAACTTTTCCAAAATCATCCTTGCCGAGTTATTTCTTATGTCCGCACACTTGCTTAATTGATCTCCCTATGTTCCTTTATGCAAAAGTTCCTCCAGCAAACCATCGAATATACCTCAATTCCTGCCCTTAAATGGGGAAAGCATCGGGAGACCTCAGATCCGGAGGAGCCGGACTCTAAGGAGTTCATGCCTATCCTAGACCCCAGCTCCGGCTGATCCTCCGGTAAGGCTTCTGTCTTACGGGACTGGCCAGATGATGATGATGAAGATGATGTTTGTATTTTTGAGGTATATGACCCGAAGCCACTCTCATATTCCTTTCCGCCTGACTTCACCCTAGCTAACCCGGCTGGCCAGGTGCATGAAGGACCTCCCCTTGTCGTGGGCGGTCAAGGTACGGTGAAGAAGCGCGCTGCAACCTCGGCTCAACCGGCCAACCTATCAGGGTAGGGAAACGGTTTAAGAAATCCACTAAGAGGGCTCAGCAACAAAAGGTGCCTCCTTCTATTGGATCGTAAGTTCTCCCCGTTGGATCATCTCTGTATTTCTTGTTTCTCTCTTCTGTATTTCTTGTTTCTTTTTACCTTGTCTGACTTGTGTCTTCTTTTTCTTTTCTTTTTTATTTTTTTTCAGTGACCCTCTAAATATCCCTTAGAGAAGATCCACCATGGCTTCTCCAATTCCCGTGCCGACGTCGCCCCCATCCCCTGATGATACTCAGGTTTCTAGCCCAATCTAAGGCAACACTCCTCCCATGATGGATCATAGTTCACCTCGGAGGGACGGTGAACATGTAAGTGAACATGGAGGGGGCGCCTCTGAGGATACGACCATGCCAGACCAGCAGGGTGACTCATCTGCCCTAGAGAGAGAAGATCTAGGCGCCGGTAGTATCGGCGCTGAACCAGTTTCATCTGAGGTGTCGGTAAGTCTGGCACCATCCCAACATCAACCTCAAGAACAACCAGCTTTTGCATCAGCCTCAGCCTCAGCCCAACAGCAACAGCAAGCATCCTATACAGCTACCTCGCCTATGCAGCAACAACCACCACCATCTTCATCCGAGTCTCCCAAGACCCGGCCACAAGATCCACCTCGGCGAAGCCCCTAGGCTAAGACCTAGCAAACCTCGCAATCTCAACCTCCACAAACCTTGGCCACTGAACCTCGGCCAGCTGGTTCGCAGAAGCAAGCCAAATAGAAGAAAGGAGGGAATGGCACCAAGGTGACCAAGAAGAAAGCAGGGGAATAATCCTCGCAACCATCTATTGCCACCATGCTTCAGAATGGTGATACTCCCTCTTCCTCGGATGCGGGCAAGCAAATCACGTTGCTCACAAGCCCAGCTGCTGCAATGCCTGCCCAGAAGACCTCTGCTGGGAAAGGCTTGCTCCTGACTTGGACACCCAGCGGCAAGAGCCTCAGCTCTCTAGCTGAGTATGCCGAGAATTCAAACAATGTTGATTATAGCGAGGTTAGATCCAGCAATCCCCAGATACCTTAGAAGTTTGGCCCGACGCAAATTGGCGACCCGATGTTTATTGCCAGCCAAGATATTGCCGAGGCTGGGAAGATGATGGAGGTAACTATCTCGGCTACACTTTATACTTACAATAGTTAAAACATACTCATTAGTCCCCAAGCCCCCGGGTTGGTAAGATATTACTCAACCAGATGCTCCTCTAGGATAACATTTAGTATCTTAACTTCTATTCTTAGCATATCTGAGGTATTCAGCCGAGTCACTTTAGCTTAGCCAAAAATTTCTTTAGGATCAGATATCCAGCCACCTAGATTCGGATTGATTTTACTCGGTTCGAATTGTTAGTAGCATCACATATCCAACCACCTAGATTCGGATTGAGTTTACTCGGTTCAAATCTTGAGTAGCATCAAATATCCAGCCACCTAGATTCGGAACGAGTTTACTCGATTTGAATCTTGAGTAGCATCAAATATGCAGCCACCTAGATTTGGATCAAATTTACTCGGTTTGAATCTTGAGTAGCATCAAATATCAGCCACCTAGATTCGGATAAAGTTTACTCGGTTCGAAGTTTTAGTAGCATCAAATATCTAGCCACCTAGATTCGGATCGAGTTTACTCAGTTCAAATCTTGATTAGCATTAGATATCCAGATTTCTCGGTGACTAAAAATTGTTCCTTGAATATCTTGAACAACAGGCGCACCGCCGAGTTTCAACACCTCCTTTTCACACACAGGTCCCTCTCCACCAAGCACAAGAAATTGTTGCTGGAGCTAGAGAAGAAAAGTAAGTATTTGCTTCATTGTCCTTAGTGCTTTTTGTTCTTGATTTGCCGAGTTAACTTATGACTTGGATTTTGCTAGCCGAAGTGGAGGCTCGGAATAAGGAGCTGCACAAGTAGGTGGCCAGGCTAAAGGGTATATTTCCTCTTGCCCCTTATCCTTTGCACCTTTCCCTCCTGGTTCGGCTCGTAATTATACCTCGGCTCGGCCTGGATAAAATATCCTTGTAGTCTCTCTTCAAGATAGCATATCCATGCCTGACTTGATGCTTCATTTTCTCGAACAAGCAGGACAGCACCAAGATCAGTTGAAGGAGAAAGACGACGAAATCTCTCGGCTCCATGCCAAGAATGAAAATCTAAAACAACTCCAGAAGACTGAGCTTGACAAGCCAATCAGGAGTTCACCAAGGAGAAGAGCCGACTCAATGGCCAAATGGAGAAGGACAAAGATCTTCTCCAGGAGGCCGAGGTCAAATTTGAGTTGGTGAACACTGTGCTCCAGGAGCTCCAGAAGAAGCAAGATGCATGGTTGGCAGAACTTGGCTGGATTAACGGCATCATAGCTCATAAGTTTGTGCTAACTTTTTTCTTTACTATCGCCGTCTCTGTTTTGCTCTTATTGTTTTGACTTGTTCTTTATGCTTATCCTCTTAGGCGACTTCCCCCAGTCCAAGGACCGTGTTGATACTACCATCCACAAGTACCGGGAAAAGCAGCCGAGGTTGGTCCCCTCCCAAAGAATATGACATTGATGATTCCTTGGTTGATCTCTCGGCCAGCCTCCGACCCATGAAAGTCTTCGGGGTTGGGATATTGAACGCATCCATCCGAGCATTCCATGTACACTGGCCGGATTAGACCGCTCCCAAGAAAGTTGTGCAGCTATCCGGGAAACTAATGGACTGTGAGACGCGGCTGAACTTGTGGAGGGAATATGCCACCCGCACTGGTGTCGACATAGCTCTATCCTTCGTGTTGTCCTATTATGAAGGCATTAATCTAGGTGTCCTTCAGAACATACACACTGGTTCATGGTGGACAACTGATACGGAGTTCATCCAGCGCTGCTAAGCTCGTGCCTATCAACTCATCCAATATGCCAACACCCACATATGGAATGAAGGGCCGAGCTTCTGATGATCGGGCTCAACACGTCGATCTTGTTGGGGAACCCCAAGAGGAAGGTATGATGAGCACAACAACAAGTTTTCCCTCAGTTATGAAACCTAAGGTTATCGAACCAGTAGGAGCAAGGAAACACCTCCAAGGTGTTGTTTCCAACTTAGAATCCTGCACAACACAACCACAGAACTTTGCCCCCAACTTATAGTGAGGTTGTCAATCTCACCGGTTTTGCTGAAAACAAAGGACTAAATGTATTGTGTGGAAGATAGTAATTGCTTCCAGAAAGTAAACAGAAAATAGTAAATAGTAGATTGTAGATTGATGGTAAAATAATGGACCGTGGTCCATAGTTCACTAGAGGTGATTCTCCTTAAGATAGATGGCATGTTGGGTGAACAAATTACAGCGGGGCAATTGACAACCACCGAGAAAGCATACATGCATATACTAATCATCTTGACTCCTATGAGATTTGATTAGGCATTACAACATTATACATAGACCATAATCCAACTTCATCTATGACTAATAATCCACCTTCAGGTTATCATCCGAAAACCCTCCAGTATTAAGTTGCAAGCAACAGATAATTGCATTAAGCAAAGTGTGTGAAGTAAACAATACGATTATTCTATGAACAAAGGATTGTTGTTTTCTCCCTAGTAGCAACAACACATCTAGTACCTTAGAGATTTCTGTCACTTCCCCAGATTCCTAGAGGCATGAACCACTATCAAGCATAAATACTTCCTCTTAGAGTTGCTAGCATCTACTCGGCCAAGATAGCTACTAACAACGGAAAGCATGCAAGATCACAAATAACAAAGACATGATAGAATCAATAATCAATCTGAAATAGCATCTCAATATCCATTGGATCCCCGCAAACACAACATGTAGATTACAAATAGATGATCTTGATCATGAACGGAGCTCACAAGATCTAAACATGGTAGCACAAAGGAGAAGAACCAACCATCTAGCTATTACATGGACCCGTAGTCCAGGGATGAACAACTCATGCATCACACCGAAGGCAGTCATGGTGATGAAGAAGGCCTCCAGGGTGATCTCTCCCCTCCGGCAGGGTTCTAGGAAGAGCTTCAGATCCCTCCAAATCTAGGGATGGAGATGGCGGTGGCTACAGACTCATTCGTGGAATTTTGATAGGGTACTCAGGGTTTTTGTCTCGGAGGCAATATATAGGCGAAGGGTGTCAACACCCGGATTTTTAATCCCAGATGCCTATTATGACATACCTCGCAATCCCAGAATTACCATTTTTGCGAGACATAACAGATTGGATATCACAGTACATCATCCATTACAAACCATAAATAAGGTCTTACACAAATAAGGATCTCATGATCCAGTCTTAGTACAATCGAGTAGCAAAATAAATAGCATAGCGGTGGGGTCCATCTTCAGAGTCATAGGCAATGCTGGCAATGGGAGATAATCCTAGTTATCGTAGCCATCATGCTGTCAATCATCTTGGTAATCTCCTTCATAGTCTGGCCATAGGAATAGCCAGTGACAAAATCCATGAGTACTCTTTAAGTACTTGCAAACTATCACTCGTAAGTAAGATAGTTCTAGTAGGAAATGCTAACTCTAAGGTTCAATTGTAAAGTTAAGTTTGAAACCTAAGCTTAGTTCTGAAACAAAGAAAGATAAAATAAAGTTTGAAATCACCTAAGTGGGAACTTAATTGTCATAGTCACAACTCTGTTGTGGTCAAGTCATGTCACAATTCATTTCATAAGTTGTTTTGAAAACATCTAACAACGGAACAGTATGGCCATCTAATCATCCATAATCATGACGCGGCTATTCGAATAGTTTGACACTCTGCAGAGGTGGTACACTTTCACCACAAAATTCAATACATCTATCAGGGATAACCTTGAATCATCATACTTAGTATGCAGATAATCAAACATAACCTTTCCTTTACACACCCTAGTATAAGCACCTCTCCTATGAGCATGGCCTCCCAACCATGACCATCTGTCATCTTGGGCACTGCATAGGTGGACAACATTGAGAGGTAGGCTCAGCTCAAACCTCTCCCACGAGGGAACTAATACTAATGCATATAAACTTCCGGCTAAGCCTTACCCAATTCATGTATTGTGGTTGTACGGTAAAATTGGAATGGTATCGCATCCGAACCCAACCATCAGTTTTTGTAAAAGGGCTAAGGCTCATGCCTTAATATTTTCATCATCACAAACCATTTGTGTTTCTCAACACATGTCAAAACATCTCAATAGAATGACTCATCATTCCAAGGTTTTCACAAGTCATTTTCACCAAATATTCCCATCTAAAGTGAATCAAGTTTTGAGTTTGGTTCTAACTACTAAGTTAAGAGTGTTTACTAACGTGGGATGCTAATGTCAATCTCATGCCATAGAATGACATCTAAGTCTAACTAGATAGGTCAAGTTTTATACTCTTTATGCTACCTTTAAACAAGTACAGGACTTTGGTAAAGTAAAGCTTGTAAATAAGACTTGGAGTAGATATAAGTCAAAGTGGTATAACCAAAGCATGCCTAAAGCCTCAGGCTTAGGTTATCTAGCTTGCAAGGGTTAGCTTGCATTGTTAATTATGGCCTGCAAGTAAATCTTGCAAGGGTTAACTGGTATATTGCTAGCTTGCCGTGGGTAGTGCAGTGGTTGAAGTTTTCTTCCTCCTCCTCTTGGTAGAACTCCTCCTCCTCATAAGCTTGGTCGGTACTATCATCTATAAATACATACGGAGTACACAATCACCACACAATACTTAACTAGTCTACTTAGCACACTGAGGCACACATTTGATGATCTAGTATCATCACAAGCATCACAAGATTTAAAGAACTAGCTTCATTCTTTTTATTTGAGAAAAGTAATTTCTACTCATTGAAATTAACTAAGATTTAATATTCTCCAATTTAAAATATGGGATCATGTGGACACATGTCATCACCACATATTCTAACATATGGGAATGTGATTTAATGGTTGGATCACATTTTAATAAGTTTAAGTTTAACAATTAATGATTTAAAGTGACTAGAAATACCTATGTAGCATTATTTTGGTACTAGTCCAAAGTCACTGCATGTAAACCTTAATACTATTAGAGATTCAGATAGGTATGATTAAATGTGATTTTTGAGAGTTGGAATCAACTCAAAAGCTATTATGGTTGATTTTATAAAAATGTTTGAATGTCCAAAAGCTCCTGTTTTGTTATTTTAACTAGAAGAGATTTCTAACTCTAAATGATTTAAATCCAATGCTCTTGGATAGATCTTTTCAGTAGCTTTCTATCAAAATTGGAATCACTCAATTTGGTACAGTAAATCTTCCTGAATTGATTTTTGAACTAAGGGACAGAAATGGTTTTAAGTCTAAATACAAAAATCTAAGTTTGAATTACTGGGTCAGCGCGGGAAAGTAATTGGGCCCGATGGACGCCAATGGCGCAAAGGCGGCCCGACAAGGGGGTCTGTCAATGACACTTAAAACCCGAAACGATATGGGGTGATCTGGGCCACATGATTAGATCGCGGATCAACGGCTCACGGTCGTCGTCGACGACGGACTCGTCGCCGGCGAGACTGAACCCTAAACGACCGGTGGGGGTCTACTATTGATGTACCAGGGCTCCAGCAAGTGCGGCGAGGCGGGCAAACGAACTGGTGGACGACGACGAGCTCAGGCGAGGTCGCGGCAGGGGCTGCGGTGGATGGAATCGACGGCAACTTCTCCTCCTCTACAGCGGCTTCCTCCGGTGCAATTCTGGCAAACGGCAGCTCGAGCGGCTCCGGTGAGAGAGGGGAAAGGGTCAGGGGAGAGAGGGGAGTGGAATGGTGTGAAGAGATGGTGCGGGGGAGGTCTCCTTATATAGGCTCGACGCTGGGGCAGAGAAGCATGGCGCGGGTCGTCAGTGACGGCAAAATAGGAGGGCTACCGGCGTGGGCGAGGTAGGCGGACGGTGGGCGGTCTGCTGGCGGTCAGCTATGGCGCAATGGCGCGGCTAGGGGCGGTGCCTAACTGCGGGGGCTTCCCACGCTCTAGGAGACAGAGGCGGTGCTTGACGCGGCTCCCGGCGACTGTGGGTCACGCGGCGGTGCACGGCCGTGTCTGGCGGGGTGCTGGGGTCAAGGCGGAGCGGCGTGCACGATATGATGTCAAGGCACGGTCTGCTGCGGGCGATCATCGGCCGCTTGCTCGCAGAGAGAGAAAGGGCGCAGGTTGAGGTGGTCCAGGGCCTGGCTAGGCTTGGGGAAGGGGCAGTGAGTCGCGGTGTGGTCTCGTCTAGCTCCTAGACATGGCGAGAGAGAGAGGGGCCGTCGGCTGCGAGCTATCCATGCTCGATCGGCGAGCATGGTGCTCAGGTGGCGCGGTACTGCTGCAAATGGCTAAGGGGTAGCCTCTTGATGGCCTGGTTGGTACTGGGGGAGACAATGGGAGGGGTTTTAGGCCTTAGTGGCATTTGATCACTGCTTTAAAACAGTAATAGTTAGGCAGTTTGTTTAGTGCTCACTAAGTGTTCGACACAATGGCCGCAAGAGATTTTAATTTGAATTTTTGAAAGATTTTTGGTGGGTGCTTTGATATGATGCTTGGTAGGCTATGGTTGCTAGGATTTGTTAAATGGAATTCAGTTGAGTGGTTTTTGCAAAAATGTGATCTATACATATGAACTACATTCAATTTTCAAATGTCATTTAAATTTAGAGTTTGAAAGTTTTTGGGATGAAACAAAGTGGGCCTTGGTACATCACTACTTGTACTAGCAAGGGGTGCAAAGAACCACAATTGTTTCTGTTAAGATTTGAGGGCTAGGAATAGCCAAAGTAGGTTAGTTAGTTAAAATGGCCCAAATGACCATTTCCTTATTGTATTCTTTTTTATTTCTTTTTCTTTGGGAATTGTTTGGGAATGATCTAGATGATGTGTAATTCACCTTAGAATCATTTTACAATCAATAGATCACTCAAACATGGCATTTCAAACAACTCCTATTTTACATGCATACACATATGAATGCTTAAAGATTTTTAAATAGAAAAAGGTTTTGTTAACCCTAAATTGGGTAGATTTGATCTTGATCACTTGGAATAAAGTTTTGGGATGTTACAAACCTTCCCCCTTAAAATCTCATCCCGAGATTTAAGAAAGAAACTAGGAACTAAAGAGATCTGGGAACTCAGTCCTAATGTAATCCTCTCGCTCCCAAGTGGCTTCTTCTTTGGTATGGTTGCTCCATTGAATCTTGGGAAATTTGATACTCCTGGTCCTGGTGGTTCTATAGGCTTCCTCCAAGATACGTATGGGCACTTCACGATATGTCAGGTCCTTGTTGATATCAACAGCTCGGTGATCGATGTTCTTGAAAACTTCGGTCTTCTCCGGCACTTCCAAGCATTTACGAAGTAACAAGATATGGAACACATTGTGGATGGCTGAAATCTCTTCTAGCAGTTCCAGTTGATATGATACTTCTCCTCGGCGGTTCAGAATCTTGAAGGGTCTGATATATCTGGGGGCTAACTTCCCTTTCAGACTAAAATGCTGGGTTCCCTTCAATGGTGAAACCTTGAGATACACAAAATCTCCGACATTGAAAGTCAGGTCTCTCCTTCTCTTGTCGGCATAGCTCTTCTGTCTAGATTGGGCTGTTTTGAGGTGCTCACGGACTTTGTGAACCTTCTCTTCAGCTTCTCGGAGAATGTCGGGTCCAAAAATCTGACTCTCTCCTACTTGCGACCAATTCAAAGAGGTGCGACACTTTCTTCCATATAGGAACTCAAATGGTGCCATTTTCAAACTGGCTTGATAACTGTTGTTGTATGAGAATTCTGCGAAAGGCAGGCAGTCTTCCCATTTTGATCCGTACTCCAACACACAAGCTCTCAACATATCCTCTAGGATTTGGTTGACTCTCTCAGTCTGTCCATCAGTTTGCGGGTGATAAGCTGTGCTGAAATTCAACTTGGTTCCTAATCCTTCTTGGACTTTCTGCCAAAATCTCGAGGTGAATTGGGTTCCTCGATCTGATACTATAGTCTTGGGGGTTCCATGCAACTAACAATTCTAGCAATATACAGCTCTGCTAGCTTCGAACTCTGGTAAGTTGTCTTGACCGGTATAAAGTGAGCTACCTTAGACAGTCTATCAACGATGACCCAGATTGAGTCGTTTCCCCTACTCGAAGTAGGCAATCTGGTGATAAAGTCCATTCTGACAGAATCCCATTTCCATTTCGGAATCTGCAAAGGTTGCAGCAGTCCGGCAGGCCTCTGATGTTCCACTTTGACTCTCTAACAGATATCACACTTGGCGATGTAGCTTCCGATTTCTCTCTTCATCTTGTGCCACCAAAATTGCTCTATCAAATCTTGATACATCTTCGTTCCTCCAGGGTGGATAGAATAAAGAGTATCATGAGCTTCTTGCATGATAACTTGCTTCAGCTCCGAATCTGCTGGCACACAGATACGGCCTTTGTACCACAGAACTCCTTCTTCGTCTTCGGTGAATCCAGGTACCTTTCCTATACCAATACGACGTTTGATTCCGTCGATACTTTCATTTTCCTTCTAGGCTTCCTTGATTTTGCTAATCAACATGGGTTAAAGTTGAATGCTAGCTAAGAATCCTTTGCTAACTAGTTCAGTCCGAAACTGCTCCAACTCCTCATACAAACTTGGCTGCTTCTCCTGGATCATGGTGTTTAGCCTACACGGCAATCTGCTAAGAGCATCCGCTACCACATTGGCTTTGCCGGGGTGATAATGAATGTCAAGGTCATAATCCTTGATTAACTCTATCCATCTCCTTTGCCTCATATTCAGCTCCTTCTGAGTGAAAATATACTTCAAGCTTTTGTGATCTGAGTAAATCTCACAGCGATTACCCATCAGATAATGACGCCAGGTCTCCAATGCCAAAACTACGGCTGCTAACTCAAGATCATGGGTCAGATAGTTCTGCTCATGCTACTTAAGTCATCGAGACAGATAGGAGATGACTTTGCCTTCTTGCATCAATACACATCCGAGACCAATCTTGGATGCATCACAATACACATCAAACAGCTTCTTGATATCTGGCATGATCAATATTGGGGCCGAAATCAATCTCTTCTTCAGCTCCTAGAAACTGGCTTCACATTTGTCGGTCCATTCAAACTTCTTGTCCTTCTTCAACAATTGGGTCATGGGTCGGGCGATGCTTGAAAATCCTTCGACGAACTTGCGGTAATATCCCGCTAATCCGAGGAATGCTCGGACTTGGGTTTGAGTGGTTGGGGCTTCCCATTCTTCGACATCTTTGATCTTAGCGGGATCAACAGCGACTCCTCCGGTAGACAATGTCCTAGGAATCCTACTTCTTTCAGCCAAAACTCACACTTGTTGAACTTGGCATACAACCGATGCTCTCTAAGGGTTTCAAGGATGATTCTCAGATGTTGCTCATGCTCTGCTACTGACTTGGAGTAGATAAGGATATCATCGATAAACACAATGACAAACTTATCCAGAAAATTCATAAAGATCTTATTCATGAGATTCATGAAATAAGCAGGGGCATGGGTTAATCCAAAAGACATAACCGTATACTCGTATAAACCATAACGAGTAGTAAAGGCAGTCTTCGGAATATCCGTTGCATGAATCTTAAGTTGGTGATAACCAGTCCTAAGATCGATCTTAGAGAATACATTCGCTCCAGTCAACTGATCAAATAGATCCTCAATCTTTGGCAATGGGTACTTTTTTTTGATGGTGACATCATTCAGCTTCCTATAATCAGTGCACAGACGGTTGCCTCCATCTTTCTTGTCGACGAATAACACTGGCGATCTCCTTGGCGATGCGCTTGGTTGAATCAAGCCTGTTGCAACATAGCATCCAACTGCTTCTTCAATTCTACTAACTCTAAGGGGTTCATACTATAGGGTCTCTGGGCTATGGGTCCGGTTCCGAGGATTAGTTCAATAATGAACTCAATATCCCTATCCGGGGGCATACCGGGCAATTCATCTGGGAATACGTCAGGGTATTCACAGACTACCCTGACTTGGTCAATGGTAGGCAGGGCTAGACTCTTTTTACACTTGAATTGACGGGGCAAGGTTTTAGATATATGCTCTACTGATACTCCGGAGCTACTGGTCATTGTGATGGCTTTCTTGGCACAGTCTATAAATCCTTTATGCTTTGACATCCAATCCATTCCTAGTAATACTTCCAAACCTTTGGTTCCAAGTACTATTAGGTTGGCATAAAAATCTATCCCATGCATTCTGATAGGCACAGCTTTGCAAATTTTTCTAGCTTTTGTAGTTGAACCGGGGATTTGAACTATCATGACATGCTTCAGGTTGGTTGGGTGAATCTTACTAGTGCATGCAAATTCTTCCGTGACAAATGAGTGTGATGCTCCCGAATCAAACAATACTCTTGCTAAAAATGAGTTGACAGAAAACATACCCAGCACTACATCTGGCGCTTCTTGGGCTTCTTCAGTGTTCATGTGGAAGAGACGGTCGTTGCGGTTGTGAGGGTTCCCTGGGGCGAATCTTCTTCTTGGTTGAACACGACGCTATTGTTGAGCTGGGGCATTCACATTTGAAGTGGCAGCAATCTTCTTGGGGCACTCATTGGAATAGTGACCCTTCACTCCACACTCGAAACAAGTGATCTGAGACTTGTCTTTCGCTTCCACGGGCACAACATTGCTTCCAGTTCTAGGTGCAGTGCTGTTGTTGTTGTTGCTCTTGGGAGGTGCATGGTTGAAATTGTTGGTGTTGCCGGAGTGATTGTTGTTTCCTCCGGACTTCACATTTCCTCCGCTATGGTTGGGGTAGCTTGGGCAAGACATTGGGGGTCAGTTATTCCTCGGTGCATATCCTGCTAAGGGGTTGGGACGGTACTTCTGGTGACTATTGGATCCAGCTTGGTGCATCATACGATGTTTGTGGTTGTCGTTTGCCTGGTTGAGCTTCCCTTCCATCTGAATGGCAGAGTCGACTAGCTCTTCGAGATCCTCGAAACGGATGTTGACGAGGACAGTCTGCATCTCATCATGCAGTCCGTTCAAGAATCTCTCCTTCTTCTTGGACTCTGTGTTGATCTCATCAGGTGCATACCTGGAAAGGGACAAGAATCTGTCACGGTACTCCACTACAGTCATTATGCCTTGCTTCAACTCTCGGAATTCATCCCTCATTCTGGTGACTAGACCCTGCGGCACGTGGGTGCGGCTGAACTTGATCTTGAAGGCTTCCCATGTCATCACTTGACCATGGTTCATTGTGCGGACGCTATTCCACCATGCTCTTACATCTCCGGCCAGATAGTGGGTGGCAAAAAGAACCTTCTCGTTGGCATCCACTCCAGCTACTTCTAAGTTGTTCTCCATTGTCTACAACCAGTCATCAGCATCCAGTGGGTTCTTTGAAGTACTAAAGATTGGGGGATTTGTATTCTGGAAGTTCTTGAGTTTGGATCCATGATGATCCTGATTTCCCTGGTTATGGTTGTTGAGAGCCATCTGGCGATCTTTTGCAGTGTTGCTAGATTAGCTTGGCGCTCTGCCCTGCTTGCTTCCCGGTCTGCAATGAGATTCTACAGGATCTGCAGCATTAGGTCCTGTGATGAGCTGCACCCTCCTTGGTTTCCACGAGTCATCTGAAGATTGAGATTGATAAAGGGGTAAGAGGGAAAGTTCTAAGGTTCATGGTTTTGATTTCAAAGCTAAAACTTTGAGTTGGACTCAGGCTTTTGCAACTAACTTCTTTTCATTCCTTCAAACAAAGCACACGATACAAACACACACACACCACAACATCAAAGGGAAAACAGATGGTTTTAAGAACCATTTTGTAAGCTACGATACAATGGGACCGATACTCCTCATGCTACGACAGTGCTCTAGTGCATCTACTCATCATCGATGAAGTCAGAGTCGTCATCGTCGGTGTAGAAGTCCACAGCATCTTCCTCCAGACAGTCATCATCATTGCTGAGGTAGGAGTCAATATCCCCTTGGATATCTTCACCTTCCTCTTCTTCTTCCTTTACGGCAAGATGAGCTTCTTGATCCTTTATGGTCTTCTCGAGGTCGGCAACCTTCTTGCGAAGACGGTTGATGGTGCGATCCTTCTTGGCGCGCTGACGGCAAAGAGACTAACAATCCTGGACTAGCAGTGAGAAAGTTTGGGCCTTCTGGGTTGCAATGGCGAGGTTGTTGTTGGCGAGCTCTCTAGAATTGTCCAACTCCTTCTGTCTGTCGTACAGTAGGAAGTCGAGGTTCTCCACTTGACGCTTCAGTATTGGGTGACATGGCATCTCAAGCGGCATTCCCATGGAATCACGCCTTGCATAGTGAACAAAGCGGGTTCCCTGGATGAGGTTGACACTGAGGGCACACAGAAGTGCGAGAGCTTCATGCATTGCCCTGGCTACTCCATCTAGCCAGTTGTTCTCCCTCACCGAGAACTGAATCCTCCCAGATACTGGTGCTTCTATCTTGCCTCGAATATCAGCAGTCACTAGCCATTGTAGATCTCCTCCTGGTGGACCCGGGAGTTGAGCTCCAAGGAATTCTGGATGAGGATGCTCCAAGAACTCAGACAGTGCATCTAAGTCCCTCTCGAAGATCAGTTGGCCTCTGTTGCCCAACTGGTAGAACTTGCTGTATTGGGCTTCCATCTATAAGAATTTAGGATGAGAAAGTTAGTGACCTGATCAAGTGTGTCAAAGTTTCATGTAGTAATGTAAGACTTTGGAGGAACATGACTTTTTTCTGAAAGAAAGAATTCCCAAGGGTAAGAGAGGAAATAGTTTTCATAAATACTCACTTTGGTTTTTGAAGCTAAGTTTTTGTTCGGACGTCCATTCTAACTAGTGTCTCCTATGGTCAGGATGGCTCTGATACCAACTTGTCAACACCCGGATTTTTAATCCCAGATGCCTGTTATGACATACCTCGCAATCCCAGAATTACCATTTTTGCGAGACATAACAGATTGGATATCACAGTACATCATCCATTACAAACCATAAATAAGGTCTTACACAAATAAGGATCTCATGATCCAGTCTTAGTACAATCAAGTAGCAAAATAAATAGCATAGCGGTGGGGTCCATCTTCAGAGTCACAGGCAATGCTGGCGATGGGAGATAGTCCTAGTTATCGTAGTCGTCCTGCTGTCCTTCATCTTGGTAATCTCCTTCATAGTCTGGCCATAGGAATAGCCAGGGACAAAACCATGAGTACTCTTTAAGTACTTGCAAACTATCACTCATTAGTAAGATAGTTCTAGTAGGAAATGCTAACTCTAAGGTTCAATTGTAAAGTTAAGTTTGAAACCTAAGCTGAGTTCTGAAACAAAGAAAGATAAAATAAAGTTTGAAATCACCTAAGTGGGAACTTAATTGTCATAGTCACAACTCTGTTGTGGTCAAGTCATGTCACAATTCATTTCATAAGTTGTTTTGAAAACATCTAACAACGGAACAGTATGGCCACTCCAACTGTCCATAACCGTGGACGCGGCTATTCGAATAGTTTGACACTCTGCAGAGGTGGTACACTTTCACCACAAGATTCAATATATCTATCAGGGATAACCCTGAATCATCATACTTAGTATGCAGATAATCAAACATAACCTTTCCTTTACACACCCTAGTATAAGAACCTCTCCTATGAGCATGGCCTCCCAACCATGACCATCTGTCATCTTGGGCACTGCATAGGTGGACAACATTGAGAGGTAGGCTCAGCTCAAACCTCTCCCGCGAGGGAACTAATACTAATGCATATAAACTTCCGTCTAAGCCTTACCCAATTCAGGTATTGTGGTTGTACGGTAAAATTAGAATGGTATCGCATCCAAACCCACCCATCAGTTTTTGTAAAAGGGCTAAGGCTCATGCCTCAACATTTTCATCATCATAAACCATTTGTGTTTCTCAACACATGTCAAAACATCTCAATAGAATGACTCATCATTCCAAGGGTTTCACAAGTCATTTTCACCAAATATTCCCATCTAAAGTGAATCAAGTTTTGAGTTTGGTTCTAACTACCAAGTTAAGAGTGTTCACTAACGTGGGATGCTAATGTCAATCTCATGCCATAGAATGACATCTAAGTCTAACTAGATAGGTCAAGTTTTATACTCTTTATGCTACCTTTAAACAAGTACAGGACTTTGGTAAAGTAAAGGAAGTAAAGCTTGTAAATAAGACTTGGAGTAGATATAAGTCAAAGTGGTATAACCAAAGCATGCCTAAAGCCTCTAGCTTAGCTTATCTAGCTTGCAAGGGTTAGCTTGCATTGTTAATGATGGCCTGCAAGTAAAGCTTGCAAGGGTTAACTGGTCTATTGCTATCTTGCCTTGGGTAGTGCAGTGGTTGAAGTTTTCTTCCTCCTCCTCTTGGTAGAACTCCTCCTCCTCGTAAGCTTGGTCAGTACTATCGTCTATAAATACATACGGAGTACACAATCACCACACAATACTTAACTAGTCTACTTAGCACACTGAGGCACACATTTGATGATCTAGTATCATCACAAGCATCACAAGATTTAAAGAACTAGCTTCATTCTTTTCATTTGAGAAAAGTAATTTCTAATCATTGAAATTAACTAAGATTTAATATTCTCCAATTTAAAATATGGGATCATGTGGACACATGTCATCAACACATATTCTAACATATGGGAATGTGATTTAATGGTTGGATCACATTTTAATAAGTTTAAGTTTAACAATTAATGATTTAAAGTGACTAGAAATACCTATGTAGCATTATTTTGGTACTAGTCCAAAGTTACTACATGTAAACCTTAATAATATTATATATTCAGATGGGAATGGTTAAATGTGATTTTTGAGAGTTGGAATCAACTCAAAAGCTATTATGGTTGATTTTGTAAAAATGTTTGAATGTGCAAAAGCTTCTGTTTGTTATTTTAACTAGGAGAGATTTCTAACTCTAAATGATTTAAACCAACGGGCTTAGATAGATCTTTTCAGTAGATTTCTAACAAAATTGGAATCACTCAATTTGGTTCAGTAAATCTTCCTGAATTGATTTTTGAACTAAGGGACAAAATGGTTTTAAGTCTAAATATAAAAATCTAAGTTTGAATTACTAGGTCAGCGCGGGAAAGTAATTGGGCCGGCCCAGTGATGCTCAGTGGCACAGAGGGCGACTGACAAGGGAGGTCCGCCTGTCAGCGACACTTAAAACCCGAAACGGTATGAGGCGATATGGGCCACGCGATTAGATCGCGGATCAACGGCTCACGGTCGTCATCAACGACGGACTCGTCGCCGGCGAGACTGAACCCTAAATGGCCGGTGGGGGTCCACTAGGGACGTACCAGGACTCCAGCGAGTGTGGAGAGGCGGGCAAACGAACTGGTGTATGACGGCAAGCTCAGGCAAGGTCGCGACAGGGGCTGCGGTGGACGGAATCAATGGCAACTTCTCCTCCTCTGCAGGGGCTTCCTCCGGTGCAATTCCGGCGAACAGCGGCTCGAGCGGCTCTAGCAAGAGAGGGGAAAGGGTCAGGGAGAGAGGGGAGTGGAATGGTGTGAAGAGATGGTGCGAGGGAGGTCTCCTTATATAGGCTCGATGCTGCGGCAGAGAAGCATGGCGTGGCTCGTCCGTGACAGCGAAATAGGAGGGCTACCGGCATGGGCGAGGTAGGCAGACATGGCGGTCACTGGCGTCGCTACCACGGCAATGGCGGCTAGGGGCGGTGCCTAACTGTCGGGGGCTTCCCGTGCTCTGGGAGACAGAGGCGGTGCTCGACACGGCTCCCGGTGACTGTGGGTCGAGCGGCGGTGCACGACCATGTCTGGCAGGGTGCTGGGGTCGAGGCGGAGCGGCGTGCGCGATATGGTGTCAAGGCACGGTCTGCTGCGTGCTGGCAGCAATCACGCTCTGGCTTGCTCGCATAGAGAAAGGGCAGCGCGGTGCTGAGGTGGTCCAGGGCCTGGCTAGGCTTAGGAAAGGGGCAGTGAGTCGCGGTGTGGTCTGGTCTAGCTCCTAGACATGGCGAGAGAGAGAGGGGCGGTCGGATGCAAGCTATCCATGCTCGACCGGCGAGCATGGTGCTCAGGTGGCGCGGCACTACTGCAAATGGCTAAGGGGTAGCCTCTTGATGGCTTGGTTGGTACTGGGGGAGACAATGGGAGGGGTTTTAGGCCTTAGTGGCATTTGATCACTGCTTTAAAACAGTAATAGTTAGGCAGTTTGTTTAGTGCTCACTAAGTGTTCGACACAATGGCCGCAAGAGATTTTAATTTGAATCTTTGAAAGATTTTTGGTGGGTGCTTTGATATGATGCTTGGTAGGCTGTGGTTGCTAGGATTTGTTAAATGGAATTCAGTTGAGTGGTTTTTGCAAAAGTGTGATCTATACATATGAACTACATTCAATTTTCAAATGTCATTTAAATTTAGAGTTTGAAAGTTTTTGGGATGAAACAAAGTGGGCCTTGGTACATCACTACTTGTACATCACTACTTGTACTAGCAAGGGGTACAAAGGGGCAAGGTCGGTGGAGTACCAGGGGCCCACACCACCTGGTGGCGCGGCTAGGGATGGACATGCCACCACCAGGTGTGGCCGGCCTAGCTCCCCTCTTCGTCTCCCCTCCGGACTTCGTGTTCCTTCTGGTGAAATATTGACTTGGGCTTTTGTCTGGTCCAATTCCGAGAATATTTCCTTACTAGCTTTTCTGAAACCAAAAACAGCAGAAAACGGGCAACTAGCACTATGGCATCTTGTTAATAGGTTTGTTCTAGAAAATGTGTAAAAATACTCCAAAGTGTGGACAAAACATAAGAAAGCAGATATAAAACAAGCATGGAACATCAAAAATTATAGATACGTTTGCAACGTATCAACATGCCCAAGCTTAACTCCTACTCGTCCTCGAGTAGGTAAGTGATAAAAAGAAAGAATAATTTTTGAGGTGACATGCACCATCATAATCTTGATCATAGTATTTGTAAAACATTGATAGCTAGGATCATAGTACTTTAACATAGCATGAAAGATATAGTTCTAACAATAAGACATAACAACTATGTTATGACATGAAAAGGTACAAACAAAAGATTCATGAATAACAATGCTTTAAAAGACGTTTGTTTGTTTCACATATAGAAAACATAATGAGAATGGTATTCAGCGTGTCCCTCATAGTGTAGCAAAACATAAATGCATAGGACACCTTCAAAGTTCATAGGGGTGACTAGATACAAATAGTTTAAGAACAAGCAATATCAAAGTTATGAATCAATCAAAAAGTCTTGGGACAATGCACATTAAACTAAGAATGGGCAATGTGCTCTCTCAATAGGTGCATAAAGACAGAAGATGGAGAGTCAACATAAAAGTAAAAGAAAGGCCTTCATAGAAGGAAGCAGGTATTCAAGTCTCATAAAGAGCTTCCAAAAATTATGGTACTTATTAGCTTTCAACTCTCATTGCCCCTATCATAAGCATCTTGAAGTGATTAAGGTTAAAGTGAACAAACTATGCAGTATATGCTTGACAAAGTATAAGTTGGCAATCTCATGTCCCTTGAATACGAGGGCCGCTCCTCATCCTACTCAAGTTTAGTTACCGGTAAGTTCTTGCCATAGTAAGTACATGTGTATCATAGAGAACCGCCAACGGGGTACCCCTTGCACATGATACAGGAGCTATCCCATAATCAAAATGACAAGGCAAGCAGACAATGAGCATCTCAGCAATCTTCTTATTTACCATGGGAAAATGGTGCTTTTTTCTCTCTTTCCTCTTTTCTCATCTCTTTTTTTTCAATCTCTATCTCTTTTTTTATAAGAAGAATGCTTCATAGATTGCTCACTATGCTGATGCTGCAAGTTTCCACCATGATTAGGCATGGCTTAGGCTAGCGGCCCAGGCATTTCTCTAACACACATACATAACTCCATGGACTTACAAGCTCCCCTTTCATTTCACACCGATGACATCCATAAACAAAAGAGCATGATATCAACTAGGTACAATGTACAAATGCAATGTTGAAAGCGTTCCCCATGACAGCATGGTTCTGCTAATCCCAACGTATAAGTGCATGCATATACAATAGATGACACAATGGTTCAAGTTTATTAGGGGCAAGAAAAGTAAAGTGTGCCATCAAGTTCGTGAGAGCTTTAATCACTAATTTTCACATAACAAGTTTAATTCGGAAGGTAGATAAAAACATGAATATACTTGGAATAGCAAATGCTAATAAGTAGGTATGATGGACTCTTTGGAATAACTTGGTTTTATTTGGAGTTTGATGCATGAGTGGAACTCATACTTGGTATGGGGGCTAGCAAAAGACTAGGAGCGACCAACTAAGAGAGCAATAATGGCCATAATCATGCAAAGCGACAAAACATTGTTAATTAAAGCATAAAGTGATATTACAAGTCGAAAACTAAATGATCATAGAGGCTATGTTGACTTGGTGTAGTCTTAACATGGTGTGAGCATGCGCCAAGTCAAACCAAATAAAGCATTTAAAGGAGAATACCACAATATTATGCTTTTAATATGCTAAAACAACGCATGATTCTTTCAAGGCACATTAAGAAATCTCAGTTGTTTGTAACAAGTCATGATACAGCAATAATCACTAAGCATAAAGCCAAAACAATATCAAGCATGAAATGATAAAGCCTAGGCCACAGTAAAAAACAAGCTCCTTTTATACCACTTAAGCATGAAATTTCCTACTTTTTTCCAATCCAAATCAACTTTATTTGAAAAATAATGCATGAATGAGGGGGTCCAACCAATTTATTCAAGAAAACTAAGCAAACGGAAACTAAAAACGAAAACAAAGACGCTCCAAGAACAACACAATTGTGCATGAAACAATAAAAATGAAGTGTTTTGAAGAAACCTAAAAAAATTATTGATGAATAAGGGGATGCCTTGGGCATCCCCAAGCTTTGACGCTTGTACTTCTTGAATATTGTTTGGGGTGACACGGGTGGCATCCCCAAGCTTGAGCTTTTGTATATACTTCATCTTATCACATTACTCTTCCATGCACTTTAAAATCTCCTTCATACAAAACTTCACACAATCTTTATTAGCAACATTAGTGTACTCAAGATAATAAGTCTTTTGGTTCAGTTCCAACACAAGTAAAACTTCCACTAAAACAAAAGCTAATGTAGCACTTCCTTTAAAAAGTTCAGATGATGAAAGAGAACTCAAAGAGAAAGAGATTAAGAGGCAAATGCAAATAATGACAGAAATCTGTCAAAACAGACCAGCAGCTAAACACCAATTTTTTCGAAGAACTTCTGTTGCTCAAATCGGAAAGTGTTGAACTAACGAAAGTTGGATAACAACCTGGAGGATTTATTCAGAACATTACAGCTCAGTCCGACATACGGAGATTTTTCACGAATTTTTACAGAGAAGCACAAAAATCTGTTTCGGGACAGCAACTTTTCCAAGCATTACTTCTCTCTCATTAGAGGTTATTCTTGGCACAAAAACCACACAAAAATGATAAGGATAGGTTATCATAGAGGCAATAACTTCCAAGACTCAACTAAAACTTTTGGGTTATCTCCCAATAAGTGCTTTTCTTTAACGCCTTTGAGCTAGGCATAATAATTTCGATGATGCTCACATAAGAAAAACGAATTGAAGTAAAAGAGAGCATCAAGAAGCAAATTCAAAACACATTTAAGTCTAAACCACTTCCTATGCATAGGAATCTTAGACGCAAATAAATTCACAAAGAACAAAGTGACAGGCATAGGAAGGTAAAACGAGAGTAACTTCAAAACTTTCAGTAAATAGAGAGGTGTTTCAGTACCATGAAAACTTTTACAACCATATTTTCATCTCTCATAATAATTTTCAGTAGCCTCATGAATAAACTCAACAATATAACTATCACATAAAGCATGTTTTTCATGATCCTTTGGTAAGCATGGATGACAATCAAATAATGTAAGGGGTAAAGAGTTACTCTCATTAGAAGGTAGGAATGGGTAGATCCATTCTTCTCCCTCTTGATCATCACTCTCCTCCTCTTCTTCATCCAATGAGCTTGAAGTTTCAACAATTTCTTCTTCCATAGGCTCCTGCAAGGCATTAGTCTCTTCCACTGGTGGAGAGCATCTATTAGGATATTCAAGAATATAGCCATTTTCTCCCTTGTAATTATCAAAGAAAAATTTAAGTATATCATAAACCTCATATTTATAAGGTGCATCATCAGTATTTTCAAGTAAATAAGCTAGTTCGAATGCATCCTTCTAAGCAATAAATTCTTCAATTTGTTCCACATCATAAAAGTCATAATTTCCCTTAACATAAGAAGATATGGTAACATCATCATTATACTCACATTGAAAAGGGAGGTGTTTATACCTCTTACAACAACAAGATTTATCAAAGCAATAAGTAACATTATGAGTAGAGCACACGTTTCTAGCAATGGTATTCAATTTATTAGTCTGTTCCCATAAGTGTTTCCCTTTTTGTGACAAGCGGTGTTCCTTATAATAATATTTTTGTTCTTCCGTGAACCCACCTTGACAATTAGATTCAGTTCCAAAGAAACCAACCATTGATAGAAAGCATGATAAAGCAAGACAATAACAGACCAACGAAAATAACAACTATAGTAGGAACTATTTTTTTATATTTTTGATAAAAAGAACAAGCAAACAAAGCAGAAATAAACTAAGCAAAACAAATAAAACAAAGCAAACAGATTGGTTATGAGGGACTCCCCTTGTGAAGATGTCCTTGACTCCCCGGCCACAGCGCCAGAAAAAGCCTTGATGATTGGACTCAACACATCGATCTCGTTGGGGAACCCCAAGAGGAAGGTATGATGAGCATAGTAGCAAGTTTTCCCTCAGTTATGAAACCAAGGTTACCGAACCAGTAGGAGCAAGGAAACACCTCCAAGGTGTTGTTTCCAACTTGGAATCCTGCACAACACAACCACAAAACTTTGACCCCAACTTACAGTGAGGTTGTCAATCTCACCGGTTTTGCTAAAAACAAAGGATTAAACGTATTGTGTGGAAGATAGTAATTGCTTGCAGAAAGTAAACAAAAAATAGTAAATAGTAGATTGTAGATTGATGGTAAAAGAATGGACCGGGGTCCATAGTTCACTAGAGGTGATTCTCCTTAAGATAGATGACATGTTGGGTGAACAAATTACAGCGGGGCAATTGACAAACACCGAGAAAGCATACATGCATATACTAATCATCTTGACTCCTATGAGATTTGATTGGGAATTACAACATTATACATAGACCGTAATCCAACTGCATCTATGACTAATAATCCACCTTCAGGTTATCATCCGAACCCCCTCCAGTATTAAGTTGTAAGCAACAGATAATTGCATTAAGCAAAGTGTGTAAAGTAAACAATACGATTGTTCTATGCACAAAGGATTGTTGTTTTCTCCCTAGTAGCAATAGCACATCTAGTACCTTACAGATTTCTGTCACTTCCCCAGATTCCTAGAGGCATGAACCCACTATCGAGCATAAATACTTCCTCTTGGAGTTGCTAGCATCTACTCGGCCTAGATAGCTGCTAACAACGGAAAGCATGCAAAATCACAAATAACAAAGACATGATAGAATCAATAATCAATATGAAATAGCATCTCAATATCCCTCGGATCCCCGCAAACACAACATGTAGATTAAAAATAGGTGTGATCATGAACGGAGCTCACAAGATCTAAACATGGTAGCACAAAGGAGAAGAACCAACCATCTAGCTACTATATGGACCCGTAGTCCAGGGATGAACTACTCACGCATCACACCAGAGGCAGTCATGGTGATGAAGAAGTCCTCCAGGGTGATCTCTCCCCTCTGGCAGGGTGCCGGGAAGAGCTTCAGATTGCTCCCGATGTAGGGATGGAGATGGCGGCGGCTATAGACTCTTTCGTATAATTTTGATCGGGTACTTAGGGTTTTCGTCCCAGAGGCAACATATAGGCGAAGGGGCAAGGTCGATGGAGTACCAGGGGGCCCGCACCACCTGGTGGTGCAGCTAGGGCTGGCCGCGCCACCACCAGGTGTGGCCGTCCTGTATCCCCTCTTCGTCTCCCCTTCGGACTCTATGTTTCTTCTGGTGAAATATTGACTTGGGATTTTGTCTGGTCCAATTCCGAGAATATTTCCTGACTAGCTTTTCTGAAACCAAAAACAGCAAAAAACAGGCAACTTGCACTGTGGCGTCTTGTTAATAGGTTAGTTCCAGAAAATGTATAAAAATACTCCAAAGTGTGGACAAAACATAAGAAAGTAGATATAAAACAAGCATGGAACATAAAAAATTATAGATACATTTGCAACGTATCAGCTTCCTCGAGGAGGTCGATGAAGAATACGTTAAAGAGGATGCTAGCAACAATGAGGAGAACCCGGATGACTAGGAGGCTAACCCAGATGATGAAGCGGAAGCCGAGGTTACCAACCCCAAAGTTATCGATGATCCGGCCACTGCAGCTCCTTAGGCACATGAACTTTAAATTTGGTTAAATGTCTGGTATGTCGGGCGCATATGTATAAATCATTGAAGTTATTCTACTACTCCTATGCTTTTATGTTTAATCCTTTTGGGCAAAGCCCTCGAGTTTCATTTTCTTGTTTTCTTAATCTTATGATCTGGCTCGCGTCTACTGATGACTGCAAGTGCACAGATCAATTGTAGCTAGTTTCGAAGTAAATATATCGAACTCACAGAGAGCTATTGATAAAGGTCTTTATGCCCCTCTGATGTTTACACACTTCTATTCTTGTAGAAAGTTGTTGGGCCTCCAAGTGCAGAGGTTTGTAGAACAGCAGCAAGTTTCCCTTAAGTGGATTACCCAAGGTTTATCGAACTCAGGGAGGAAGTGGTCAAAGGTATCCCTCTCAATCAACCCTGCAATCAAGATACAAGAAGTCCCCAACACACCCAATACACTTGTCAGGTGTATAGGTGCACTAGTTCGGCGAAGAGATAGTGAAATACAAGTGGTATAGATAATTATAAGTGGTAACGGTGATAGAAAATAGCTTGAAGGCGTGGAAAAGACTAAAGTAAAACTGAAATAAAGATAGAATCAAGCAAACATGTAATAGATCTAATATCAAACGGTGTTTCAGTGCTTATAAACAAGGCCTAGGGATCATACTTTCACTAGTGAACACTCTCATATAAATATATTCTTCTTTATGATACTACGCTGAACTACCCTCCGGTTGGACACTCTAATCCATGGTAGGGCTATAACAGCACTCCTCAAAGTTCACTTTACCCATCTAGATAACCCCACACTGTCACCTTGAGCGCTAGATGGATCCAACAAACACCACAATTTCATAAAGACATCCAACTCCAAATATAACTCATAACAAGTATTTCTAATCTCTAGCCTAAGTGCCACCATGGTGTGCACACTGTCAACTTCACATACATGGGGAGAGCAGAGATCTATTAAAGCACTTGAGTAGCAAGGTAGATCTATAGATTACAAGCTCATGATCTCAATAAGATCATGCATAGAGAGAGAGATGAACACATAGCTACCGGTAGAACCCTTAGCCTCGAGAGAGAACTACTCCCTCCTCATCATGGGAATCAGCAATGGTGATGGAGATGGTGGTGGATATCGATGGAGATGGCTCTGGGGGCACTTCCCCATCCCGGCAGGGTGCCAGAACAGAGACTTTCTATCCCCCAAATCTCCCCTTTGGTGGCGGCGGCGCTGTGGAACTTTTCGTGGCTGGAGGCTTGACTATTTAGGGTTTTTGCATCGGGAGGCATCTTATAGGCGAAGAGGCAAGGTCGGTGGGCGGCCAGAGGGCCCACACCACCTGGTGGCGCGGCCAGGGCTAGCCCGCGCCACCATATGGTGTGGCCACCCGGTGGCCCCTCTCTGTCTCGTCTTTTGGATCTGTGAGTCTTCCGGTAAAATATCGAATTTGGCTTTTGTCCGGTCCAATTCTGAGAATATTGATTTTCTGACTTTCTTGGAACCAAAAACAGCAGAAAACAGGCAACTGGCACTGTGGCATATTGTTAATAGGTTAGTCCAGGAAAGTGTATAAAAAGTACTCCAAAGTTGGAACAAAACATAAGAAACTAGATAAAACCAAGCATGGAACATCAAAAATTATGGATACGTTAGCAACGTATCACCCTCGTTACTATTTACCAAAGAATACTTGTAAGTTGTCTTTGATTCCAAGTAAAGGGTGTTTTAATTGTTTATGGTTGTTTGCAGAAAAAGTAGTTAAAACAAGTAAGAGAAATCTAGTAACAAGATTGTATGAAAGCATGGTTGAACTCAATAGGGCTAAAACATTCTCGGGGATGTAGGATAGATCTCTAGCATAGTACTATCATTATATTTAATCACGATAACATACTTCTTGTGTCATGATATGTGTGGAGAGAGCCCCATAATAAGATGTTCACGACAAGGCCCGTAGGAAGCCACTTTGTTGAGCCAAGTGTGAGGTCACCTATAAATAACCACTACAATGCCTGAGAGCAATCACCCATACAGGCCACCACAATTATGGGTTTCCCCATGGATATCGTAATTAGCTTAGGGAGTCCCTCTTGATCCCCCTTTGACCATGTGGGTTACGAGCCAGCGTCAATATGTCACAAGGCACTATGGGTACGCTTCCACAACACGTCCAAAGGGTTTCTTCCTCCATTTAGTCCCGAAGGAAAATATTATGTGGTCGACTTCACATATCATCTAAAGAGAGAAATCAAACACAAGTCATAATTATATCATAGACAAGCAAGTCATATGGACACAAGAATAGATCATCTTTAGTACAAGTTCATAGTGGTGCTAGGATTTCTCCATCTCCCCAAGAACAAAGGAACTACTCACTCATGGAAGCAATCAACAACATCATCATAATCAAATGGATGGATTAAAGTATGGGTGTAGATCTAATGCAAACCACAATTGGATCTGGAATTACAAAGAGATCTAATAGATGAAAGATGGAGTAATGGAGGTGCTGAAGATGCAGCGGTTGATGGTGAAGGGGATGATGCGTTGTCCTCCAATGATTCGCGAAGCAGCTGGGATTTTGCCCCCGCCAATTTCCTCCTTCAAATCCCTTTCAGATGTGGTGTTTCGTGGTTTCTGGTAGCTGTGAATGTTGGATCTCCCTCTCGTCTTCGTTGGGAGAAACTATTTGACGAGGCGGTCCTGATGGCGCCTGGTACGTGTGGGCTCCTCCCGTACCATGCTCCCGTATGGTCTACTTACCGACTTCGAATTTTTTTTAACACATTAATATGTCGTGAGGGAAACAGTACTGGTGACGACCAGCGGTACGGGCACGTCATCCCGTACTATCCGGTCGTACTGTATTGCAAAAATTCAGAGTTAGTCCTCTGAATTGGTAACGACCAGTGGTACGGGCGTGTCCGACAGTACGGTCTGCCCGTACCAGGTCGAAAAACCATTCAGAATTACCAGAAAAACAAGACGAGTTCATAACGAACAATAGAATCATCCAAAAAGGTTTCAAAGGAACCGAACTTAACTAATTTACACTTTGTTACCTAGCCTCCGCTTGTTGTATTCTTCAGCTGGGATCACAGAGATCAATTCCACAGTGTTTACTTCGCCAACTCTATAATGCTTCAATCGCTGCCCATTAACAATCCAGGATGAGGAAGAGGGTGTAGTATTTTCAGTCTCACTGCTCCTGATGGATATGCTTCTTCAACATCGTATGGTCCTTCCCACGTAGATTTCAACTTTCCTGCAAAAATCTTAAGCCTAGAGTTGTAAAGTAAAACTTTATCTCCGGTTTTAAATTCCTTGCCTTCTAACTTTCTGTCACGCCATTTCTTAACTTTTTCCTTAAATATTCTAGCATTTTCATAAGCCTCATTCCTTAGTTCATCTAAATCATGAATGTCTAAGCGTCATTTTTCACCTGCAGTTTTAAAGTCAAACTTCGTAGTTTTGATAACCCACCGAGCATTATGCTTGAGTTCTAGTGGAAGATGACAATTTTTACCGTAAACCATTTTGTATGGTGTCATTCCCATGGGGTTCTTGAATGTTGTACGGTACGCCTACAGTGCATCATTAAGCTTTAGAGCCCAGTCTTTTCTTGATCTGGTCATCGTTTTATGAAGTATGACCTTGATTTCTCTGTTCGATAATTCCATGTGTCCACTGGTTTGAAGATGGTAAGGCGAAGCTACCCGGTGGTCTACTCCATATTTTTGAAATATCTTGTCAAAAGTTCCTTTCATAAAACAAGTTTCACCATCAGTAATCAAAAATCGAGGTACTCCAAACCTAGGGAAGATGATGTCCTTGACCATCTTGATGGAAGTGGCTGCATCTGCATGAGCTGTAGGTATAGCTTCAACCCATTTAGTAAAATAATCAACAACAACAAGAATATGAGTATAACCATTAGAGGGAACAAATGGTCCCATAAAATCCATTCCCCATACATCGAACGGCTCTATTACTAAGCTATATTTCATATTCATCTCTTGTATTTTCCTATATTACTCATACGTTGACAGGCATCACAATTTTTAACATATTCATGAGAATCTTTGACTAAGGTAGGCCAGTAGAAGCCTGACTGTAAAACTTTGGTTGCGGTGCGATTACCAGCGTGATGCCCACCGTAGGGACTATCGTGACTGGACTTAAGTATGTCTTTAATCTCATGCTCGGGCACGCATCTTCGGATTATCCCATCTAGACCATGTCTATATAAGTACGGATCATCCCAAAAGTAATGTTTTATATCACTGAAGAATTTCTTTCTTTGATTGTAATCCATTCCTTTTGGTAGAAACTTTCCTACTAGGAAATTAACATAATCTGCAAACCAGGGATCATGAGTTTCTACAACTGCAAGATATTCACCTGGCATAGATTCGTTAATAGGGATAGATCTTCCATGATTCCTTCCATTCGTGAAAAATGGTCGGCCACAGGGTTATCCTTTCCCCTCCTATCCACTATTTGTAAATTGTACTCCTAAAGTAACAGACCCATTTAATTCGACGGGGTTTAGCATCCTTTTTAGCTAGAAGATGTCTTAGAGCTTGATGATCAGTATGAACTATTACTGTTGAGTTGATGATATAGTGTCTAAACTTATCACAAGAAAAGACAATAGCAAGGAATTCTTTCTTAGTTGTTGCATAGTGCCTTTGATCATCATTAAAGACTTGACTAGCATATAGAATAACATTAAGGTTAAGGCCATATCTTTGTCCTAAAATAGTCCCAATAGCATAATCACTAGCATCACACATAATTTCGAATGGTTCGTCCCAATTGGGTGCTTGAATAACAGGTGCAGAATTAAAGCTTTCTTTAACTATTCAAAAGAATCATGGCAATCTCTATCAAAAAGCAAAAATAATATGTTTATCTAGGAGACGAGTTAAAGGGGCGACTATTTTAGCAAAATATTTGATAACGTGTATGTGAAACCAGCATGCCCAAGGAAATTCTTTACTCCTTTTATATCTTGCGGAACTGGAAGTGTTTCTAAAGTAATTAAGTTCAAATTATCAATCTTAATATTCTTCTTAGAAACTTTATGCCCAAAAACTATACCTTCCCTTACCATGAAGCAGCAACACTCCCAATTTAGAACCATCTTGGTTTGTTTACGCCTCTGCAAAACTCTATTAAGATTATATAGACATTGTTCAAAGGTAGATCCATAGACAACAAAGTTATCCATAAGAACTTCCATGGAACTCTCCACAAAACTGTTAAAGATTTTTAAAACACACTCTTGAAAAGTAGCAGCTGCGTTACACAATCCAAAAGGCATTAATCGATAAGCATAGGTTCCATAGGGGCATGTGAAAGTAGTTTTTTCTTGATCTTCAGTTTGGATAGCTGATACATTGCAAATGTATCTATAATTTTTGATGTTCCATGCTTGGTTTTATCGACTTTCTTATGTTTTGTTCCAACTTTGGAGTAATTTTCATATGATTTCTTCGACTAACCTATTAACAAGATGCCACAGTGCCAGTTGCCTGTTTTCTACTGTTTTTGGTTCCAGGAAGTCATAAAATGAATATTCTCGGAATTGGACGGGACAAAAGCCAAAGTTACTATTTTCCCGGAAGACTCACGGAGCCAGAAGGAGAGCTGGAGGGGGGCCACAGGGGGGCCACACCACCCGTAGGCGCGGGTCCACCTAGGCCGCGCCAGGGCATAGTGTGGGCCCCCTGGCCGCCCACCGACCTTGCCCTCTGGCCTATAAGAAGCTTCCCAAAGCCAAAACCCTAAATAATCAATTAGAAATCCACGAAAAGTTCCGCAGCGCCGCCGCCACCGAAGGGGAGATTTGGGGGACAGAAAGTCTCTGTTCCGGCACCCTGCCGGGACGGGGAAGTGCCCCCGGAGCCATCTCCATCGATCTCCACCACCATCTCCATCACCATTGCTGATTCCCATGATGAGGAGGGAGTAGTTCTCTCTCGAGGCTAAGGGTTCTACCGGTAGCTATGTGTTCATCTCTCTCTATGCATGATCTTATTGAGATCATGAGCTTGTAATCTATAGATCTACCTTGCTACTCAAGTGCTTTAATAGATCTCTGCTCTCCCCATGTGTGTGAAAGTGACAGTGTGCACACCATGGTGGCACTTAGGCTAGAGATTATAAATACTTGTTATGAGTTATATTTGGAGTTGGATGTTTCTATGAAATTATGGTGTTTGTTGGACTCATCTAGTACTCAAGGTGACAGTGTGGGGTTTTCTAGATGGGAAAGATGGACTTTGAGGTGTGTTGTTATAGCCCTACCATCGATTAGAGTGTCCAAGGAGAGTAGTATCATAAAGAGAATATATTTATATGAGAGTGTTCACTAGTGAAAGTATGATCCCTAGGCCTTGTTTCTAAGCATTGATACACCGTTTGCTCTTAGATCTGTTAGATGTTTGCTTGCTTGCATCTTTATTTCAGTTTGCCTTTAGTCTTTTCCACGCCATCAAGTTATTTTCTATCACCGTTACCACTTATAATTATCCATACCACTTGTATTTCACTATCTCTTCGCCGAACTAGTGCACCTATACACCTGACAAGTGTATTGGGTGTGTTGGGGACACAAGAGACTTCTTGTATCTTGATTGCAGGGTTGCTTGAGAGGGAATACCTTTGACCACTTCCTCCCTGAGTTCGATAAACCTTGGGTGATCCACTTAAGGGAAAACTTGCTGTTGTTCTACAAACCTCTGCACTTGGAGGCCCAACAACTGTCTACAAGAATAGAAGTTCGTAGACATCAAGCTATTTACTGGCGTCGTTGTCGGGGAGGTAAGGTAAAAGGTATTCACACCGGAGGATTAAAGAAGAAGAACCTCCCACGGCAAACGCCTATTTTCTGGCGCCGCTAAGGGAGGTATAAAAGGTACTCACATCCTCCGGGGTGAGTGCTCGAAGTTATTTCCTTTAGATTCTGCAATTTTGTCTTTTTGTTTCTTGTTTTCACTAGTTAGGCTTAATGGAAAACAACAACAAAAATTAGAGAGCTTTATAATATTTACCTTGAGTTAGGACATGAAGTTTTTGAAGAGAAAATTAAAAAACCTATGGAACTTTATTTGCATGCTAATAGCAATGTTGTTAGTATGAATTCTTTGGACACCATTATTGCTAATGCTATGGAAAAGTCTAAGCTTGGGGAAGCTAGTTTTTATGAAAATGATCTTTTTAGTTCCCCAGCTTTGGAAGATAGCTATTCTATTGCTTATGATGATACCAAACCTCCAATATATGATGATTACAATGATGAATATGATATTTTCAGTCCACCTACTATTGTGGAGGAAATTAATTATGATTACACTATGCCTCCTATATTTGATGATTATGGTGATGAAAATAATAATGGTAGCTATTTTGTTGAATTTGCTCCCACTACAATCAATAAGAATGACTATGTTTATGTGGGGAGTATTAATTCTTTTATCCATGTGGCTCATGATAAGAATGTTTCGTGTGATAGTTATATTGTTAATTTTATTCATGATGCTACTGAAAGTTATTATGAGAGAGGGAAACATGGTTTTATGTATCTCAATAATATTAAGTTTCTCCTCTTTATGTTGAAAGTTTTGAAGTTGCACTTGTTTTGCTTTCCTATGCTTGTTGTTTTGTGCTTTCATGACTTTTTTATTTACAAGATTCCTATGCATAGGAAGTGGGTTAGAATTAAATGCGCTTTGAATTTGCTTCTTGATGCTCTCTTTTACTTCAATTCATATGTCTTATGTGAGCATCTTCTCAAACTATCATGCCTAACTTAAAGGCGTTAAACAAAAGTACTTGTTGGGAGATAACCCAAGAGTTTTAGATGAGTCTTGGAAGTTATTACTTCAGTAATAACCGCTCCTTATCCTTTTTATTTGCTTTTTGTGCCAAGAGTAACCTCTAATGAGAGAGAAGTAATGCTTGGGAAAGTTGCTGTCCCGAAACAGATTTTTGTGCTTCACCGTAAAAATTCGTGTAAAATCACTGTACGTCCTTTTGAGGCGTAAATTTTTTTGCTTCTGCCCCAGGTTGTTATCTAACTTTCATTAGTTCAACACTTTTTGATTTGAGCAACAGAAGGTCTTCAAAAAAATTCGTGTTTACCTGCTGGTCTGTTTTGACAGATTTCTGCCATTTTCTGCATTTGCTTCTTGTTGGTTCCTTCTTGAGTTCTTTTGGGGAATTGAGCTTTTTGAGGGAAGTGCTACAGTAGATAGTGTTCTAATGGAAGTTTATTTGGTGTTAGAACTGAACCTTAAGACTTATTTATCTTGAGTGCACTATTGTTGCTAATAAAGATTGTGTGAAGTTTTGTATGAAGGAAAAATTTCAGGTGTATGGAAGAATGAGTAATGAGATGAAGGATGGACTAAAGCTCAAGATTGGGGATGCCACGCGTGTCACCCCAAGAAATATCCAAGAAGTACAAGCGTCAAAGCTTGGGGATGCCCAAGGCATCCCCTTCTTCATCAATAAAAATCCCAGGTTTCTTCCAAACGCTTCATTTTTATTGTTTCATGCACAGTTGTGTTGTTCTTAGAGCGTCTTCTTTTTCGTTTTTGGTTTGGTTTTTATTTTCCTTGGTTTGCTTAGTTTTCTGAATAAATTGGTTGGACCCTCTCTTGCATACATTGGTTTTCAAATAGTTAGGTTTGGATTGGAAAAGAGTAGGAAAAGTTCATGCTTAAGTGGTAAAAGGAGCTTGTTTTTTACTATCGCCTATGCTTTGTTAAGCCATGCTTGATATTGCTTTGGCGTTATGCTTAGTATTCTTTGGTGTAGCATGACTTGTTATAAACTATTGAGATTACTTAATGTTCCTTGGAAGAATCATGCGTTGTTTTAGCATATTAAAGCATAGTATTGTGGTATTCTCCTTTGATGCTTTATTTGGGTTGACTTGGCACATGCTCACACCATGTTATGACTATCCTAAGTCACCATAGCCTTTATGATCCTTTAGTTTTGAACTTGTAGTATCACTTTATGCTTTGATTAATGATGTTTTGTCACTCTGCATGATTATGCCATTATTGCTCTCTTAGTTTGTCGCTCCTAGTCTTTTGCTAGCCTCCGTAACCAAGTATGAGTTCCACTCATGCATCCAACTCCTTAAACCAAGTTTTTCCAAAGATTCCACCATACCTACCTATTAGCATATGCTATTCCAAGTATATTCATGTTTTTGTTTACCTTCCAAATTAAACTTGTTATGAGAAAACTAGTGATTAAAGCTCTCACGAACTTGATGGCACACTTTACTTTTCTTGCCCTTAATAAACTTGAACCATTGTGTCTTCTATGTTGTATATGCTTGTACTTATTTGTTGGGAATTAGCAGAACCATGCTTTCATGGGGAACGCTTTCAACATTGCACTTGGTACTTGTACCTAGTTGATATCATGCTCTTTTGTATATGGATGTCGTCGGTGTGAAATGAAAGGGGAGCTTGTAAGTCCATGGAGTTATGTATATGTGTTAGAGAAACGCCTGGGTCGCTGGTCTAATCCATGCTGACATGGTGGCAACATGTAGCATAACCATAATGAGCTGTCTATGAAGCATTCTTCTTATACAAAAAAGAGTCCTATATTGAGAAAAAAAGAGAAAAGAGAAAAAAAAGATTATGAAAAGAGGAAAGAGAGAAAAAAGCACCATATTCCCATGGTAAATAAGAAGATTGCTGAGATGCTCGTTGTCTGCTTGCCTTGTCATTTTGATATGGGGATTCTTCCGTATCATCGGGCAAGGTACCTGCTGGCGGTTCTCTATGATACACATGTACTTACAATGACAAGAACTTACCGGTGACTAAACTTGAGTAGCATGAGGAGCGGCCCTCGTATACAAGGGACATGAGATTTCTGACTTATACTTCGTCAAGCCTGTACACCATAGTTTGTTCACTTTAACCTTAATCACTTCAAGATGCTTATAATAGGGGCAATGAGAGCTGAAAGCTATAAGTACCATAATTTTTGGAAGCTCTTTATGAGACTTGAATACCTACTTCCTTCTATGAAGGCCTTTCTTCCACTTATATATTGAGTCTCCACCTTCTATCTTTATGCACTTACTTTGAGAGCATAGTGGCCATTCTTAGTTCTATGTGCATTGTCCCAAGACTAGTTGATTGATGCATAACTTGATATTGCTTGTTTTGAACTATTTGTATCTAGTCACTCTTATGAAGTTTGAAGGTGTCCTGTGCATTTATGTTTGCTACTCTATGAGGGACAAGCTGAATACTATTATGCTATGTTTTCTTTATGTGAAACAAACAAACGTCTTGCAAAGCATTGTTATTCATTAATCTTTTGTTTGTGCCTTTTCATGTTGCAACATAGTTTCTTTGTCTCATTGCTAGAACTTTGTCTTTCATGTTATGATTGAAGTACTATGATCCTAGCTTTGAATGTTTTACAAATACTTTGATCAAGTCTTTGATGGTGCATGTCACCTCAAAAATTATTCTTTCTTTTTATCACTTACCTACTCGACGGCGAGCAGGAGTTAAGCTTGGGGATGTTGATACATTG
Source organism: Avena insularis (assembly GCA_023614405.1). Classification (NCBI taxonomy): domain Eukaryota; kingdom Viridiplantae; phylum Streptophyta; class Magnoliopsida; order Poales; family Poaceae; genus Avena; species Avena insularis. The sequence continues at coordinate 357,635,217 of CM042684.1, forward strand.
CAAATGTATCTATAATTTTTGATGTTCCATGCTTGGTTTTATCGACTTTCTTATGTTTTGTTCCAACTTTGGAGTACTTTTCATATGATTTCTTGGACTAACCTATTAACAAGATGCCACAGTGCCAGTTGCCTGTTTTCTGCTTTTTTTGGTTCCAGGAAGTCAGAAAATGAATATTCTCGGAATTGGACAGGACAAAAGCCAAAGTTACTATTTTCCCGAAAGACTCACGGAGCTAGAAGGAGAGCTGGAGGGGGGCCACAGGGTGTCCACACCACCCCTAGGCGCGGGTCCACCTAGGCCGCGCCAGGGCATAGTGTGGGCCCCCTGGCCGCCCATCGACCTTGCCCTCTGGCATATAAGAAGCCTCCCGAAGCCAAAACCCTAAATAATCAATCAGAAATCCACGAAAAGTTCCGCAGCGCCGCCGCCACCGAAGGGGAGATTCGGGGGACAGAAAGTCTCTTATCCCAAGACCACGGACGGAAGTGCCCCCGGAGCCATCTCCATCGATCTCCACCACCATCTCCATCACCATTGCCGATTCCCATGATGAGGAGGGAGTAGTTCTGTCTCGAGGCTAAGGGTTCTACCGGTAGCTATGTGTTCATCTCTCTCTCTATGCATGATCTTATTGAGATCATGAGCTTGTAATCTATAGATCTACCTTGCTACTCAAGTGCTTTAATAGATCTCTGCTCTCCCCATGTGTGTGAAAGTGACAGCGTGCACACCATGGTGGCACTTAGGCTAGAGATTACAAATACTTGTTATGAGTTATATTTGGAGTTGGATGTTTCTATGAAATTGTGGTGTTTGTTGGACTCATCTAGTACTCAAGGTGACAGTGTGGGGTTTTCTAGATGGGAAAGATGGACTTTGAGGTGTGCTGTTATAGCCCTACCACCGATTAGAGTGTCCAACCGGAGAGTAGTTAAGAGTAGTATCATAAAGAGAATATATTTATATGGGAGTGTTCACTAGTGAAAGTATGATCCCTAGGCCTTGTTTCTAAGCATTGATACACCGTTTTCTATTAGATCTGTTACATGTTTGCTTGCTTGCATCTTTATTTCAGTTTGCCTTTAGTATTTTCCACGCCATCAAGTTATTTTCTATCACCGTTACCACTTATAATTATCCATACCACTTGTATTTCACTATCTCTTCGCCGAACTAGTGCACCTATACACCTGAAAAGTGTATTGGGTGTGTTGGGGACACAAGAGACTTCTTGTATCTTGATTGCAGGGTTGCTTGAGAGGGAGTACCTTTAACCACTTCCTCCCTGAGTTCGATAAACCTTGGGTGATCCACTTAAGGGAAAACTTGCTGCTGTTCTACAAACCTCTGCACTTGGAGGCCCAACAACTGTCTACAAGAATAGAAGTGCGTAGACATCAATAGCTATTTGAGAATAACCGGAGTATCCGTCAAGAAAACAAAAGTAAGAATTAACGGACATCCTATCCATAATATCATTAATGAAGGGAAATTGCTTATGCATTTTTATGGTTTCTTTATTCAACTCCCTAAAGTCAATACACATTCTATATCCTGCTATTGTTCTAGCTGGAATCAGTTCATCCTTATCATTATTAATTATTGTTTTGCATCCTTACTTAGGTATGCAATAAGTTGGACTTACCCATTTGCTATCTGAAATTGGATAGAGAATACCACTGTCTAACATACGGATTACTTCCTTTCTCACTACCTCTTTCATTTTGGGATTTAACCTTTTTTATTATAAACAAATGGTTTAGCATCCTCAACCATGGGAATCTTGGGAGTTACTATGGTCGAATCTATATCTTTTATGTCATCTAGAATATATCCAAAAGTTTCTCGTTGTTTGACAAGTACTTCTAACAACTTCGTGCTTTCATCTGGACAGAGATTATCATCAAAAATTATTGGACATTTACCTTCCTTGTCTAAGAATTCATACATGAGCCCTGGAGAGAGAGGTTTTAGAACAATAGGCGGCGGATCCTCGTCCCCTTTCCTTTCAAGCTCTTCATATTCATCCCTGAGCCCTTGTTCAGCCTCTAGTGTGGTGTTGCTGATTTTATTCAAATATTCTTTTGTAGAGTCGTTGGCAAGGGAATCATCGCTTGTCAAACTTCTCTCCAATTCGGATTGTGGTGTGAAAAAATAGATTGTTGCCAATTCTTCAATAGTCTTCTCCTCCTTAATATCGATTTTCTTCTCATAAGGTAGTCTCGTGAATTGGTTGTAGCTTATTTCTATAGTTTCTTCAACAAGCTGTAAAGATAAAGCCTGCCTTTTGTTATCAATATCAATATTCATAGAATTGTAAAAACGATTACCAAAAATAACTGGGCAACTGGAGTTCAAAGGTATTTCGATAATATGAAAATCAACAAGATACACAAAATCCCCAACAGAGATGCAAACATTGCAAAGTATTCCGTGAGTAGGATGCAAAATTTGATTTGAGAACATAAAAGTTTCTTCTGGCGGCTCAAGGTAGGATTCATCAAGGTGATCTCATAATTCTTTATAAATGGTATAAGGCATTATGTTTACAGAAGAACTTAAGTCACAGAATCCTATGTAAGTAATCCCTCCTAAACAAAAAGGAATTTTCTGTTGACTTTTGTTCTTACCATCCAAATTTCCTCCTATCATTTCAGAGGATTCTTTGCTTACCATTATAACCTCTTCCTTGAAAAATTTAGGTTCCAAAATTTCTTTTACTATCGTGATGTTTTCTTTAATGGCTCCTAAATTTCTAGTTAATCTTCCTATTCTTTTATTCCCATCACCCCTACTATCCATTACCTTAGTTAGAATAGATTCCTCTTCAGATAACATTTTCTTTTGCATTTTTGAATATCTATCATTGCGGCTAGCTTCCATAGGTGGTGTATAGCGTTCCCATTCTTTTGGAATTTGTAGGTAGTAAGCATAGGATCTAATAATTTGAATGATCATGCGATGGTCAAGGTTAAAATTCCCAAGCAATTTTTCTATCTTTCCATAAGCTAGAAACTTCTTTAAACAATTATACTCTATGGGGTTTTCCTTTTAAAATTCTGCCTCACAATAGGCTTTCTCTATCTTATCCACCATATCTAATAAATTCCATGCCCTCTCAATACTGAATTCGGTGAACGACCCGTTGGTAAGGGAATCGAGTTCAATTCTATTATCATCATCCAAACCTGCGTAGAAGGTGTGTATCACTATCCAAGGTGGAAAATTATGATGGGGGCAACGATCAAGCAAACCACGAAATCTCGTATACCCTTCATGCAGGCTTTCTCCAGGTTTTCTTTTAAAATTCGTAATCATGCGTCTTGCGCTGAGAGTTTTTGTCTTGGGACAGAAATCAACTAAAAATAGAGAGGCTAGGCTCTCCTAGGAATTAGTAATCTTTGCAGAACTTTGAATATACCAAGAACGAGCTTCATCAATGAGGGTTTGGGCAAAGAGAGAAAATTTAACCTCATCCTCGGTTTGTAGATTAAGATGGAAAGTCCCACAAATATCTTCGAAGAACCCTACATGCTCATACGGATCCTCCGTACATTCTCCTGCAAAAAAAATTGCATGCAAAAGATCTAAAAGCATGGGGTTAATATCATACCCTCTTGGGTTATTGGATTTTAAATATGCGTCCATGGGCAGACCGGAATTCCTCACAGCCTCAAGCTGGATTATATGTTGGTACTTGCCCACAATGTATCACTTGAAACTAATAAATAGCTTTAGTAAAACAATGAGTAAAGTAAGTAACTAAGAACAAAGACCAAAAGTTCTTAGCTCCCCGGCAACGATGCCAGAAAATAGCTTGATTGCTACAAGTGCATAGATCAATTATAGCTAGTTTAGAAGTAAAGATATCGAACTCATAGAGAGATATTGGTAAAGGTCTTTATGCCCCTCATTAGTATTTACCAAAGAATACTTGTAAGTTGTCTTTGATTCCATGTAAAGGGTGTTTGAATTGTTTATGGTTGTTTTCAGAAAAAGTAATTAAAACAAGTAAGAGAAATCTAGTAACAAGATTGTATGAAAGCATGGTTGAACAAAATAGGGCTAAAACATTCTCGGGGATGTAGGATAGATCGCTTGCATAGTACTATCATTATATGTAATCAAGATAACATACTTCTTGTGTCATGATATGTGTGGAGAGTTCCCCATAATAAGATGTTCACGACAAGGCTCGTAGGAATCCACTTTGTTGAGCCAAGTGTGAGGTCACCTATAAATAACCACTTCAATGCTTGAGAGCAATCACCCATACAGGCCACCATAATTATGGGTTTCTCCATGGATATCGTAATTAGCTTAGGGAGTCCCTCTTGATCCCCCTTTGACCGTGTGGGTTACGAGCTGGCGTCAATCTATCACAAGGCACTCTAGGTACGCTTCCACAACACGTCCAAAGGGTTTCTTCCTCCCTTTAGTCCCGAAGGCAAATAATATGTTGTCGACTTCACATATCATCTAAAGAGAGAAATCAAACACAAGTCATAATTATATCATAGACAAGCAAGTCATATGGACACAAGAATAGATCATCTTTATTACAAGTTCATAGTGGTGCTAGGGTTTATCCATCTCCCCAAGAAGAAAGGAACTACTCACTCATGCAAGCAATCAACAACATCATCATAATCAAATGGATGTATTAAAGTATGGGTGTAGATCTAATGCAAACCATAATTGGATCTAGAATTACAAAGAGATCTAATAGATGAAAGATGGAGTAATGGTGGTGATGAAGATGAAGCGGTTGATGGTGAAGGGGATGATGTATTGTCCTTTAATGATCCACGAAGCAGCTGGGATTTTGCCCCAGCCAAGTTCCTCCTTCAGATCCCTTTCAGATGTGGTCTTTTGTGGTTTTTGGTGGCTATGAATGTCAAATTTCCCTCTCGTCTTTGCCAGGAGAAACTATTTGACGAGGCGGTCCCGATGGCGCCTGGTACGGGCGGATGGTACGGGCGGGCTCTTCCCGTACCAGTGGTCGTTATCGGTACTGGTGCCTCCTCCTTGTTTGTTATTCTTCCAGGTGCGAAGGTAAATTCATAAAATGACTTTTATCACTTAGAAATATCATATAATTACATAATATGACAGCTCTAATTGATATGTTCATCTATGACTCTATGATTTGGGATCCTTTTAAAACAAGAACGAAATAGCGTGCGTAGGCGCGGTGAAATACAAAAATCCCTACTCTATTTATGCTAAAACAAGAGGTAAATATGCTTCAATTTTAGACGCATCATCTACCATTTTTCGTCGTTCGACTTGCGAGTCTGAGATCAAAAAATCAAATTAACAATACTTAAACTATGAGAATTAGCTCAATTGATTCGACATAATATTAAAGAAAGTAAATATAGGGGTTAGTCCAAAAAACAAATGTCGGCTCGATCATTTTCCCTTCCTTAGTCATTTTTCATGTGTCAAGCATTTGCGAGCTTTTTCTCTTGCTTGCCATGAAGCCATTCTTTTGGAGAGCAGCAAGTTGAAGAATTAGCCTTTGGTGCCGACACATTACTAACTCGGCCTAAGGGGTAAGAAATTTAAGCCATCCAACATATAAAATTTAAGTATAGGAAAACACAATTACTACTAAGTCAGTCCCCGAGTTACTGCTCGAGGGGGCAGGGTTTCATTAATTAGTTCATTGTCGACATACAATCCGACATATGAGAGTTCGAGATACATAAACTTAAGCTAAGTGTAAAATGGACAAAGAAGTGCTACATTCCATGGATTTTGCTCTTTTTGGATTTGTCTGGAAAGGACCTCATCACTTTGTAAACTTCCATCTTTCAAAAAAATCAGAATTGGATGTGCCCAAGATGGTATAGCAGGACCAGGAAAATCACCTCATCAACTTCCATTGGTTCGACCGACATAACTTCTATCGAGTTAAGCTGAACAGTCCCCGGGTTCTGTGAGACAGTCCCCGGATTTGCTGAAGCAGTCCCCGGGTTTGCCGAGGCAGTCCCCGGGTTACTCAAACTATTCCCCTAGTCAATGTCCATTGGGACAACCTCGGACCCTGGATTGGCCGGGATATAAATTGACTCGGATTATGGTGATGGTTTGATAGATGGGTTTCTTAGGTGCTGAAGAGCTATGCCTGGCGGGATAGCCTACCAAGATGAACCAAGTTTTGACACCACGTCGGCTGCATCATTTTTTGCTCGAGGTACATGATGGAACACACATCCTTCAAAGTACCCACAGTTTTTTTGAATGTGAAATCTATACAAGGCCATATTTTCATCCAAAGCATCCCAATGATCCAAAACTTTCTATATCACCAAATCCGAATCACCAAAGAACTGGATTCGACGTATCCCAATCTCCTTTGCTACTTTCAAGCCATGCACAAGTGCCTCATATTCGGCCACATTGTTTGATGCTCTAAAGTGAATCTGAGGCACATATCTCAACTGGTCTTCTTGGGCAAGGTAAGGACCACCCCGACACCTACACCATCCTTCAGTTTTGATCCGTCAAAGTGCATTCTCTAGTAATTCGAATCAGGCAAGGGCGGCTCATACTGCATTTTGGCCCAATCCACAAGAAAGTCGGCTACTGCCTGAGACTTTATTGCATCTCTCCTATCATACTGTGGAGCATATGGGTCTAACTCAATTGCCCATTTGGCGATTCGACCACTTGCATCTCTATTACCCATTATCTCTGATATGGGTGCTTCACATATCACCTTTATGGGGTGTTCTTCAAAGTAGTGCTTAAGATTTTTGGCCGCCATGTAAACTCCTTATGCCATTTTCTGATAATGGGGGTAGTTTTGCTTTGAAGCAAAAAGTACCTCACTTAGGTAATAAATTGGCCTCTACATCGACTTACCCTCCTCGTCATGCTCCACCACCACCACGGCACTCACGACTCGGTTTGTCGCTGCTATGTAGAGCAACATCGGATCTTTGGATAGTAGTGAGGCTAACATAGGTGCAGAGGCTAGCATATTTTTTAACTCATGAAAAACATCATTTTCTTGTCTTGTCCAGATGAACTTATCAGACTTTTTCATTAACTGGTACAAAGGTAATGCCTTGCCCCCAGCCGACAGACGAAACGACTCAACGATGCCAGGCAACCAGTGAACTTCTGGACATCGTTGAGACACTTCAGCAATTCCATGCGCTCAATAGCTCGGATCTTAGTTGGATTAGCTTCTATACCTAGGCTCCATATAAGGAATCTGAGTAATTTTCCGGTCAGGACACCAAAGGTGCATTTTTTCGGGTTAAGCTTCATTCAGAACTTCCTTAAGTTCGCGAATGTTTGCCGGATATCATCTAAGAAAGTATGACTCTCCTTGGTTTTTATCACCACATCATCAACATATACTTGGACATTTTTGCCAATTTGATCGTGTAAGCACTTTTGCATGCCCCTTTATACATTTCCCCTACATTATGTAAGCCGAATGGCATAGTGCCATAACAATAAGCCCCATACTAGGTAACAAAGGAAGTTTTTATTTGATCAGTCGGGTTTAATGGTATATGGTGGAAACCAGAATATGCATCTACAAATGATAGCATCTCACAACCAGTTGTCGAGTCAATGACTTGATCTATCATCAGCAAAGGAAATGGTTCCTTTGGACATGCTTTGTTCAAGTTCGAGTAGTCAATACACATTCGCCATACTACTGCCACATTCGGGTCATCTTTTTTCTTCTCCACCTGCACCGGATTAGATAGCCAATCCGGATGAAGCACTTCCATGATAAACCTAGCTGCGAGAATCTTCTCCCTCGTTTCTCTGGACGATGTTACCAAATTTTGAAGTTTTAGATAGCTAATAATCGTTCACTCTACATGATATACAAAAAATAGTATCTTTGGCGGAGAAAGCTGAGACCCGCACGATTTCCGAGGCATGCCTCTCTAAGGTTTTCGGCCCCTGGCCCTCGCCGGTGCCACTGCAGAACCATCGCACACCTTTGCTCCATGGGTTTCACTTTGTTGGACTCCTCTGGTGGTAGCTAGAAAATCACCTACTCTGGGATTTCCACTGGTGGTAAGTTTCTTGTTGGCTCTCTGTTCCTTTCGGCTGATCGCTGGCTGGTTATTCTTATTTCCAAAGGCCTTCCTCTTGAGGGTAAATGCCTTGAAAATGGGGAGGTGATTTCGGTTGGTTTTGTGGTGAGTTTCCCCTCTCATCTTGCTAGGGTCAATGATCTCTCAATCTCTACCCCCGGATTTCTTGGTGGATCTGCTTTTGGTGTTGAATCAGTTGAGGATTTGGGTCTTAAATGGCATGTTACATGCTCTTCTCTGCCCATGGATGATTTGGGACATCTCCCAGGGATTTTGGTCCTTTATTCTCATTCTAAGAGATTGGTACTTCTCAACCAAAATAAGGTGGTGATTGATGCAAGATTTCTTCTACAAGATGAAAAGATTTTTTCTGGTATGACCCTTGACCTAATTGTCAAAAGAGTTGTTGTGGGTGCACAAATTATTGAAGACCAGAATATTGGCAACGTGCATGCTCCACCTGAGAAGGTTGTCAAGAACATTTCATTGGATTTTTCTAAAGGCAAAGATTTTGAGGTAAATGTCTTCAAAAAATTCGGACATCATGTTAATTTTTCTAGAGGTTTCCGAAGAAGACCCTTCTTTCCGGTGTGCTCTTTTGGACGTGCCAAATTCAAACTTGATATTCATACAGTTGGCGTTGCTCTACAATCATGTTTTGGTGGTTTTGCCTCAAAATTCCAAGTCAAATTATTACAAGACAGAACTTATCGATTTTCGGTTGCTACTCGTGCTGTGGGATTTGAGATCTATAATTCTCCTATTTTTTCAAATGAGTTATTTCTCATGAAAATCAACCTGTGGGGGGAAGGTGGCCCAAATTGGAGATTTGAGGAAAGAGAATATTACAAATAAATTGACAAAGCTTGGACTTTTGTCACTTACAAAAAGAAAATTAATTTGTCTATTTTTTATCGTCTCTGTTTCCCGGCTACTTCTCCGAAATCCCCATGCAAAAACAGTCAAATCATGAGTGACATTAATGGCAATAAACCTGACACGTCTTTTGCGGAAATCGTGGTTAAAGGGGGAGTTATTAGGGAGGAGAAATTTTCTCCGTGCAACAAATCTGCTGCAATTAAGTTGCCTGGTCTTTTACCAGTTTTGAAATTTGCCACTTTCCCTTCCTGTTCCTGGCCCAACAAATCTTACCTTAATTGGTTCAATGCCCATGTCTCGGTGCAAGTTACGCGGCCCAAGGTGTTCGATTCTCTAAATAACTTTGCCCTCTCCCAAAAAAGGAAAAATCGAATGACCCTGCCCCCTCAACTCCCACGCCTGCAGAAACCCCAACCACCTCGCTCCGCTCGTCGCCGGTGGCAGCTTCCGCCGTAATGGCAAATATTCCGCTCCATCCGCAACCTTTTCTCCCTCCTAGCTTTGAGATTATGTAGGTGGAAGGGCGAAACCGTGTCAAGAGGGTGGTGGTTCCCCGTCGTCCACGTGGTCATGAACAGTATGCCATTGCCAACATCCATCCCCTTCCTCTAGGTCCGGTTCCTTTTGAGAATGTTCGTGATGTGCTGGTAGATTTCCTCAACAATGTTGCTAGGGTAGATTTTCGTGATATACAAAATTTCCCCTTTGGTTCTGCATATGTGCAATTTAACAATGTCAGTGACCGTGAACGACTAATCGGTGCTGGTCCAATCCCTTTCCAAGATGTCACGGTTTCCTTCGTCAGACACAATGAGGGCATCAACTGGTGAATGACACAGTTCAATAATGAGTGCTGGGTTATGTTGCTTGGCCCTCCACTCGACCACTGGCATACTGAAGACCTCAATGTTGTTTTTCTGATATTGGAAAGGTTCTTCTTTGGGAAAGATACCCTGAGCACAAAGGCAGAATCGTTGCCAAACTAAGAGTTACTGACTTGGTGGATGTGCCCAAAAGTGTAAGATTTACCATTAGAGACCTTGTGGAGTCTGAATCTTGGACCTTTTCTATGGTTCTTTTAAACAGCTTTCTCCTGGGTGGGGGCCCACCTGATGAAGAATCACTACCAGATGACAATGAGGACCCTCACCCATTGCCTGACATGGGACCCCAATTTGGACCTCCTCCCCCACCACCTCCTCCACAACCTGTTGGTGAGGTTGGTGGATGGGATCTTTGGGATGATGCTACACCTCAGCAGAATGAAAATGCTGCAAGTTGGGGGCAATGGAATGTTGAACCTATTCAAGGCCCTATCTTTGCTGAAGGGGTGGATATGCCAATTGACAACCAAAACTTGCCTCCTTAGGAGGCTAACACTGTTGTTACTGGATCTGTTCCCACAGTCAATATTTCTTTTGGTAACAATTCGGTTCATGTTAATGATGATCTTGAGGTTGAGCAACAGCTTGTTGGGAATATTCAAGACATTGGTATGGGTGATGGTTTGCTCAATATCCTTCAGAACTACCAGGATGATGAGGAAGAGGTCCAACCTGATAATGAGGTCAATCAACAGGATGACTGGATGATTGAAGACTCTAACTTGCTTTATCCTAATGAGGCACATCTGCAAGTGGGTTTGGCCTATACAAGTTTTGTTTCTACTCCTGATGTGCTGGATGCTAAGCAATCCTTCTCCAAGCAAGGCCTAGATCTCTGGGATAGGTTTTTTGCCCCTCACATCAGTAGTGCCTCTTCTAGCAAGAACAGTCTGAAGTGTGACATTCCTGTAAGTTGGTTCAACTTTATAACTCTCATGCTCCTTACTCCTGAGAAATTCAGTTGGGCAAAGCACTTTCTTACTTCTCCTCTTTGGGAAATTATTAAGGAACCAATTGCTGAAGCAAATACCTTTACCTTCATTATCCCTAATGATTGTGTTGGTCAGATGGCTCCTCACTGCCTGAATATTGGTTCCCCCCCCAAATCCGCTAGCTCCCAATGCTCCATCCAAAAAAGAAGGGGAAAGGATCCCATTATGGATACTAAGGTGAGAAGAAGTCCCAGGATTGTGGAACTAAATGGGGGTTTTAAAATTCATGTGAATTGTAGTGATTTCAATTGTCTTTCTTGCAATGCTACTCCACCCTGTCTCGGCAATAAAGTTGTTAAAAACCTTGATGATTCTTTTTGTAAGGTAAAAGAGGGAGAACTTGAGAAAAGGCTACTGAAGAAGAGCAGGGTCAATGATTTGGTCATCAAGCCTCCTAGAAAGCCTGGACCAAAGAAGAATGGAGCTGACACAATCATGTCTGGAAAGAAGAAAGGTGTGGCTGCTGAAACCTATGGTCGGCAGTCTAAGAAGAAAGCCCCAAAATAGGTGTCTTAATGTATCAAAACTTAAGTTCTTTTGTGTCTGGATCACTTGCATTTGGGACATGTAATGAGCTTCCTCTACTCTTTATGGATATGTGTGCTTTTATGCTATTTGGATCCTTTGAAAGGGTCAGGTTTATTTGTGTGATTACATATCTTGTGTCACCCCAAAATCTCCCACCTCAGGTTACCTATGAATAACAAAAGAAAATGGGATATCCTGAACTGGAATCTCAGAGGCATTAACTCTGAGAAAAAGTGGCTTTCTTTAAAAAGCAAAATTCTTGAATCGGAGTGTGACATCATTTGCCTCCAAGAAACTAAAAGAGAAAACTTTGACCTGAACTACTTTAAAAAATCTGTGCGAGCAAGTTTGATAGCTTTGATTTTTTTCCTTCCATTGGTGCTTCTGGAGGAATTATCATCATTTGGAACAGTTCTCTGTTTAGTGGACACAGAACTATCCAGAATGAATACTCTACTTCTATCACATTCACTTCCCTTCTCTCAAATGACACCTGGACCCTTACCAACATCTATGGTCCTTGTCAAGCTGAAAGAAAAGACGACTTTTTGGATTGGTTTTCTAATATTGATATGCCTGATAATATGGATTGGTTAGTCCTGGGGGATTTTAATCTTATCAGAAGACTTTCTAATAGAAACAGGAATGGTGGGGATGTTAATGACACAATGTTATTCAATGAAGCTATTAGTAACTTAGGACTAATTGAGCTGCCACTTAAAGGAAGAAAATACACTTGGAGCAATATGCAAAAGGAACCCCTTTTAGAAAGGCTGGACTGGTTTTTTACTTCTAGCTCCTGGACTCACAGCTATCCCTCTACCTTTGTCCACCCACTTTCCAAGCCCACCTATGATCACCTTTCTTGTGTCATTTCTATTGGAACAAATATTCCAAAGGCACAAGTTTTCAGATTTGAAAATTACTGGTTACAACATAGTGACTTCAAACAAATTGTGCAGATTGCATGGAATATACCAGTTGGGCACATTGACAGTGCAAAGAAAATAAATGCAAAATTAAAGAATGTGAGGAGAGGTATTAAGATTTGGGCCAGACAGATCCCATGTATAAAAGACCAGATTAAGAAGGTTAATGAAACAATTGACCCACTGGATATGCTGGAGGAAACAAGAACTTTAACTATCAATGAATGGCACCTCAGAGGGGCCTGTTCGTCTACCAAAGTTCGCAGGCCAGAGCATGGCAGTACCTAAGTTGCCTGAAATTACCGTGTTTCAAAAAGTTGGGCCGCCAACTACTGAGAGGGGCCATTTCGAGGCAAACTCATCTCACCCCTGCCAAATTCAAACATTCCGTTAAACCGCCCCATGAAGTAGACGGTCGGGACCCTCATGTCGGTCATCTGTCCGTGACGCGGGCGCCAACGCGGAAACCTCTTAGGCAAATCGAGCAGCTAAGTGGATTGGATGCGTTGACTAATTTCACAAATCCATTCCCAGCTTTCCCCTAGCACCGGTGGCGTCATAATCCACCCTTCAGGCAGGACGATCCCTTCAGACATTTGACTTCCGGGGCCAAGTTGTTGCCTTGCCATACGCCGCCAAGCGATACCGAGCTCCAATGGCGCATGCCGTAGTCATTGCTATAGGTTTTAGCCCGCCTCATCGACGAACCGAGCAGTTCAGAGGATGGCAGATCCTACTATCAAGGAAGAAGAAGTTCTGGCTACAAGCGGGTGAGCTACCCTTCTCTTTGCTATTCGCACTAATTATAACTGCTAGCTAGCTACTGAACCTCAAATTGTTTGTTAGCCCAACGCTGACATTCATATTTGTCCATAGTTTTCTGTCAAGTGGGATCTGTGCGGACCCCCCTTACCTGGTTACGGTAGTCCTCTACAGGTACGACTCTAAGGGCAAGTGGTATGGACACCATTGTTTCACGATGGAAGAAGCGCCTGCGCAGATCTGCACTATATCTGGTATGGTTGCTGCTCTGCGTAATCATGTTGAATTATGGCCGAAGCAGACAACAAAGTTTAGCTTCATGGATGAACATGGCAGCATGGTTCCTATAACGTGTGATAGTCAGCTAATTGGGTTGATGAAAAGGTATGCTTCGGCTGCCATGTTTGAGATGAAATGTGATGTACTGGACGTGGAAGCTGCTGCAACTGGGAGTCGCCCTTCTATTCTTGGACAGGGTGGTTGCTCGAACCCAATTAGCTCCTGGTAAGCAAAGGTCGCTTGGGGTTCGCATGTTTGTGCTGAATTGTAATTTTTGTTTTATTTACTCTGTAGATATTGGGGAGTTATGCAACAGTCTTGTTTCTTTGACAGGAAGCGCCGCAAGGTTAGAAACATGACTGTCGGGGTCAGTCATTTTGCTGCCCAAAGAAATTAAAAACGAGTGGAAAGATGATGCTGGACACGATTCTAGTGCCCATTGTCTCGGTGATGCAGAGTACGTGAAGCTAAGAAAATTGGCACTGAGGAAGAGGAAGAAGGCAGGAAATGAAGAAGCCAGTGGACGTGAAGGCTTGGCACCTAGGCTACAGAAGAAGGCTGCTGGCAATGAAGATGTATAGTAATGTGTTGAACTTGAACCTATATATGTAATTCTGTTAAATTCTGGAGCTCCGTGTGTGGCACGTTGCTAGGCGAAACAATCTACCCACGTTCTCTGAGTAAAATGTACCGCGACTTAGGGTTTGGAAACTGGGTCAGTAGTTGAATCCGAAATTGTGATTGTGGCACTGCTATCTGAAAACAAGGATCCGCCGGTTCCACGATTGCTGAGGGGAAGGAGGTCTCCAAATATGACGGAATGTAAGTGGCACAGAAATAAATTATTTAAGCTGCCACACTCCACGAAGCAGCAACTTATTTCAGATGCTGCACAACGAAGTGGCAACATAAACAGCAATGTTCTCACCGATAATGCCCAGATGAGGAGGAAATCGGTACCACTTTCTGGCCTAATCTTGAGCCCGTCTATCTCACCGCCTCTCTGCTCCTGCATCCCCTGCATCTGGCGAAGCTCCTAGATCTCTAGTAACTGGGTGTACGTGCTTCCACTTTATAAATTGTGGTTGTGCCATTTGCATGCGGGACAATCCACGTAGATTACGTTTAAACAAAACACCAATGTCAGAATACACTAGTAGAAAAGGTGTCTTTGGTCCACGGTCATGTTCCAAATCCGGGACGGAGATCTAAATCGAGGCAGAAATTGATCTAAATCATAAATTCTTCCACAAATTAATCGAGAGAGAGATCTAAATCGAGGCATTTCATTACTTCAACCACAAATTCTTCTAAACAAAGGTGCGATTTCACATCCTACATTAATTCAACCACTAGTCAACAATTTTACTTCCGCTGCCATTGTCCTCCGAGCCACCGGCTTCCTTGTCGCTGTCGGATGGAACCTCCACGATGTCCGCATTGTTCGCGAGACGGAGCACCTCTTCGCGGAGAGCGGCGGCGATGACGGTGTACTTGGTCCGTCCAGGGACGGACCAGAACCTCTCCCGCCCTTCTCGGTTACGGAGATCCCGGTGCACCATGCCCCCGTAAACGATGCGGTTGCCAATCTTGGCCTTCCGCTTCTTCTTGAACAGCGCCAGCCAGGACGGGCTGGCCGCCGCGTATCAGGGCAGCGCCCTCTTCCACGCGGGCATCTGGCGGCGGCGCGCCGCGATTTCGCTCTCCATCACGGCTTCGTCGGGGACGAGGAGCGGAGCCACCAGCACCCTCGCATAGCTGATGCGCCATCCGTGGGCACCGTCGTGGCCGGCAGCACGAGGATGTCGAAGTGCGTGAACATCACCGCCTCGTAGAAGTTTAGCGAGGGCATCTCCATGGTGGCACGGTGGAGATTGGAGAGGCAGCGAGGGAGTGGACGACGAAGCAACGGCGCGGTGGAGATTGGAGAGGGCGAGGGGATGGGCGACGAAGCGACGCGCTGTGGCGCCTCCTATTTGTACATGAGGACGACAAAGAGACGGGTGGAATATCCAAGGGGCATTGGTCAGACAAAAGGAAGTAATGCACGGTTAAGACAGATTAACGGGCGGCCAATTTTTTTACTCCTAGGACTCCGGGGCCAATCGTTCAGACCGCTAGGTCAACAAGTACAACTATTACAACTTAAAAAAGGTACGGAGCTTAAGCTAAATAGAACTAGTTATCACACATCTCCTTGATCTTCCTAATCTTAGCCCGATGTGCATCTTCCTGCGAGAGCAAGGATCGAATCGTCTGCTCCTTCCTTTTAGCATCTTCCTTGCACAGCTTCAATTGTTTCTCTGCATTTTTCCTCATGCACTTGTCAATACTCGTAGTTGTGAACTGCAGGACTTTGGCCTGGTGAATATCCTTCCTTGCTTGAGTCAGTTCTTGCTCTGCTTTAGCCTTTAGGGCCAACGCCGCGTCCCTCTCCTTCTCGACTTTCCTAACCTTGTCTTCCACCCACCTGAGATCCCTCTTATGCTTGGTCGTGTCAACTAGTTCCCATAGCTTCATCTCAACACTGTCAAGAAGTGAGCTGAATGCGGATTCTTTCAACTCAACAGTCATTTCCCATAGTTTGTCCAGTGTTTTCTGCATCTATTTGGGCCACTCTGGATCTACCCATTTGACAACACCGCAACTTCCGCCTCGCATCATTGCACGATGTCCTTGACACCATAGAAACCTCCCGCCTGCGTTTTGTCCTTCGAACGCTACAAATTTAGCAGGCACATATCCATGTTTACATACCAGAGGACTGTCTTCATCCGCTAAACCATGATAGTCGGCGTCATACATCGTCTGGTTGGCCTAACACATCATACGTGCATGAGTAAACGGAGTAGATCTAGCTCAAAAAATAGATAACTAGCCACGGATGATAGAGATAGAGATGAGACGACTCACATCGAAATCATCGTCCCTGTCGTCACGACGCGTTTCCTCGCCGTCTCCCCTTGAAACCATGGGGAGAGGGGAGTGGGGTGGCTGCCGGAGAGGGGATTGGGATGGAGGCATCGTCGGCTTGCGGCTACGGTAGGATGGGAGTAAAGTGGGGAAAGTGGCTTCGAGGGGAAGTAAGAGAAGTACGGGGAGGAAGAGAAGTAATGGGGATGTGACACTAGGATATGGCCCACTCAACTCGTGATTCGTGACACTCGCAACAGGGAGCCCTCGGTGTTGCCAGTTTGTCCAGAGCAAGCGTGGCCAATCATGCCGTAGAACAGACTACTCGCAGATCGATCTCATGAAAACCATCCCAATCGTCCAAGCGCCCCGATCGAACGGTATGTAACAATCGTCAAGCAGAACAACTGTGTTAGGGCGTGCCTTCTAGAAGACTCGGTCTAACACTAAGGTTAGGGCTCTCCTAAGGTTAATTAGGATCCATATGTGGTTTATGAAAAGAACACGCATCCAATGACACTGGTGGATCAATATGTGGTTTGTGAGAAGAACACACATACAATGACACTAGTGAATCCATGTATGGTTTATGAGAGGAACACCCATGCAATGACACTGGTGGATCCATGTGTGGTTAATGAGAAGAACACACATGCAATGACACTGGGTGTGGTTCATGATATGGTTTGTGAGAAGAACACACATGCAATGACTCTAGCTGTGGTTCATGAGAAGAACACACATGCAATGACACCGGTGTATCCTTATGTGGTCTGTGGGAAGAACACACATGCAATGACACTTGTGTATCCTTATGTGGTATGTGAGAAGAACACACACGCAAGGACTCTAGTTGTGGTTCATGGAAAGAACACACATCCAATGACTCTAGATGTGGTTCATGAGAAGAACACACATCCAATGACACTGGTGGATCCATGTGTGGTCTGTGAGAGGATCACACATGCAATGACTCTAACTGTGGTTCATGAAAAGAGCAGACATGCAATGACACTGGTGGATCCATATGTGGTTAATGAGAAGAATACACATGCAAGGACTCTGGGTGGGATTCATGATATGGTTTGTGAGAAGAACACACATGCAAGGACTCTAGATGTGGTTCATGGGAAGAACACACATGCAATGACTATAGATGTGGTTCATGAAAAGAGCAGACATGCGATGACACCGGTGGATCCATGTGTGGTCTATGAGAGGAACACACATCCAATGATACCGGTGGATCCTTATGTGGTTTTTGAGAAGAACACACATGCAATGACACTGGTGATATGTGGTCTATGAAAAGAACACACATGCAATGACATTGGTGGATCCATATGTGGTTTGTGAGAAGGACACACATGCAATGACACTGGTGGATCCATGTGTGGTTCATGGGAAGAACACACATGCAATGACACTAGTGATATGTGGTTTGTGAAAAGAACAAACATGCAATGATTCTAACTGTGGTTAATGAAAAGAGCAGACATGCAATGACACTGGTGGATCCATGTGTGGTTAATGAGAAGAACACACATGCAATGACACTGTGTGTGGTTCATGATATGGTTTGTGAGAAGATCACACATGCAATGACTCTAGCTGTGGTTCATGAGAAGAACACACATGCAATGACACTGGTGTATCCTTATGTGGTTCATGAAAAGAGCAGACATGCAAGGAGTCTAGTTGTGGTTCATGGAAAGAACACACATCCAATGACTCTAGCTATGGTTCATGAGAAGAACACGCATCCAATGACACTGGTGGATCCATGTGTGGTTTGTGAGAGGATCACACATGCAATGACTCTAATTATGGTTCATGAAAAGAGCAGATATGCAATGACACTGGTGGATCCATGTGTGGTTAATGAGAAGAACACACATGCAATGACACTGTGTGTGGTTCATGATATGGTTTGTGAGAAGAACACACATGCAATGACTCTAGCTATGGTTCATAAGAAGAACACACATGCAATGACTCTAGATGTGGTTCATGAAAAGAGCAGACATGCGATGACACCGGTGGATCCATGTGTGGTCTATCAGAGGAACACACATCCAATGACACCGGTGGATCCTTACTTGGTTTGTGAGAAGAACACACATGCAATGACACTGGTGATATGTGGTCTGTGAAAAGTACACAGATGCAATGACACTGGTGGATCCATATGTGGTTTGTGAGAAGGACACACATGCAATGACACTGGTGGATCCATGTGTGGTTCACGGGAAGAACACACATGCAATGACACTGGTGATATGTGGTTTGTGAAAAGAACAGACATGCAATGACTCTAACTGTGGTTAACGAAAAGAGCAGACATGCAATGACACTGGTGGATCCATGAGTGGTTAATGAGAAGAACACACATGCGATGACACTGGGTGTGGTTCATGATATGCTTTGTGAGAAGAACACACATGCAATGACTCTAGCTGTGGTTCATGAGAAGAACACACATGCAATGACACTGGTGTATCCTTATGTGGTTCATGAAAAGAGCAGACATGCAAGGACTCTAGCGGTGGTTCATGGAAAGAACACACATCCAATGACTCCAGATATGGTTCATGAGAAGAACACATATCCAATGACAATAGTGGATCCATGTGTGGTCTGTGAGAGGATCACACATGCAATGACTCTAACTGTGGTTCATGAAAAGAGCAGACATGCAATGACACCGGTGGATCCATGTGTGGTTAATGAGAAGAATACACATGTAATGACACTGGGTGAGATTCATGATATGGTTTGTGAGAAGAACACACATGCAAGGACTCTAGTTGTGGTTCATCGGAAGAACACACATGCAATGACTCTAACTGTGGTTCATGAAAAGAGCAGACATGTGATGACACCGGTGGATCCATGTGTGTTCTATGAGAGGAACACACATCCGCTGACACCGGTGGATCCTTACGTGGTTTGTGAAAAGAACACACAGCATTGACACATTGCTGATATGTGGTCTGTGAAAATAACACACATGCAATAACACTGGTGGATCCATATGTGGTTTGTGAGAAGGACACACATGCAGTGACACAGGTGGATCCATGTGTGGTTCATGGGAAGAACACGTATGCAATGACACTGGTGATATGTGGTTTGTGAAAAGAACATACATGCAATGACTCTAACAGTGGTTAATGAAAAGAGCAGACATGCAATGACACTGGTGGATCCATGTGTGGTTAATGAGAAGAACACACATGCAATGACACTGTGTGTGGTTCATGATATGGTTTGTGAGAAGAACACACATGCAATGACTCTAGCTTGTGTTCATGAGAAGAACACACATGCAATGACTCTATATGTGGTTCATGAAAAGAGCAGACATGCGATGACACCAGTGGATTCATGTGTGGTCTATGAGAGGAACACACATCCAATGACACCGGTGGATCCTTACTTGGTTTGTGAGAATAACACACATGCACAATGACTTAACATTGATATGTGGTGAAGAACATGATGCAATGACACTGGTGGATCCATATGTGGTTTGTGAGAAGAAGAACACACATGCAATGACTCTGGTGGATCCATGTGGTTCATGAGAAGAACACATGCAATTACACTGTGTATCCTTATGTGGTTCATGGAAAGAACACACATCCAATGACTCTAGATATGGTTCATGAGAAGAACACATATCCAATGACACTAGTGGATCCATGTGTGGTCTGTGAGAGGATCACACATGCAATGACTCTAACTGTGGTTCATGAAAAGAGCAGACATGCAATGACACCGGAGGATCCATGTGTGGTTAATGAGAAGAATACACATGCAATGACACTGGGTGAGATTCATGATATGGTTTGTGAGAAGAACACACATGCAAGGACTCTAGCTATGGTTCATGGGAAGAACACACATGCAATGACTCTAACTGTGGTTCATGAAAAGAGCAGACATGCGATGACACCGGTGGATCCATGTGTGGTCTATGAGAGGAACACACATCCACTGACACCGGTGGATCCTTACGTGGTTTGTGAAAAGAACACACATGCATTGACACATTGCTGATATGTGGTCTGTGAAAAGAACACACATGCAATAACACTGGTGGATCCATATGTGGTTTGTGAGAAGGACACACATGCAATGACACAGGTGGATCCATGTGTGGTTCATGGGAAGAACACGTATGCAATGACACTGGTGATATGTGGTTTGTGAAAAGAACATACATGCAATGACTCTAACAGTGGTTAATAAAAAGAGTAGACATGCAATGACACTGGTGGATCCATGAGTGGTTAATGAGAAGAACACACATGCAATGACACAGTGTGTGGTTCATGATATGGTTTGTGAGAAGAACACACATGCATTGACTCTAGCTATGGTTCATAAGAAGAACACACATGCAATGACTCTAGATGTGGTTCATGAAAAGAGCAGACATGCGATGACACCGGTGGATCCATGTGTGGTCTATGAGAGGAACACACATCCAATGACACCGGTGGATCCTTACTTGGTTTGTGAGAATAACACACATGCAATGACACTGTTGATATGTGGTCTGTGAAAAGAACACAGATGCAATGACACTGGTGGATCCATATGTGGTTTGTGAGAAGGACACACATGCAATGACACTGGTGGATCCATGTGTGGTTCATGGGAAGAACACACATGCAATGACACTGGTGATATGTGGTTTGTGAAAAGAACAGACATGCAATGACTCTAACTGTGGTTAACGAAAAGAGCAGACATGCAATGACACTGGTGGATCCATGAGTGGTTAATGAGAAGAACACACATGCAATGACACTGGGTGTGGTTCATGATATGCTGTGTGAGAAGAACACACATGCAATGACTCTAGTTGTGGTTCATGAGAAGAACACACATGCAATGACATTGGTGTATCCTTATGTGGTTCATGAAAAGAGCAGACATGCAAGGACTCTAGCCGTGGTTCATGGAAAGAACACACATCCAATGACTCTAGATATGGTTCATGAGAAGAACACATATCCAATGACACTAGTGGATCCATGTGTGGTCTGTGAGAGGATCACACATGCAATGACTCTAACTGTGGTTCATGAAAAGAGCAGACATGCAATGACACCGGTGGATCCATGTGTGGTTAATGAGAAGAATACACATGCAATGACACTGGGTGAGATTCATGATATGGTTTGTGAGAAGAACACACATGCAAGGACTCTAGCTATGGTTCATGGGAAGAACACACATGCAATGACTCTAACTGTGGTTCATGAAAAGAGCAGACATGCGATGACACCGGTGGATCCATGTGTGGTCTATGAGAGGAACACACATCCACTGACACCGGTGGATCCTTACGTGGTTTGTGAAAAGAACACACATGCATTGACACATTGCTGATATGTGGTCTGTGAAAAGAACACACATGCAATAACACTGGTGGATCCATATGTGGTTTGTGAGAAGGACACACATGCAATGACACAGGTGGATCCATGTGTGGTTCATGGGAAGAACACGTATGCAATGACACTGGTGATATGTGGTTTGTGAAAAGAACATACATGCAATGACTCTAACAGTGGTTAATGAAAAGAGTAGACATGCAATGACACTGGTGGATCCATGTGTGGTTAATGAGAAGAACACACATGCAATGACACTGTGTGTGGTTCATGATATGGTTTGTGAGAAGAACACACATGCATTGACTCTAGCTATGGTTCATAAGAAGAACACACATGCAATGACTCTAGATGTGGTTCATGAAAAGAGCAGACATGCGATGACACCGGTGGATCCATGTGTGGTCTATGAGAGGAACACACATCCAATGACACCGGTGGATCCTTACTTGGTTTGTGAGAATAACACACATGCAATGACACTGTTGATATGTGGTCTGTGAAAAGAACACAGATGCAATGACACTGGTGGATCCATATGTGGTTTGTGAGAAGGACACACATGCAATGACACTGGTGGATCCATGTGTGGTTCATGGGAAGAACACACATGCAATGACACTGGTGATATGTGGTTTGTGAAAAGAACAGACATGCAATGACTCTAACTGTGGTTAACGAAAAGAGCAGACATGCAATGACACTGGTGGATCCATGAGTGGTTAATGAGAAGAACACACATGCAATGACACTGGGTGTGGTTCATGATATGTTGTGTGAGAAGAACACACATGCAATGACTCTAGTTGTGGTTCATGAGAAGAACACACATGCAATGACATTGGTGTATCCTTATGTGGTTCATGAAAAGAGCAGACATGCAAGGACTCTAGCCGTGGTTCATGGAAAGAACACACATCCAATGACTCTAGATATGGTTCATGAGAAGAACACATCTCCAATGACACTAGTGGATCCATGTGTGGTCTGTGAGAGGATCACACATGCAATGACTCTAACTGTGGTTCATGAAAAGAGCAGACATGCAATGACACTGGTGGATCCATGTGTGGTTAATGAGAAGAACACACATGCAAGGACTTTGGGTGACATTCATGATATGGTTTGTGAGAAGAACACACATGCAAGGACTCTAGCTGTGGTTCATGGGAAGAACACACATGCAATGACTCTAACTGTGGTTCATGAAAAGAGCAGACATGCGATGACACCGGTGGATCCATGTGTGGTCTATGAGAGGAACACACATCCACTAACACCGGTGGATCCTTACGTGGTTTGTGAAAAGAACACACATGCATTGACACTGGTGATATGTGGTCTGTGAAAAGAACACACATGCAATGACACTGGTGCATCCATATGTGGTTTGTGAGAAGGACACACATCCAATGACACTGGTGGATCCATGTGTGGTTCATGGGAAGAACACACATGCAATGACACTGTTGATATGTGGTTTGTGAAAAGAACAGACATGCAATGACTCTAACTGTGGTTAATGAAAAGAGCAGACATACAATGAAATTGGTGGATCCATGTGTGGTTAATGAGAAGAACACACATGCAATGACACTGGGTGTGGTTTATGATATGGTTTGTGAGAAGAACACACATGCAATGACTCTAGTTGTGGTTCATGAGAAGAACACACATGCAATGACTCTAGATGTGGTTCATGAAAAGAGTAGACATGCGATGACACCGGTGGATCCATGTGTGGTCTATGAGAGGTACACACATCCAATGACACTGGTGGATCCTTACGTGGTTTGTGAGAAGAACACACATGCAATGACACTGGTGATATGGGCTCTGTGAAAAGAACACACATGCAATGACATTGGTGGATCCATATGTGGTTTGTGAGAAGGACACACATGCAATGACACTGGTGGATCCATGTGTGGTTCATGGGAAGCACACACATGCAATGACACTAGTGATATGTGGTTTGTGAAAAGAACAAACATGCAATGACTCTAACTGTGGTTAATGAAAAGAGCAGACATGCAATGACACTGGTGGATCCATGTGTGGTTAATGAGAAGAACACACATGCAATGACACTGTGTGTGGTTCATGATATGGTTTGTGAGAAGAACACACATGCAATGACTCTAGCTATGGTTCATAAGAAGAACACACATGCAATGACTCTAGATGTGGTTCATGAAAAGAGCAGACATCCGATGACACCGGTGGATCCATGTGTGGTCTATGAGAGGAACACACATCCAATGACACCGGTGGATCCTTACTTGGTTTGTGAGAATAACACACATGCAATGACACTGTTGATATGTGGTCTGTGAAAAGAACACAGATGCAATGACACTGGTGGATCCATGTGTGGTTAATGAGAAGAACACACATGCAATGACACTGGGTGTGGTTCATGATATGGTTTGTGAGAAGAACACACATGCAATGACTCTAGCTGTATTTCATGAGAAGAACACACATGCAATGACACTGGTGTATCCTTATGTGGTTAGTGAAAAGAGCAGACATGCAAGGACTCTAGTTGTGGTTCATGGAAAGAACACACATCCAATGACTCTAGTTGTGGTTCATGAGAGGAACACACATCCAATGACACTAGTGGATCCATGTGTGGTTTGTGAGAGGATGACACATGCAATGACTCTAACTGTGGTTCATGAAAAGAGTAGGCATGCAATAACACTGGTGGATCCATGTGTGGTTAATGAGAAGAACACACATGCAATGACACTGGGTGAGATTCATGATATGGTTTGTGAGAAGAACACACATGCAAGGACTCTAGCTATGGTTCATGGGAAGAACACACATGCAATGACTCTAACTGTGGTTCATGAAAAGATCAGACATGCGATGACACCGGTGGATCCATGTGTGGTCTATGAGAGGAACACACATCCAATGACACCGGTGGATCCTTATGTGGTTTGTGAGAATAACACACATGCAATGACACTATTGATATGTGGTCTGTGAAAAGTACACACATGCAATAACACTGGTGGATCCATATGTGGTTTGTGAGAAGGACACACATGCAATGACACAGGTGGATCCATGTGTGGTTCATGGGAAGAACACGTATGCAATGACACTGGTGATATGTGGTTTGTGAAAAGAACATACATGCAATGAATCTAACAGTGGTTAATGAAAAGAGCAGACATGCAATGACACTGGTGGATCCATGTGTGGTTAATGAGAAGAACACACATGCAATGACACTGTGTGTGGTTCATGATATGGTTTGTGAGAAGAACACACATGCAATGACTCTAGCTATGGTTCATAAGAAGAACACACATGCAATGACTCTAGATGTGGTTCATGAAAAGAGCAGACATGCGATGACACCGGTGGATCCATGTGTGGTCTATCAGAGGAACACACATCCAATGACACCGGTGGATCCTTACTTGGTTTGTGAGAAGAACACACATGCAATGACACTGGTGATATGTGGTCTGTGAAAAGAACACAGATGCAATGACACTGGTGGATCCATATGTGGTTTGTGAGAAGGACACACATGCAATGACACTGGTGGATCCATGTGTGGTTCACGGGAAGAACACACATGCAATGACACTGGTGATATGTGGTTTGTGAAAAGAACAGACATGCAATGACTCTAACTGTGGTTAACGAAAAGAGCAGACATGCAATGACACTGGTGGATCCATGAGTGGTTAATGAGAAGAACACACATGCAATGACACTGGGTGTGGTTCATGATATGCTTTGTGAGAAGAACACACATGCAATGACTCTAGCTGTGGTTCATGAGAAGAACACACATGCAATGACACTGGTGTATCCTTATGTGGTTCATGAAAAGAGCAGACATGCAAGGACTCTAGCGGTGGTTCATGGAAAGAACACACATCCAATGACTCCAGATATGGTTCATGAGAAGAACACATATCCAATGACAATAGTGGATCCATGTGTGGTCTGTGAGAGGATCACACATGCAATGACTCTAACTGTGGTTCATGAAAAGAGCAGACATGCAATGACACCGGTGGATCCATGTGTGGTTAATGAGAAGAATACACATGCAATGACACTGGGTGAGATTCATGATATGGTTTGTGAGAAGAACACACATGCAAGGACTCTAGCTGTGGTTCATGGGAAGAACACACATGCAATGACTCTAACTGTGGTTCATGAAAAGAGCAGACATGTGATGACACCGGTGGATCCATGTGTGGTCTATGAGAGGAACACACATTCGCTGACACCGGTGGATCCTTACGTGGTTTGTGAAAAGAACACACAGCATTGACACATTGCTGATATGTGGTCTGTGAAAATAACACACATGCAATAACACTGGTGGATCCATATGTGGTTTGTGAGAAGGACACACATGCAGTGACACAGGTGGATCCATGTGTGGTTCATGGGAAGAACACGTATGCAATGACACTGGTGATATGTGGTTTGTGAAAAGAACATACATGCAATGACTCTAACAGTGGTTAATGAAAAGAGCAGACATGCAATGAAACTGGTGGATCCATGTGTGGTTAATGAGAAGAACACACATGCAATGACACTGTGTATGGTTCATGATATGGTTTGTGAGAAGAACACACATGCAATGACTCTAGCTATGGTTCATAAGAAGAACACACATGCAATGACTCTAGATGTGGTTCATGAAAAGAGCAGACATGCGATGACACCAGTGGATCCATGTGTGGTCTATGAGAGGAACACACATCCAATGACACCGGTGGATCCTTACTTGGTTTGTGAGAATAACACACATGCAATGACACTGTTGATATGTGGTCTGTGAAAAGAACACAGATGCAATGACACTGGTGTATCCATATGTGGTTTGTGAGAAGGACACACATGCAATGACACTGGTGGATCCATGTGTGGTTCATGGGAAGAACACACATGCAATGGCACTGGTGATATGTGGTTTGTGAAAAGAACAGACATGCAATGACTCTAACTGTGGTTAACGAAAAGAGCAGACATGCAATGACACTGGTGGATCCATGAGTGGTTAATGAGAAGAACACACATGCAATGACACTGGGTGTGGTTCATGATATGCTTTGTGAGAAGAACACACATGCAATGACTCTAGCTGTGGTTCATGAGAAGAACACACATGCAATTACACTGGTGTATCCTTATGTGGTTCATGAAAAGAGCAGACATGCAAGGACTCTAGCCGTGGTTCATGGAAAGAACACACATCCAATGACTCTAGATATGGTTCATGAGAAGAACACATATCCAATGACACTAGTGGATCCATGTGTGGTCTGTGAGAGGATCACACATGCAATGACTCTAACTGTGGTTCATGAAAAGAGCAGACATGCAATGACACCGGTGGATCCATGTGTGGTTAATGAGAAGAATACACATGCAATGACACTGGGTGAGATTCATGATATGGTTTGTGAGAAGAACACACATGCAAGGACTCTAGCTATGGTTCATGGGAAGAACACACATGCAATGACTCTAACTGTGGTTCATGAAAAGAGCAGACATGCGATGACACCGGTGGATCCATGTGTGGTCTATGAGAGGAACACACATCCACTGACACCGGTGGATCCTTACGTGGTTTGTGAAAAGAACACACATGCATTGACACATTGCTGATATGTGGTCTGTGAAAAGAACACACATGCAATAACACTGGTGGATCCATATGTGGTTTGTGAGAAGGACACACATGCAATGACACAGGTGGATCCATGTGTGGTTCATGGGAAGAACACGTATGCAATGACACTGGTGATATGTGGTTTGTGAAAAGAACATACATGCAATGACTCTAACAGTGGTTAATGAAAAGAGTAGACATGGAATGACACTGGTGGATCCATGTGTGGTTAATGAGAAGAACACACATGCAATGACACTGGGTGTGGTTCATGATATGGTTTGTGAGAAGAACACACATGCAATGACTCTAGCTGTATTTCATGAGAAGAACACACATGCAATGACACTGGTGTATCCTTATGTGGTTCATGAAAAGAGCAGACATGCAAGGACTCTAGTTGTGGTTCATGGAAAGAACACACATCCAATGACTCTAGTTGTGGTTCATGAGAGGAACACACATCCAATGACACTAGTGGATCCATGTGTGGTTTGTGAGAGGATGACACATGCAATGACTCTAACTGTGGTTCATGAAAAGAGTAGGCATGCAATAACACTGGTGGATCCATGTGTGGTTAATGAGAAGAACACACATGCAATGACACTGGGTGAGATTCATGATATGGTTTGTGAGAAGAACACACATGCAAGGACTCTAGCTATGGTTCATGGGAAGAACACACATGCAATGACTCTAACTGTGGTTCATGAAAAGATCAGACATGCGATGACACCGGTGGATCCATGTGTGGTCTATGAGAGGAACACACATCCAATGACCCCGGTGGATCCTTATGTGGTTTGTGAGAATAACACACATGCAATGACACTGGTGATATGTGGTCTGTGAAAAGTACACACATGCAATAACACTGGTGGATCCATATGTGGTTTGTGAGAAGGACACACATGCAATGACACAGGTGGATCCATGTGTGGTTCATGGGAAGAACACGTATGCAATGACACTGGTGATATGTGGTTTGTGAAAAGAACATACATGCAATGACTCTAACAGTGGTTAATGAAAAGAGCAGACATGCAATGACTCTGGTGGATCCATGTGTGGTTAATGAGAAGAACACACATGCAATGACACTGTGTGTGGTTCATGATATGGTTTGTGAGAAGAACACGCATGCAATGACTCTAGCTATGGTTCATAAGAAGAACACACATGCAATGACTCTAGATGTGGTTCATGAAAAGAGCAGACATGCGATGACACCGGTGGATCCATGTGTGGTCTATCAGAGGAACACACATCCAATGACACCGGTGGATCCTTACTTGGTTTGTGAGAAGAACACACATGCAATGACACTGGTGATATGTGGTCTGTGAAAAGAACACAGATGCAATGACACTGGTGGATCCATATGTGGTTTGTGAGAAGGACACACATGCAATGACACTGGTGGATCCATGTGTGGTTCACGGGAAGAACACACATGCAATGACACTGGTGATATGTGGTTTGTGAAAAGAACAGACATGCAATGACTCTAACTGTGGTTAACGAAAAGAGCAGACATGCAATGACATTGGTGGATCCATGAGTGGTTAATGAGAAGAACACACATGCAATGACACTGGGTGTGGTTCATGATATGCTTTGTGAGAAGAACACACATGCAATGACTCTAGCTATGGTTCATGAGAAGAACACACATGCAATGACACTGGTGTATCCTTATGTGGTTCATGAAAAGAGCAGACATGCAAGGACTCTAGCGGTGGTTCATGGAAAGAACACACATCCAATGACTCCAGATATGGTTCATGAGAAGAACACATATCCAATGACAATAGTGGATCCATGTGTGGTCTGTGAGAGGATCACACATGCAATGACTCTAACTGTGGTTCATGAAAAGAGCATGCAATGACACCGTGGATCCATGAGTGGTTAATGAGAAGAACACACATGCGATGACACTGGGTGAGATTCATGATATGGTTTGTGAGAAGAACACACATGCAAGGACTCTAGTTGTGGTTCATCGGAAGAACACACATGCAATGACTCTAACTGTGGTTCATGAAAAGAGCAGACATGTGATGACACCGGTGGATCCATGTGTGGTCTATGAGAGAACACACATCCACGACACCGTGGATCCTTACGTGGTTTGTGAAAAGAACACACAGCATTGACACATTGCTGATATGTGGTCTGTGAAAATAACACACATGCAATAACACTGTGGATCCATATGTGGTTTGTGAGAAGGACACACATGCAATGACAGGTGGATCCATGTGGTTCATGGGAAGAACACGATGCAATGACACCGTGATATGTGGTTTGTGAAAAGAACATACATGCAATGACTCTAAAGTGGTTAATGAAAAGAGTAGACATGCAATGACACCGGTGGATCCATGTGTGGTTAATGAGAAGAACACACATGCAATGACACTGTGTGGTTCATGATATGGTTTGTGAGAAGAACACACATGCATTGACTCTAGCTATGGTTCATAAGAAGAACACACATGCAATGACTCTAGATGTGGTTCATGAAAAGAGCAGACATGCGATGACACCGGTGGATCCATGTGTGGTCTATGAGAGGAACACACATCCAATGACACCGGTGGATCCTTACTTGGTTTGTGAGAATAACACACATGCAATGACACTGTTGATATGTGGTCTGTGAAAAGAACACAGATGCAATGACACTGGTGGATCCATATGTGGTTTGTGAGAAGGACACACATGCAATGACACTGGTGGATCCATGTGTGGTTCATGGGAAGAACACACATGCAATGACACTGGTGATATGTGGTTTGTGAAAAGAACAGACATGTAATGACTCTAACTGTGGTTAACGAAAAGAGCAGACATGCAATGACACTGGTGGATCCATGAGTGGTTAATGAGAAGAACACACATGCAATGACACTGGGTGTGGTTCATGATATGTCAGGTGAGAAGAACACACATGCAATGACTCTAGTTGTGGTTCATGAGAAGAACACACATGCAATGACATTGGTTTATCCTTATGTGGTTCATGAAAAGAGCAGACATGCAAGGACTCTAGTCGTGGTTCATGGAAAGAACACACATCCAATGACTCTAGATATGGTTCATGAGAAGAACACATATCCAATGACACTAGTGGATCCATGTGTGGTCTGTGAGAGGATCACACATGCAATGACTCTAACTGTGGTTCATGAAAAGAGCAGACATGCAATGACACTGGTGGATCCATGTGTGGTTAATGAGAAGAACACACATGCAAGGACTTTGGGTGACATTCATGATATGGTTTGTGAGAAGAACACACATGCAAGGACTCTAGCTGTGGTTCATGGGAAGAACACACATGCAATGACTCTAACTGTGGTTCATGAAAAGAGCAGACATGCGATGACACCGGTGGATCCATGTGTGGTCTATGAGAGGAACACACATCCACTAACACCGGTGGATCCTTACGTGGTTTGTGAAAAGAACACACATGCATTGACACTGGTGATATGTGGTTCAGAAAAGAACACACATGCAATGACACTGGTGCATCCATATGTGGTTTGTGAGAAGGACACACATCCAATGACACTGGTGGATCCATGTGTGGTTCATGGGAAGAACACACATGCAATGACACTGTTGATATGTGGTTTGTGAAAAGAACAGACATGCAATGACTCTAACTGTGGTTAATGAAAAGATCAGACATACAATGACATTGGTGGATCCATGTGTGGTTAATGAGAAGAACACACATGCAATGACACTGGGTGTGGTTCATGATATGGTTTGTGAGAAGAACACACATGCAATGACTCTAGTTGTGGTTCATGAGAAGAACACACATGCAATGACTCTAGATGTGGTTCATGAAAAGAGTAGACATGCGATGACACCGGTGGATCCATGTGTGGTCTATGAGAGGTACACACATCCAATGACACTGGTGGATCCTTACGTGGTTTGTGAGAAGAACACACATGCAATGACACTGGTGATATGGGCTCTGTGAAAAGAACACACATGCAATGACATTGGTGGATCCATATGTGGTTTGTGAGAAGGACACACATGCAATAACACTGGTGGATCCATGTGTGGTTCATGGGAAGCACACACATGCAATGACACTAGTGATATGTGGTTTGTGAAAAGAACAGACATGCAATGACTCTAACTGCGGTTAATGAAAAGAGCAGACATGCAATGACACTGGTGGATCCATGTGTGGTTAATGAGAAGAACACACATGCAATGACACTGGGTGTGGTTCTTGATATGGTTTGTGAGAAGAACACACATGCAATGACTCTAGATGTGGTTCATGAGAAGAACACACATGCAATGACACTAGTGTATCCTTATGTGGTTTGTGAGAAGAACACACATGCAAGGACTCTAGTTGTGGTTCATGGAAAGAACACACATCCAATGACTCTAGCTGTAGTTCATGAGAAGAACACACATCCAATGACACTGGTGGATCCATGTGTGGTCTGTGAGAGGATCACACATGCAATGACTCTAACTGTGGTTCATGAAAAGAGCAGACATGCAATGACACTGGTGGATCCATGTGTGGTTAATGATAAGAACACACATGCAAGGACTCTGGGTGAGATTCATGATATGGTTTATGAGAAGAACACACATGCAAGGACTCTAGCTGTGGTTCATGGGAAGAACACACATGCAATGACTCTAACTGTTGTTCATGAAAAGAGCAGACATGCGATGACACCGGTGGATCCATGTGTGGTCTATGAGAGGAACACACATGCAATGACACCGGTGGATCCTTATGTGGTTTGTGAGAAGAACACACATGCAATGACACTGGTGATATGTGGTCTGTGAAAAGAACACACATGAAATGACACTGGTGGATCCATATGTGGTTTGTGAGAAGGACACACATGCAATGACACTGGTGGATCCATGTGTGGTCTGTGGGAAGAACACACATGCAATGTGATATGTGGTTTGTGAAAAGAACAGACATGCAATGACTCTAACTGTGGTTAATGAAAAGAGCAGACATGCAATGACACTCGTGGATCCATGTGTGGTTAATGAGAAGAACACACATGCAATGACACTGGGTGAGATTCATGATATGGTTTGTGAGAAGAACACACATGCAAGGACTCTAGCTATGGTTCATGAGAAGAACACACATGCAATAACACTGCTGTATCCTTATGTGGTTTGTGAGAAGAACACACATGCAAAGACTCTAGCTGTGGTTCATGGAAAGAACACACATCCAATGACTCTAGTTGTGGTTCATGAGAAGAACACACATCTAATGACATTGGTGGATCCATGTGTGTTCTCTGAGAGGATCACACATGCAATGACTAACTGTGGTTCTTGAAAAGAGCAGACATGCAATGACACCGGTGGATCCATGTGTGGTCTGTGGGAGGAACACACATGCAAGGACTCTGCTGGATCCATATGTGGTCTGTAAGAAGAACACACATGCAATGACATTGGTGGATCCAGGTGTGGTCTGTGGGAAGAACACACATGCAATGACTCTAGATGTGGTTCATGAAAAGAGCACACATGCGATGACACCGGTGGATCCATGTGTGGTCTATGAGAGGAACACACATCCAATGACACCGGTGGGTCCTTACGTTGTTTGTGAGAACAACACACATGCAATGACACTGGTGATATGTGGTCTGTGAAAAGAACACACATGCAATGACACTGGTGGATCCATATGTGGTTTGTGAGAAGGACACACATGCAATAACACTGGTGGATCCATGTGTGGTTCATGGGAAGAACACACATGCAATGACACTGGTGCTATGTGGTTTGTGAAAAGAACAGACATGCAATGACTCTAACTGTTGTTAATGAAAAGAGCAGACATGCAATGACACTGGTGGATCCATGTGTGGTTAATGAGAAGAACATACATGCAATGACACTGGGTGTGGTCCATGATATGGTTTGTGAGAAGAACACACATGCAATGACTCTAGCTGTGGTTCATGAGAAGAACACACATCCAATGAAACTGGTGGATCCATGTGTGGTTTGTGAGAGGATCACACATGCAATGACTCTAACTGTGGTTCATGAAAAGAGCAGACATGCAATGACACTGGTGGATCCATGTGTGGTTAATGAGAAGAACACACATGCAATGACACTGGGTGAGATTCATGATATGGTTTGTGAGAAGAACACACATGCAAGGACTCTAGCTGTGGTTCATGGGAAAAACACACATGCAACGACTCTAACTGTGGTTCATGAAAAGAGCAGACATGCGATGACACCGGTGGATCCATCTGTGGTCTATGAGAGGAAAACACATCCAATGACACCGGTGGATCCTTACGTGGTTTGTGAGAAGAACACACATGCAATGACACTGGTGATATGTGGTCTATGAAAAGAACACACATGCAATGAGACTGGTGGATCCATATGTGGTTTGTGAGAAGGATACACATGCAATGACACTGGTGGATCCATGTGTGGTTCATGGGAAGAACACACATGCAATGACACTGGTGATATTGGTTTGTGAAAAGAACAGACATGCAATGACTCTAACAGTGGTTAATGAAAAGAGCAGACATGCAATGACACTGGTGGATCCATGTGTGGTTAATGAGAAGAACACACACGCAATGACACTGTGTGTGGTTCATGATATGGTTTGTGAGACGAACACACATGCAATGACTCTAGCTATGATTCATGAGAAGAACACACATGCAATGACTCTAGATGTGGTTCATGAAAAGAGTAGACATGCGATGACACCGGTGGATCCATGTGTGGTCTATGAGAGGAACACACATCCAATGACACCGGTGGATCCTTACTTGGTTTGTGAGAAGAACACACATGCAATGACACTGGTGATATGTGGTCTGTGAAAAGAACACACATGTAATGACACTGGTGGATACGTATGTGGTTTGTGAGAAGGACACACATGCAATGACACTGGTGGATCCATGTGTGGTTCATGGGAAGAACACAGATGCAATGACACTGGTGATATGTGGTTTGTGAAAAGAACAGACATGCAATGACTCTAACTGTGGTTAATGAAAAGAGCAGACATGCAATGACACTGGTGGATCCATTTGTGGTTAATGAGAAGAACACACATGCAATGACACTGGGTGTGGTTCATGATATGGTTTGTGAGAAGAACACACATGCAATGACTCTAGCTGTATTTCATGAGAAGAACACACATGCAATGAGACTGGTGTATCCTTATGTGGTTCATGAAAAGAGCAGACATGCAAGGACTCTAGTTGTGGTTCATGGAAAGATACCACATCCAATGACTCTAGCTGTGGTTCATGAGAAGAACACACATCCAATGACACTAGTGGATCCATGTGTGGTTTGTGAGAGGATCACACATGCAATGACTCTAACTGTGGTTCATGAAAAGAGCAGGCATGCAATAACACTGGTGGATCCATGTGTGGTTAATGAGAAGAACACACATGCAATGACACTGGGTGAGATTCATGATATGGCTTGTGAGAAGAACACACATGCAAGGACTCTAGCTGTGGTTCATGGGAAGAACACACATGCAATGACTCTAACTATGGTTCATGAAAAGAGCAGAGATGCGATGATACCGGTGGATCCATGTGTGGTCTATGAGAGGAACACACATCCAATGACACCGGTGAATCCTTGTGTGGTTTGTGAGAAGAACACACATGCGATGACACTGGTGATATGTGGTCTGTGAAAAGAACACACATGTAATGACACTGGTGGATCCATATGTGGTCTGTGAGAAGGACACACATGCAATGACACTGGTGGATCCATGTGTGGTTCAGGGGAAGAACACACATGCAATGACACTGGTGATATGTGTTTTGTGAAAAGAATAAACATGCAATGACTCTAACTGTGGTTAATGAAAAGAGTAGACATGCAATGACACTGGTGGATCCATGTGTGGTTAATGAGAAGAACACACATGCAATGACACTAGGTGTGGTTCATGATATGGTTTGTGAGAAGAACACACATGCAATGACTCTAGCTGTGGTTCATGAGAAGAACACACATGCAATGACACTGGTGTATCCTTATGTGGTTCATGAAAAGAGCAGACATGCAAGGACTCTAGCTGTGGTTCATGGAAAGAACACACATCCAATCACTCTAGCTATGGTTCATGAGAAGAACACACATCCAATGACACTAGTGGATCCATGTGTGGTCTATGAGAGGATCACACATGCAATGACTCTAACTGTGGTTCATGAAAAGAGTAGACATGCAATGACACTGGTGGATCCATCTGTGGTTAATGAGAAGAATACACATGCAATGACACTAGGTGAGATTCATGATATGGTTTGTGAGAAGAACACACATGCAAGGACTCTAGTTGTGGTTCATGGGAAGAACA
The DNA here is from genome assembly GCA_023614405.1 of Avena insularis. NCBI lineage: Eukaryota > Viridiplantae > Streptophyta > Magnoliopsida > Poales > Poaceae > Avena > Avena insularis. Next base: position 357,670,971 of record CM042684.1, read on the forward strand.
CACATGCAATGACTCTAACTGTGGTTCATGGAAAGAGAAGACATGCGATGACACCGGTGGATCCATGTGTGGTCTATGAGAGGATAACACATCCACTGACACCGGTGGATCCTTACTTGGTTTGTGAGAAGAACACACATGCAATGACTCTAACTGTGGTTAACGAAAAGAGCAGACATGCAATGACACTGGTGGATCCATGTGTGGTTAATGAGAAGAACACACATGCAATGACACTGTGTGTGGTTCATGATACAGTTTGTGAGAACAACACACATGCAATGACTCTAGTTGTGGTTCATGAGAAGAACACACATGGGATGACACTGGTGTATCCTTATGTGTTTCATGAAAAGAGCAGACATGCAAGGACTCTAGTTGTGGTTCATGTAAAGAACACATATCCAATGACTAGCTGTGGTTCATGAGAAGAACACACATCCAATGACACTGGTGGATCCATGTGTGGTTTGTGAGAGGATCACACATGCAATGACTCTAACTGTGGTTCATGAAAAGAGCAGACATGCAATGACACTGGTGGATCCATGTGTGGTTAATGAGAAGAACACATATGCAATGACACTGGGTGAGATTCATGATATGGTTTGTGAGAAGAACACACATGCAAGGACTCTAGCTGTGGTTCATGGGAAAAACACACATGCAATGACTCTAACTGTTGTTCATGAAAAGAGCAGACATGCTATGACACCGGTGGATTCATCTGTGGTCTATGAGAGGAAAACACATCCAATGACACCGGTGGATCCTTACGTGGTTTGTGAGAAGAACACACATGCAATGACACTGGTGATATGTGGTCTATGAAAATGACACACATGCAATGGCACTGGTGGATCCATATGTGGTTTGTGAGAAGGACACACATGCAATGACACTGGTGGATCCATGTGTGGTTCATGGGAAGAACACACATGCAATGACACTGGTGATATTGGTTTGTGAAAAGAACAGACATGCAATGACTCTAACAGTGGTTAATGAAAAGAGCAGACATGCAATGACACTGGTGGATCCATGTGTTGTTAATGAGAAGAACACACATGCAATGACACTAGTTGTGGTTCATGATATGCTTTGTGAGAAGAACACACATGCAATGACTCTAGCCGTGGTTCATGAGAAGAACACACATGCAATGACTCTAGATGTGGTTCATGAAAAGAGTAGACATGCGATGACACCGATGGATCCATGTGTGGTCTATGTGAGGAACACACATCCAATGACACCGGTGGATCCTTACTTGGTTTGTGAGAAGAACACACATGCAATGACACTGGTGATATGTGGTCTGTGAAAAGAACACACATGCAATGACACTGGTGGATCCATATGTGGTTTGTGAGAAGGACACACATGCAATGACACTGGTGGATCCATGTGTGGTTCATGGGAAGAACACACATGCAATGACACTGGTGATATGTGGTTTGTGAAAAGAATGACATGCAATGACTCTAACTGTGGTTAACGAAAGAGCGTATATGCAATGACACTGTGGATCCATGAGTGGTTAATGAGAAGAACACATGCAAAGACCCTGGCTGTGGTTCATGATATGCTGTGTGAGAAGAACACACATGCAATGACTCTAGTTGTGGTTCATGAGAAGAACACACATGCAATGACATTGGTGTATCCTTATGTGGTTAATGAAAAGAGCAGACATGCAAGGACTCTAGCCGTGGTTCATGGAAAGAACACACATCCAATGACTCTAGATATGGTTCATGAGAAGAACACATATCCAATGACACTAGTGGATCCATGTGTGGTCTGTGAGAGGATCACACATGCAATGACTCTAACTGTGGTTCATGAAAAGAGCAGACATGCAATGACACCGGTGGATCCATGTGTGGTTAATGAGAAGAATACACATGCAATGACACTGGGTGAGATTCATGATATGGTTTGTGAGAAGAACACACATGCAAGGACTCTAGCTATGGTTCATGGGAAGAACACACATGCAATGACTCTAACTGTGGTTCATGAAAAGAGCAGACATGCGATGACACCGGTGGATCCATGTGTGGTCTATGAGAGGAACACACATCCACTGACACCGGTGGATCCTTACGTGGTTTGTGAAAAGAACACACATGCAATGACACTGGTGATATTGGTTTGTGTAAAGTACAGACATGCAATGACTCTATCTGTGGTTCATGAAAAGAGCAGACATGCAATGACACTGGTGGATCCATGTGTGGTTAATGAGAAGAACACACATGCAATGACACTAGTTGTGGTTCATGATATGCTTTGTGAGAAGAACACACATGCAATGACTCTAGCCGTGGTTCATGAGAAGAACACACATGCAATGACTCTAGATGTGGTTCATGAAAAGAGTAGACATGCGATGACACCGATGGATCCATGTGTGGTGTCTGTGAGGAACACACATCCAATGACACCGGTGGATCCTTACTTGGTTTGTGAGAAGAACACACATGCAATGACACTGGTGATATGTGGTCTGTGAAAAGAACACACATGCAATGACACTGGTGGATCCATATGTGGTTTGTGAGAAGGACACACATGCAATGACACTGGTGGATCCATGTGTGGTTCATGGGCAGAACACACATGCAATGACACTGGTGATATGTGCTTTGTGAAAAGAACAGACATGCAATGACTCTAATTGTGGTTCATGAAAAGAGCAGACATGCAATGACACTGGTGGATCCATGTGTGGTTAATGAGAAGAACACACATGCAATGACACTGGGTGTGGTTCATGATATGGTTTGTGAGAAGAACACACATGCAATGACTCTAGCTGTATTTCATGAGAAGAACACACATGCAATGACACTGGTGTATCCTTATGTGTTTCATGAAAAGAGCAGACATGCAAGGACTCTAGTTGTGGTTCATGGAAAGAACACACATCCAATGACTCTAGTTGTGGTTCATGAGAAGAACACACATCCAATGACACTAGTGGATCCACGTGTGGTTTGTGAGAGGATCACACATGCAATGACTCTAACTGTGGTTCATGAAAAGAGCAGGCATGCAATAACACTGGTGGATCCATGTGTGGTTAATGAGAAGAACACAAATTCGATGACACTGGGTGAGATTCATGATATGGTTTGTGAGAAGAACACACATGCAAGGACTCTAGTTGTGGTTCATGGGAAGAACACACATGCAATGACTCTAACTGTGGTTCATGAAAAGATCAGACATGCGATGACACCGGTGGATCCATGTGTGGTCTATGAGAGGAACACACATCCAATGACACCGGTGGATCCTTATGTGGTTTATGAGAATAACACACATGCAATGACACTGGTGATATGTGGTCTGTGAAAAGAACACACATGCAATAACACTGGTGGATCCATATGTGGTTTGTGAGAAGGACACACATGCAATGACACAGGTGGATCCATGTGTGGTTCATGGGAAGAACACGTATGCAATGACACTGGTGATATGTGGTTTGTGAAAAGAACATACATGCAATGACTCTAACAGTGGTTAATGAAAAGAGCAGACATGCAATGACACTGGTGGATCCATGTGTGGTTAATGAGAAGAACACACATGCAATGACACTGTGTGTGGTTCATGATATGGTTTGTGAGAAGAACACACATGCAATGACTCTAGCTATGGTTCATAAGAAGAACGCACATGCAATGACTCTAGATATGGTTCAGGAAAAGAGCAGACATGCGATGACACCGGTGGATCCATGTGTGGTCTATAAGAGGAACACACATCCAAAGACACTGGTGGATCCTTACCTGGTTTGTGTGAATAACACACATGCAATGACATTGTTGATATGTGGTCTGTGAAAAAAACACAGATGCAATGACACTGGTGGATCCATATGTGGTTTGTGAGAAGGACACACATGCAATGACACTGGTGGATCCATGTGTGGTTCATGGGAAGAACACATATGCAATGACTCTAACTGTGGTTAACGAAAAGAGCAGACATGCAATGACACTGGTGGATCCATGTGTGGTTAATGAGAAGAACACACATGCAATGACACTGTGTGTGGTTCATGATACGGTTTGTGAGAACAACACACATGCAATGACTCTAGTTGTGGTTCATGAGAAGAACACACATGGGATGACACTGGTGTATCCTTATGTGGTTCATGAAAAGAGCAGACATGCAAGGACTCTAGTTGTGGTTCATGTAAAGAACACACATCCAATGACTAGCTGTGGTTCATGAGAAGAACACACATCCAATGACACTGGTGGATCCATGTGTGGTTTGTGAGAGGATCACACATGCAATGACTCTAACTGTGGTTCATGAAAAGAGCAGACATGCAATGACACTGGTGGATCCATGTGTGGTTAATGAGAAGAACACACATGCAATGACATTGGGTGAGATTCATGATATGGTTTGTGAGAAGAACACACATGCAAGGACTCTAGCTGTGGTTCATGGGAAAAACACACATGCAATGACTCTAACTGTTGTTCATGAAAAGAGCAGACATGCTATGACACCGGTGGATCCATGTGTGGTCTATGAGAGGAAAACACATCCAATGACACCGGTGGATCCTTACGTGGTTTGTGAGAAGAACACACATGCAATGACACTATTGATATGTGGTCTGTGAAAAGTACACACATGCAATAACACTGGTGGATCCATATGTGGTTTGTGAGAAGGACACACATGCAATGACACAGGTGGATCCATGTGTGGTTCATGGGAAGAACACGTATGCAATGACACTGGTGATATTGGTTTGTGAAAAGAACATACATGCAATGACTCTAACAGTGGTTAATGAAAAGAGCAGACATGCAATGACACTGGTGGATCCATGTGTGGTTAATGAGAAGAACACACATGCAATGACACTAGTTGTGGTTCATGATATGCTTTGTGAGAAGAACACACATGCAATGACTCTAACCGTGGTTCATGAGAAGAACACACATGCAATGACTCTAGATGTGGTTCATGAAAAGAGTAGACATGCGATGACACCGATGGATCCATGTGTGGTCTATGTGAGGAACACACATCCAATGACACCGGTGGATCCTTACTTGGTTTGTGAGAAGAACACACATGCAATGACACTGGTGATATGTGGTCTGTGAAAAGAACACACATGCAATGACACTGGTGGATCCATATGTGGTTTGTGAGAAGGACACACATGCAATGACACTGGTGGATCCATGTGTGGTTCATGGGAAGAACACACATGCAATGACACTGGTGATATGTGGTTTGTGAAAAGAACAGACATGCAATGACTCTAACTGTGGTTAACGAAAAGAGCAGACATGCAATGACACTGGTGGATCCATGAGTGGTTAATGAGAAGAACACACATGCAATGACACTGGGTGTGGTTCATGATATGCTGTGTGAGAAGAACACACATGCAATGACTCTAGTTGTGGTTCATGAGAAGAACACACATGCAATGACATTGGTGTATCCTTATGTGGTTCATGAAAAGAGCAGACATGCAAGGACTCTAGCCGTGGTTCATGGAAAGAACACACATCCAATGACTCTAGATATGGTTCATGAGAAGAACACATATCCAATGACACTAGTGGATCCATGTGTGGTCTGTGAGAGGATCACACATGCAATGACTCTAACTGTGGTTCATGAAAAGAGCAGACATGCAATGACACCGGTGGATCCATGTGTGGTTAATGAGAAGAATACACATGCAATGACACTGGGTGAGATTCATGATATGGTTTGTGAGAAGAACACACATGCAAGGACTCTAGCTATGGTTCATGGGAAGAACACACATGCAATGACTCTAACTGTGGTTCATGAAAAGAGCAGACATGCGATGACACCGGTGGATCCATGTGTGGTCTATGAGAGGAACACACATCCACTGACACCGGTGGATCCTTACGTGGTTTGTGAAAAGAACACACATGCAATGACACTGGTGATATTGGTTTGTGAAAAGAACAGACATGCAATGACTCTAACAGTGGTTAATGAAAAGAGCAGACATGCAATGACACTGGTGGATCCATGTGTGGTTAATGAGAAGAACACACATGCAATGACACTAGTTGTGGTTCATGATATGCTTTGTGAGAAGAACACACATGCAATGACTCTAGCCGTGGTTCATGAGAAGAACACACATGCAATGACTCTAGATGTGGTTCATGAAAAGAGTAGACATGCGATGACACCGATGGATCCATGTGTGGTCTATGTGAGGAACACACATCCAATGACACCGGTGGATCCTTACTTGGTTTGTGAGAAGAACACACATGCAATGACACTGGTGATATGTGGTCTGTGAAAAGAACACACATGCAATGACACTGGTGGATCCATATGTGGTTTGTGAGAAGGACACACATGCAATGACACTGGTGGATCCATGTGTGGTTCATGGGCAGAACACACATGCAATGACACTGGTGATATGTGCTTTGTGAAAAGAACAGACATGCAATGACTCTAATTGTGGTTCATGAAAAGAGCAGACATGCAATGACACTGGTGGATCCATGTGTGGTTAATGAGAAGAACACACATGCAATGACACTGGGTGTGGTTCATGATATGGTTTGTGAGAACAACACACATGCAATGACTCTAGCTGTATTTCATGAGAAGAACACACATGCAATGACACTGGTGTATCCTTATGTGTTTCATGAAAAGAGCAGACATGCAAGGACTCTAGTTGTGGTTCATGGAAAGAACACACATCCAATGACTCTAGTTGTGGTTCATGAGAAGAACACACATCCAATGACACTAGTGGATCCACGTGTGGTTTGTGAGAGGATCACACATGCAATGACTCTAACTGTGGTTCATGAAAAGAGCAGGCATGCAATAACACTGGTGGATCCATGTGTGGTTAATGAGAAGAACACAAATTCGATGACACTGGGTGAGATTCATGATATGGTTTGTGAGAAGAACACACATGCAAGGACTCTTGCTGTGGTTCATGGGAAGAACACACATGCAATGACTCTAACTGTGGTTCATGAAAAGATCAGACATGCGATGACACCGGTGGATCCATGTGTGGTCTATGAGAGGAACACACATCCAATGACACCGGTGGATCCTTATGTGGTTTATGAGAATAACACACATGCAATGACACTGGTGATATGTGGTCTGTGAAAAGAACACACATGCAATAACACTGGTGGATCCATATGTGGTTTGTGAGAAGGACACACATGCAATGACACAGGTGGATCCATGTGTGGTTCATGGGAAGAACACGTATGCAATGACACTGGTGATATGTGGTTTGTGAAAAGAACATACATGCAATGACTCTAACAGTGGTTAATGAAAAGAGCAGACATGCAATGACACTGGTGGATCCATGTGTGGTTAATGAGAGGAACACACATGCAATGACACTGTGTGTGGTTCATGATATGGTTTGTGAGAAGAACACACATGCAATGACTCTAGCTATGGTTCATAAGAAGAACGCACATGCAATGACTCTAGATATGGTTCAGGAAAAGAGCAGACATGCGATGACACCGGTGGATCCATGTGTGGTCTATAAGAGGAACACACATCCAAAGACACTGGTGGATCCTTACTTGGTTTGTGTGAATAACACACATGCAATGACATTGTTGATATGTGGTCTGTGAAAAAAACACAGATGCAATGACACTGGTGGATCCATATGTGGTTTGTGAGAAGGACACACATGCAATGACACTGGTGGATCCATGTGTGGTTCATGGGAAGAACACACATGCAATGACACTGGTGATATGTGGTTTGTGAAAAGAACAGACATGCAATGACTCTAACTATGGTTAACGAAAAGAGCAGACATGCAATGACACTGGTGGATCCATGAGTGGTTAATGAGAAGAACACACATGCAATGACACTGGGTGTGGTTCATGATATGCTTTGTGAGAAGAACACACATGCAATGACTCTAGCTGTGGTTCATGAGTAGAACACACATGCAATGACACTGGTTTATCCTTATGTGGTTCAAGAAAAGAGCAGACATGCAAGGACTCTAGTCGTGGTTCATGGAAAGAACACACATCCAATGACTCTAGATATGGTTCATGAGAAGAACACATATCCAATGACACTAGTGGATCCATGTCTGGTCTGTGAGAGGATCACACATGCAATGACTCTAACTATGGTTCATGAAAAGAGCAGACATGCAATGACACTGGTGGATCCATGTGTGGTTAATGAGAAGAATACACATGCAATGACACTGGGTGAGATTCATGATATGGTTTGTGAGAAGAACACACATGCAAGGACTCTAGCTGTGGTTTGTGGGAAGAACACACATGTAATGACTCTAGATGTGGTTCATGAACAGAGCAGACATGCGATGACACCGGTGGATCCATGTGTGGTCTATGAGAGGAACACACATCCACTGACACCGGTGGATCCTTACGTGGTTTGTGAAAAGAACACACATGCATTAACACTGGTGATATGTGGTCTGTGAAAAGAACACACATGCAATGACACTGGTGCATCCATATGTGGTTTGTGAGAAGGACACACATCCAATGACACTGGTGGATCCATGTGTGGTTCATGGGAAATACACACATGCAATGACACTGGTGATATTGGTTTGTGAAAAGAACAGACATGCAATGACTCTAACAGTGGTTAATGAAAAGAGCAGACATGCAATGACACTGGTGGATCCATGTGTGGTTAATGAGAAGAACACACATGCAATGACACTAGTTGTGGTTCATGATATGCTTTGTGAGAAGAACACACATGCAATGACTCTAGCCGTGGTTCATGAGAAGAACACACATGCAATGACTCTAGATGTGGTTCATGAAAAGAGTATACATGCAATGACACCGATGGATCCATGTGTGGTCTATGTGAGGAACACACATCCAATGACACCGGTGGATCCTTACTTGGTTTGTGAGAAGAACACACATGCAATGACACTGGTGATATGTGGTCTGTGAAAAGAACACACATGCAATGACACTGGTGGATCCATATGTGGTTTGTGAGAAGGACACACATGCAATGACACTGGTGGATCCATGTGTGGTTCATGGGCAGAACACACATGCAATGACACTGGTGATATGTGCTTTGTGAAAAGAACAGACATGCAATGACTCTAATTGTGGTTCATGAAAAGAGCAAACATGCAATGACACTGGTGGATCCATGTGTGGTTAATGAGAAGAACACACATGCAATGACACTGGGTGTGGTTCATGATATGGTTTGTGAGAAGAACACACATGCAATGACTCTAGCTGTATTTCATGAGAAGAACACACATGCAATGACACTGGTGTATCCTTATGTGTTTCATGAAAAGAGCAGACATGCAAGGACTCTAGTTGTGGTTCATGGAAAGAACACACATCCAATGACTCTAGTTGTGGTTCATGAGAAGAACACACATCCAATGACACTAGTGGATCCACGTGTGGTTTGTGAGAGGATCACACATGCAATGACTCTAACTGTGGTTCATGAAAAGAGCAGGCATGCAATAACACTGGTGGATCCATGTGTGGTTAATGATAAGAACACAAATTCGATGACACTGGGTGAGATTCATGATATGGTTTGTGAGAAGAACACACATGCAAGGACTCTAGCTGTGGTTCATGGGAAGAACACACATGCAATGACTCTAACTGTGGTTCATGAAAAGAGACACATGCGATGACACCGTGGATCCATGTGTGGTCTATGAGAACACACATCCAATGACACCGGTGGATCCTTATGTGGTTTGTGAGAATAACACACATGCAATGACACCGTGATATGTGGTCTGTGAAAAGAACACACATGCAACACCTGGTGGATCCATATGTGGTTTGTGAGAAGGACACACATGCAATGACACAGGTGGATCCATGTGTGGTTCATGGGAAGAACACGTATGCAATGACACTGGTGATATGTGGTTTGTGAAAAGAACATACATGCAATGACTCTAACAGTGGTTAATGAAAAGAGCAGACATGCAATGACACTGGTGGATCCATGTGTGGTTAATGAGAAGAACACACATGCAATGACACTGTGTGTGGTTCATGATATGGTTTGTGAGAAGAACACACATGCAATGACTCTAGCTATGGTTCATAAGAAGAATGCACATGCAATGACTCTAGATATGGTTCAGGAAAAGAGCAGACATGCGATGACACCGGTGGATCCATGTGTGGTCTATAAGAGGAACACACATCCAATGACACTGGTGGATCCTTACTTGGTTTGTGTGAATAACACACATGCAATGACATTGTTGATATGTGGTGCATGAAAGAACACAGATGCAATGACACTGGTGGATCCATATGTGGTTTGTGAGAAGGACACACATGCAATGACACTGGTGGATCCATGTGTGGTTCATGGGAAGAACACACATGCAATGACACTGGTGATATGTGGTTTGTGAAAAGAACAGACATGCAATGACTCTAACTATGGTTAACGAAAAGAGCAGACATGCAATGACACTGGTGGATCCATGAGTGGTTAATGAGAAGAACACACATGCAATGACACTGGGTGTGGTTCATGATATGCTTTGTGAGAAGAACACACATGCAATGACTCTAGCTGTGGTTCATGAGTAGAACACACATGCAATGACACTGGTTTATCCTTATGTGGTTCAAGAAAAGAGCAGACATGCAAGGACTCTAGTCGTGGTTCATGGAAAGAACACACATCCAATGACTCTAGATATGGTTCATGAGAAGAACAGATATCGAATGACACTAGTGGATCCATGTCTGGTCTGTGAGAGGATCACACATGCAATGACTCTAACTATGGTTCATGAAAAGAGCAGACATGCAATGACACTGGTGGATCCATGTGTGGTTAATGAGAAGAATACACATGCAATGACACTGGGTGAGATTCATGATATGGTTTGTGAGAAGAACACACATGCAAGGACTCTAGCTGTGGTTTGTGGGAAGAACACACATGTAATGACTCTAGATGTGGTTCATGAACAGAGCAGACATGCGATGACACCGGTGGATCCATGTGTGGTCTATGAGAGGAACACACATCCACTGACACCGGTGGATCCTTACGTGGTTTGTGAAAAGAACACACATGCATTAACACTGGTGATATGTGGTCTGTGAAAAGAACACACATGCAATGACACTGGTGCATCCATATGTGGTTTGTGAGAAGGACACACATCCAATGACACTGGTGGATCCATGTGTGGTTCATGGGAAGAACACACATGCAATGACACTGGTGATATGTGGTTTGTGAAAAGAACAGACATGCAATGACTCTAACTGTGGTTAATGAAAAGAGCAGACATACAATGACATTGGTGGATCCATGTGTGGTTAATGAGAAGAACACACATGCAATCACACTGGGTGTGGTTCATGATATGGTTTGTGCGAAGAACACACATGCAATGACTCTAGTTGTGGTTCATGAGAAGAACACACATGCAATGACTCTAGATGTGGTTCATGAAAAGAGTAGACATGCGATGACACCGGTGGATCCATGTGTGGTCTATGAGAGGAACACACATCCAATGACACTGGTGGATCCTTACGTGGTTTGTGAGAAGAACACACATGCAATGACACTGGTGATATGGGATCTGTGAAAAGAACACACATGCAATGACACTGGTGGATCCATATGTGGTTTGTGAGAAGGACACACATGCAATAACACTGGTGGATCCATGTGTGGTTCATGGGAAGCACACACATGCAATGACACTAGTGATATGTGGTTTGTGAAAAGAACAGAGATGCAATGACTCTAACTGTGGTTAATGAAAAGAGAAGACATGCAATGACACTGGTGGATCCATGTGTGGTTAATGAGAAGAGCACACATGCAATGACACTGGGTGTGGTTCTTGATATGGTTTGTGAGAAGAACACACATGCAATGACTCTAGATGTGGTTCATGAGAAGAACACACATGCAATGACACTAGTGTATCCTTATGTGGTTTGTGAGAAGAACACACATGCAAGGACTCTAACTGTGGTTCATGGAAAGAACACACATCCAATGACTCTAGCTGTGGTTCATGAGAAGAACACACATCCAATGACACTGGTGGATCCATGTGTGGTCTGTGAGAGGATCACACATGCAATGACTCTAACTGTGGTTCATGAAAAGAGCAGACATGCAATGACACTGGTGGATCCATGTGTGGTTAATGATAAGAACACACATGCAAGGACTCTGGGTGAGATTCATGATATGGTTTGTGAGAAGAACACACATGCAAGGACTCTAGTTGTGGTTCATGGGAAGAACACACATGCAATGACTCTAACTGTTGTTCATGAAAAGAGCAGACATGCGATGACACCGGTGGATCCATGTGTGGTCTATGAGAGGAACACACATCCAGTGACACCGGTGGATCCTTACGTGGTTTGTGAGAATAACACACATGCAATGACACTGGTGATATGTGGTCTGTGAAAAGAACACATATGCAATGACACTAGTGGATCCATATGTGGTTTGAGAGAAGGACACACATGGAATGACACTACTGGATCCATGTGTGGTCATGGGAAGAACACACATGCAATGACACTGGTGATATGTGGTTTGTGAAAAGAACAGACATGCAATAACTCTAACTGTGGTGAATGAAAAGAGCATACATGCAATGACACTAGTGGATCCATGTGTGGTTAATGAGAAGAACACACATGCAATGACACTGGGTGTGGTTCATGATATGGTTTGTGAGAAGAACAGAGATGCAATGACTCTAGTTGTGGTTCATGAGAAGAATACACATACAATGACACTGGGTGAGATTCATGATATGGTTTGTGAGAAGAACACACATGCAAGGACTCTAGCTGTGGTTTGTGGGAAGAACACACATGTAATGACTCTAGATGTGGTTCATGAACAGAGCAGACATGCGATGACACCGGTGGATCCATGTGTGGTCTATGAGAGGAACACACATCTGCTGACACCGGTGGATCCTTACGTGGTTTGTGAAAAGAACACACATGCATTAACACTGGTGATATGTGGTCTGTGAAAAGAACACACATGCAATGACACTGGTGCATCCATATGTGGTTTGTGAGAAGGACACACATCCAATGACACTGGTGGGTCCATGTGTGGTTCATGGGAAGAACACACATGCAATGACACTGGTGATATGTGGTTTGTGAAAAGAACATACATGCAATGACTCTAACAGTGGTTAATGAAAAGAGCAGACATGCAATGACATTGGTGGATCCATGTGTTGTTAATGAGAAGAACACACATGCAATGACACTGGGTGTGGTTCATGATATGGTTTGTGAGAAGAACACACATGCAATGACTCTAGTTGTGGTTCATGAGAAGAACGCACATGCAATGACTCTAGATGTGGTTCATGAAAAGAGTAGACATGCGATGACACCGGTGGATCCATGTGTGGTCTATGAGAGGAACACACATCCAATGACACTGGTGGATCCTTACGTGGTTCGTGAGAAGAACACACATGCAATGACACTGGTGATATGGGCTCTGTGAAAAGAACACAGATGCAATGACACTGGTGGATCCATATGTGGTTTGTGAGAAGGACACACATGCAATGACACTGGTGGATCCATGTGTGGTTCATGGGAAACACACATGCAATGACACTGGTGATATGTGGTTTGTGAAAAGAACAGACATGCAATGACTCTAACTGTGGTTAATGAAAAGTGAAGACATGCAATGACACTGGTGGATCCATGTGTGGTTAATGAGAAGAGCACACATGCAATGACACTGGATGTGGTTCTTGATATGGTTTGTGAGAAGAACACACATGCAATGACTCTAGATGTGGTTCATGAGAAGAACACACATGCAATGACACTCGTGTATCCTTATGTGGTTTGTGAGAAGAACACACATGCAAGGACTCTAACTGTGGTTCATGGAAAGAACACACATCCAATGACTCTAGCTGTGGTTCATGAGAAGAACACACATCCAATGACACTGGTGGATCCATGTGTGGTCTGTGAGAGGATCACACATGCAATGACTCTAACTGTGGTTCATGAAAAGAGCAGACATGCAATGACACTGGTGGATCCATGTGTGGTTAATGATAAAAACACACATGCAAGGACTCTGGGTGAGATTCATGATTTGGTTTGTGAGAAGAACACACATGCAAGGACTCTAGCTGTGGTTCATGGGAAGAACACACATGCAATGACTCTAACTGTTGTTCATGAAAAGAGCAGACATGCGATGACACCGGTGGATCCATGTGTGGTCTATGAGAGGAACACACATCCAGTGACACCGGTGGAGCCTTACGTGGTTTGTGAGAATAACACACATGCAATGACACTGGTGATATGTGGTCTGTGAAAAGAACACATATGCAATGACACTAGTGGATCCATATGTGGTTTGAGAGAAGGACACACATGGAATGACACTACTGGATCCATGTGTGGTCATGGGAAGAACACACATGCAATGACACTGGTGATATGTGGTTTGTGAAAAGAACAGACATGCAATAACTCTAACTGTGGTGAATGAAAAGAGCATACATGCAATGACACTAGTGGATCCATGTGTGGTTAATGAGAAGAACACACATGCAATGACACTGGGTGTGGTTCATGATATGGTTTGTGAGAAGAACAGAGATGCAATGACTCTAGTTGTGGTTCATGAGAAGAATACACATGCAATGACACTGGGTGAGATTCATGATATGGTTTGTGAGATGAACACACATGCAAGGACTCTAGCTGTGGTTTGTGGGAAGAACACACATGTAATGACTCTAGATGTGGTTCATGAACAGAGCAGACATGCGATGACACCGGTGGATCCATGTGTGGTCTATGAGAGGAACACACATCTGCTGACACCGGTGGATCCTTACGTGGTTTGTGAAAAGAACACACATGCATTAACACTGGTGATATGTGGTCTGTGAAAAGAACACACATGCAATGACACTGGTGCATCCATATGTGGTTTGTGAGAAGGACACACATCCAATGACACTGGTGGGTCCATGTATGGTTCATGGGAAGAACACACATGCAATGACACTGGTGATATGTGGTTTGTGAAAAGAACATACATGCAATGACTCTAACAGTGGTTAATGAAAAGAGCAGACATGCAATTACATTGGTGGATCCATGTGTGGTTAATGAGAAGAACACACATGCAACGACACTGGGTGTGGTTCATGATATGGTTTGTGAGAAGAACACACATGCAATGACTCTAGTTGTGGTTCATGATAAGAACACACATGCAATGACTCTAGATGTGGTTCATGAAAAGAGTAGACATGCGATGACACCGGTGGATCCATGTGTGGTCTATGAGAGGAACACACATCCAATGACACTGGTGGATCCTTACGTGGTTTGTGAGAAGAACACACATGCAATGACACTGGTGATATGGGCTCTGTGAAAAGAACACAGATGCAATGACACTGGTGGATCCATATGTGGTTTGTGAGAAGGACACACATGCAATGACACTGGTGGATCCATGTGTGGTTCATGGGAAGAACACACATGCAATGACACTGGTGATATGTGGTTTGTGAAAATAACAGACATGCAATGACTCTAACTGTGGTTAATGAAAAGAGAAGACATGCAATAACACTGGTGGATCCATGTGTGGTTAATGAGAAGAGCACACATGCAATGACACTGGGTGTGGTTCTTGATATGGTTTGTGAGAAGAACACACATGCAATGACTCTAGATGTGGTTCATGAGAAGAACACACATGCAATGACACTCGTGTATCCTTATGTGGTTTGTGAGAAGAACACACATGCAATGACTCTAACTGTGGTTCATGGAAAGAACACACATCCAATGACTCTAGTTGTGGTTCATGAGAAGAACACACATCCAATGACACTGGTGGATCCATGTGTGGTCTGTGAGAGGATCACACATGCAATGACTCTAACTGTGGTTCATGAAAAGAGCAGACATGCAATGACACTGGTGGATCCATGTGTGGTTAATGATAAGAACACACATGCAAGGACTCTGGGTGAGATTCATGATATGGTTTGTGAGAAGAACACACATGCAAGGACTCTAGCTGTGGTTCATGGGAAGAACACACATGCAATGACTCTAACTGTTGTTCATGAAAAGAGCAGACATGCGATGACACCGGTGGATCCATGTGTGGTCTATGAGAGGAACACACATCCAGTGACACCGGTGGAGCCTTACGTGGTTTGTGAGAATAACACACATGCAATGACACTGGTGATATGTGGTCTGTGAAAAGAACACATATGCAATGACACTAGTGGATCCATATGTGGTTTGACAGAAGGACACACATGGAATGACACTACTGGATCCATGTGTGGTCATGGGAAGAACACACATGCAATGACACTGGTGATATGTGGTTTTTGAAAAGAACAGACATGCAATAACTCTAACTGTGGTGAATGAAAAGAGCATACATGCAATGACACTAGTGGATCCATGTGTGGTTAATGAGAAGAACACACATGCAATGACACTGGGTGTGGTTCATGATATGGTTTGTGAGAAGAACAGAGATGCAATGACTCTAGTTGTGGTTCATGAGAAGAACACACATGCAATGAGTCTGGTGTATCCTTATGTGGTTTGTGAGAAGAACACACATGCAGGGACTCTAGCTGTGGTCATTGGAAAGAACACACATCCAATGAGTCTAGATGTGGTTTATGAGAAGAACACACATTCAATGACACTGGTGGATCCATGTGTGGTCTATGAGAGGATCACACATGCAATGCATCTAACCGTGGTTCATGAAAAGAGCATACATTCAATGACACCGGTGGATCCATGTGTGGTCTGTGGGAGGAACACACATCTAATGACACTGTTGGATCCATATGTGGTTTGTGAGAAGAATAGACATGCAATGACACTGGTGGATCCATGTTTGGTCTGTGGGAAGAACACACATGGAATGACTCTAGATGTGGTTCCTGAAAAGAGCAGACATGCAATGACACCGGTGGATCCATGTGTGGTCTATGAGAGGAACACACATGCGATGACACCGATGGATCCTTATGTGGTTTGTGAGAAGAACACACATGCAATGACACTGGTGATATGTGGTCTGTCAAAAGAACACACGTGCAATGACACTGGTGGATCCATATGTGGTTTGTGAGAAGGACACACATGCAAAGACACTGGTGGATCCATGTGTGGTCTGTGGGAAGAACACACATGCAATGACACTGGTGATATGTGGTTTGTGAAAAGAACAGACATGCAATGACTCTAACTGTGGTTAATGAAAAGAGTAGACATGCAATGACACTGGTGGATCCATGTGTGGTTAATGAGAAGAACACACATGCAATGACACTGGGTGAGATTCATGATATGGTTTGTGAGAAGAACACACATGCAAGGACTCTAGCTATGGTTCATGAGAAGAACACACATGCAATGACACTGGGGTATCCTTATGTGGTTTATGAGAAGAACACACATGCAAGGACTCTAGCTGTGGTTCATGGAAAGAACACACATCCAGTGACTCTAGTTGTGGTTCATGAGAAGAACACACATCCAATGACATTGGTGGATCCATGTGTGGTCTGTGAGAGGATCACACATGCAATGACTAACTGTGGTTCATGAAAAGAGCAGACATGCAATGACACCGGTGGATCCATGTGTGGTCTGTGGGAGGAACACACATGCAAGGACTCTGCTGGATCCAGATGTGGTTTGTAAGAAGAACACACATGCAATGACATTGGTGGATCCATGTGTGGTCTGTGGGAAGAACACACATGCAATGACTCTAGATGTGGTTCATGAAAAGAGCACACATGCGATGACACCGGTGGATCCATGTGTGGTCTATGAGAGGAACACACATCCAATGACACCGGTGGGTCCTTACGTGGTTTATGGGAAGAACAAACATGCAATGACACTAGTGATATGTGGTCTGTGAAAAGAAAACACATGCAATGACACTGGTGGATCCATATGTGGTTTGTGAGAAGGACACACATGCAATGACACTGGTGGATCCATGTGTGGTTCATGGGAAGAACACACATGCAATGACACTGGTGCTATGGGGTTTGTGAAAAGAACAGACATGCAATGACTCTAACTGTTGTTAATGAAAAGAGTAGACATGCAATGACACTGGTGGATCCATGTGTGGTTAATGAGAAGAACATACATCCAATGACACTGGGTGTGGTCCATGATATGATATGTGAGAAGAACACACATGCAATGACTCTAGATGTGGTTCATGAGAAGAACACACATGCAATGACTCTAGATGTGGTTCATGAAAAGAGCAGACATGCGATGACACCAGTGGATCCATGTGTGGTCTATGAGAGGAACACACATCCAATGACACCGGTGGATCCTTACGTGGTTTGTGAGAAGAACACACATGCAATTACACTAGTGATATGTGCTCTGTGAAAAGAACACACATGCAATGACACTGGTGGATCCATATGTGGTTTGTGAGAAGGACACACATGCAATGACGCGGGTGGATCCATGTGTGGTTCATGGAAGAACACACATGCAATGACACTAGTGATATGTGGTTTGTGAAAAGAACAGACATGTAATGACTCTAACTATGGTTAATGAAAAGAGCAGACATGCAATGACACTAGTGGATCCATGTGTGGTTAATGAGAAGAACACACATGCAAGGACACTAGGTGTGGTTCATGATATGGTTTGTGAGAAGAACACACATGCAATGACTCTAGTTGTGGTTCATGAGAATAACACACATGCAATGACACTGGTGTATCCTTATGTGGTTTGTGAGAAGAACACACATGCAAGGACTCTAGCTGTGGTTCATGGAAAGAATACACATCCAATGATCTAGCTATGGTTCATGAGAAGAACACACATCCAATGACACTAGTGTATGCATGTGTGGTCTGTGAGAGGATCACACATGCAATGACTCTAACTGTGGTTCATGAAATGAGCAGACATGCAATGACACTGGTGGATCCATGTGTGTTTAATGATAATAACACACATGCAAGGACTCTGGGTGAGATTCATGATATGGTTTGTGAGAAGAACACACATGCAAGGACTCTAGCTATGGTTCATGGGAAGAACAAACATGCAATGACTCTAACTGTGGTTCATGAAAAGAGCAGACATGCGATGACACCGGTGGATCCATTTGTGGCCTATGAGAGGAACACACATCCAATGACACCGGTGGATCCTTACGTGGTTTGTGAGAAGACCACACATGCAATGATACTTGTGATATGTGCTCTGTGAAAATAACACACATGAAATGACACTGGTGGATCCATATGTGGTTTGTGAGAAGGACAAACATGCAATGACACTGGTGGATCCATGTGTGGTTCATGGGAAGAATACACATGCAATGACACTAGTGATATGTGGTTTGTGAAAAGAACAGACATGCAATGACTCTAACTGTGGTTAATGAAAAGAGCAGACATGCAATGGCACTGGTGGATCCATGTGTGGTTAATGAGAAGAACACACATGCAATGACACTGGGTGTGGTTCCTGATATGGTTTGTGAGAAGAACACACAAGCAATGACTCTAGTTGTGGTTCATGAGAAGAACACACATGCAATGAGTCTGGTGTATGCTTATGTGGTTTGTGAGAAGAACAAACATGCAAGGACTCTAGCTGTGGTTCACGGAAAGAACACACATCCAATGACTCTAGATGTGGTTCATGAGAAGAACACACATCCAATGACACTGGTGGATCCATGTGTGGTCTGTGAGAGGGTCACACATGCAATGAATCTAACTTTGGTTCATGAAAAGAGCAGACATGCAATGAAACCGGTGGATCCATGTGTGGTCTGTAGGAGGAACACACATCCAATGACACTGCTGGATCCATATGTGGTTTGTGAGAAGAACACACATGCAATGACACTGGTGTTTCCATGTGTGGTATGTGGGAAGAACACACATGCAATGACTCTAGATGTGGTTCATGAAAAGAGCAGACATGCAATGACACCGGTGGATCCATGTGTGGTCTATGAGAGGAACACACATCCAAAAACACCGGTGGATCCTTATGTGGTTTGTGAGAAGAACACACATGCAATGACACTGGTGATATGCGGTCTGTGAAAAGAACACACATGAAATGACACTGGTGGATCCATATTTGGTTTGTGAGAAGGACACACATGCCATGACACTGGTGGATCCATGTGTGGTCTGTGGTAAGAACACGCATGCAATGACAGTGGTGATATGTGGTTTGTGAAAAGAACAGACATGCAATGACTCTAATATGGTTAATGAAAAGAGCAGACATGCAATGACACTGGTGGATCCATGTGTTGTTAATGAGAATAACACACATGCAATGACATTAGGTGTGGTTCATGACATGGTTTGTAAGAAGAACACACATGCAATGACTCTAGCTATGGTTCATGAGAAGAACACACATGCAATGACACTGGTGTATCCTTATATGGTTTGTGAAAAGAACACACATGCAAGGACTCTAGCTGTGGTTCATGGAAAGAACACACATCCACTCTAGCTGTGGTTCATGAGAAGAACACACATCCAATGACACTGGTGGATCCATGTGTGGTCTATGAGAGGATCACACATGCAATGACTCTAACTGTGGTTAATGAAAAGAGCAGACATGCAATGACACCGGTGGATCCATGTGTGGTCTGTGGGAGGAACACACATGCAAGGACTCTGCTGGATCCATATGTGGTTTGTGAGAAGAACACACATGCAATGACACTAGTGGATCCATGTGTGGTCTGTTGGAAGAACACACATGCAATGGCTCTAGATGTGGTTCATGAAAAGAGCAGACATGCGATGACACCGGTGGATCCATGTGTGGTCTATGAGAGGAACACACATCCAATGACACCGGTGGATCCTTACGTGGTTTGTGAGAAGAACACACATGCAATGACACTGGTGATATGTGGTCTGTGAAAAGAAAACACATGCAATGGCACTGGTGGATCCATATGTGGTTTGTGAGAAGGACACACATGCAATGACACTGGTGGATCCATGTGTGGTTCATGGGCAGAACACACATGCAATGACACTGGTGATATGTGGTTTGTGAAAAGAACAGACATGCAATGACTCTAACTGTGGTTAATGAAAAAAGCAGACATGCAATGACACCGGTGGATCCATGTGTAGTTAATGAGAAGAACACACATGCAATGACACTGGGTGTTGTTCATGATATGGTTTGTGAGAAGAACACACATGCAATGACTCTAGCTGTGGTTCATGAGAAGAACACACATGCAATGACACTGGTGTATCCTTATGTGGTTTGTGAGAAGAACACACATGAAAGGACTCTAGTTGTGGTTCATGGAAAGAACACACATCCAATGACTCTAGTTGTGGTTCATGAGAAGAACACACATCCAATAACACTGGTGGATCCATGTGTGGTCTATGAGACGATCACACATGCAATGACCCTAACTGTGGTTCATGAAAAGAGCAGACATGCAATGACACTGGTGGATCCATGTGTGGTTAATGAGAAGAACACACATGCAAGGACTTTGGGTGACATTCATGATATGGTTTGTGAGAAGAACACACATGCAAGGACTCTAGCTGTGGTTCATGGAAAGAACACACATGCAATGACTCTAACTGTGGTTCATGAAAAGAGAAGACATGCGATGACACCGGTGGATCCATGTGTGGTCTATGAGAGGAACACACATACAATGACACCAGTGGATCCTTACATGGTATGTGAGAAGAACACACATGCAATGACACTGGTGATTTGTGGTATGTGAAAAGAACACACATGCAATGACACTGGTGGATCCATATGTGGTTTGTGAGAAGGACACACATGCATTGACACTGGTGGATCCATGTGTGGTTCATGGGAAGAACACACATGCAATGACACTGGTGATATGTTGTTTGTGAAAAGAACAGACATGCAATGACTCTAACTGTGGTTCATGAAAAGAGCAGACATGCAATGACACTGGTGGATCCACGCTCGGTTAATGAGAAGAACACACATGCAATGACACTGGGTGTGGTTCATGATATGGTTTGTGAGAAGAACACACATGCAATGACTCTAGCTGTGGTTCAAGAGAAGAACACACATGCAATGACACTGGTGTATCCTTATGTGGTTTGTGAGAAGAACACACATGCAAGGACTTTAGCTGTGGTTCATGGAAAGAACACACATCCAATGACTCTAGCTGTGTTTCATGAGAAGAACACACATCCAATGACACTGGTGGATCCATGTGTGGTCTGTGAGAGGATCACACATGCAATGACTCTAACTGTGGTTCATGAAAAGAGTAGACATGCAATGGCACCGGTGGATCCATGTGTGGTCTGTGGGAGGAACACACATCCAATGACACTGCTCGATCCATATGTGGTTTGTGAGAAGAACACACATGCAATGATACTGGTGGATCCATGTGTGGTTTGTGGGAAGAACACACATGTAATGACTCTAGATGTGGTTCATGAACAGAGCAGACATGCGATGACACCGGTGGATCCATGTGTGGTCTATGAGAGGAACACACATCCAATGACACCGGAGGATCCTTACGTGGTTTGTGAGAAGAACACACATGCAATGACACTGGTGATATGTGGTCTATGAAAAGAAAACACATGCAATGGCACTGGTGGATCCATATGTGGTTTGTGAGAAGGACACACATGCAATGACACTGGTGGATCCATGTGTGGTTCATGGGCAGAACACACATGCAATGACACTGGTGATATGTGGTTTGTGAAAAGAACAGACATGCAATGACTCTACCTGTGGTTAATGAAAAAAGCAGACATGCAATGACACCGGTGGATCCATGTGTGGTTAATGAGAAGAACACACATGCAATGACACTAGGTGTTGTTCATGATATGGTTTGTGAGAAGAACACACATGCAATGACTCTAGCTGTGGTTCATGAGAAGAACACAAATGCAATGACACTGGTGTATCCTTATGTGGTTTGTGAGAAGAACACACATGCAAGGACTTTAGCTGTGGTTCATGGAAAGAACACAGATCCAATGACTCTAGCTGTGGTTCATGATAAGAACACACATCCAATGACACTGGTGGATCCATGTGTGGTCTGTGAGAGGATCACACATGCAATGACTCTAACTGTGGTTCATGAAAAGAGTAGACATGCAATGACACTGGTGGATCCACGTGTGGTTAATGAGAAGAACACACATGCAAGGACTTTGGGTGACATTCATGATATGGTTTGTGAGAAGAACACACATGCAAGGACTCTAGCTGTGGTTCATGGGAAGAACACACATGTAATGACTCAATTGTGGTTCATGAAAAGAGCAGACATGCGATGACACCGGTGGATCCATGTGTGGTCTATGAGAGGAACACACATACAATGACACCAGTGGATCCTTACATGGTATCTGAGAAGAACACACATGCAATGACACTGGTGATTTGTGGTCTGTGAAAATAACACACATGCAATGACACTGGTGGATCCATATGTGGTTTGTGAGAAGGACACACATGCAATGACATTGGTGGATCCATGTGTGGTTCATGGGAAGAACACACATGCAATGACACTGGTGATATGTTGTTTGTGAAAAGAACAGACATGCAATGACTCTAACTGTGGTTCATGAAAAGAGCAGACATGCAATGACACTGGTGGATCCATGTGTGGTTAATGAGAAGAACACACATGCAATGACACTGGGTGTGGTTCATGATATGGTTTGTGAGAAGAACACACATGCAATGACTCTAGCTGTGGTTCATGAGAAGAACACACATGCAATGACACTGGTGTATCCTTATGTGGTTTGTGAGAAGAACACACATGCAAGGAATTTAGCTGTGGTTCATGGAAAGAACACACATCCAATGACTCTAACTGTGGTTCATGAGAAGAACACACATCCAATGACACTGGTGGATCCATGTGTGGTCTGTGAGAGGATCACACATGCAATGACTCTAACTGTGGTTCATGAAAAGAGTAGACATGCAATGACACCAGTGGATCCATGTGTGGTCTGTGGGAGGAACACACATCCAATGACACTGCTCGATCCATATGTGGTTTGTGAGAAGAACACACATGCAATGACTCTTGATGTGGTTCATGAACAGAGTAGACATGCGATGACACCGGTGGATCAATGTGTGGTCTATGAGAGGAACACACATCCAATGACACCGGTGGATCCTTATGTGGTTTGTGAGAAGAACACACATGCAATGACACTGGTGATATGTGGTGTGTGAAAAGAAAACACATGCAATGGCACTGGTGGATCCATATGTGGTTTGTGAGAAGGACACACATGCAATGACACTGGTGGATCCATGTGTGGTTCATGGGCAGAACACACATGCAATGACACTGGTGATATGTGGTTTGTGAAAAGAACAGACATGCAATGACTCTAACCGTGGTTAATGAAAAAAGCAGACATGCAATGACACTGGTGGATCCATGTGTGGTTAATGAGAAGAACACACATGCAATGACACTGGGTGTTGTTCATGATATGGTTTGTGAGAAGAACACACATGCAATGACTCTAGCTCTGGTTCATGAGAAGAACACACATGCAATGACACTGGTGTATCCTTATGTGGTTTGTGAGAAGAACACACATGAAAGGACTCTAGTTGTGGTTCATGGAAAGAACACACATCCAATGACTCTAGTTGTGGTTCATGAGAAGAACACACATCCAATGACACTGGTGGATCCATGTGTGGTCTGTGAGATAATCACACATGCAATGACTCTAACTGTGGTTCATGAAAAGAGCAGACATGCAATGACACTGGTGGATCCATGTGCGGTTAATGAGAAGAACACACATGCAAGGACTTTGGGTGACATTCATGATATGGTTTGTGAGAAGAAAACACATGCAAGGACTCTAGCTGTGGTTCATGGGAAGAACACACATGCAATGACTCTAACCGTGGTTCATGAAAAGAGCAGACATGCGATGACACCGGTGGAACAATGTGTGGTCTATGAGAGGAACACACATACAATGACACTAGTGGATCCTTACATGGTATGTGAGAAGAACACACATGCAATGACACTGGTGATTTGTGGTCTGTGAAAAGAACACACATGCAATGACACTGGTGGATCCATATGTGGTTTGTGAGAAGGACACACATGCAATGACACTGGTGGATCCATGTGTGGTTCATGGGAAGAACACACATGCAATGACACTGGTGATATGTTGTTTGTGAAAAGAACAGACATGCAATGACTCTAACTGTGGTTCATGAAAAGAGCAGACATGCAATGACACTGGTGGATCCATGTGTGGTTAATGAGAAGAACACGCATGCAATGACACTGGGTGTGGTTCATGATATGGTTTGTGAGAAGAACACACATGCAATGACTCTAGCTGTGGTTCATGAGAAGAACACACATGCAATGACACTGGTGTATCCTTATGTGGTTTGTGAGAAGAACACACGTGCAAGGACTTTAGCTGTGGTTCATGGAAAGAACACACATCCAATGACTCTAGCTGTGGTTCATGAGAAGAACACACATCCAATGACACTGGTGGATCCATGTGTGGTCTATGAGAGGATCACACATGCAATGACTCTAACTGTGGTTCATGAAAAGAGTAGACATGCAATGACACCGGTGGATCCATGTGTGGTCTGTGGGAGGAACACACATCCAATGACACTGCTCGATCCATATGTGGTTTGTGAGAAGAACACACATGCAATGATACTGGTGGATCCATGTGTGGTTTGTGGGAAGAACACACATGTAATGACTCTAGATGTGGTTCATGAACAGAGCAGACATGCGATGACACCGGTGGATCCATGTGTGGTCTATGAGAGGAACACACATCCAATGACACCGGTGGATCCTTACGTGGTTTGTGAGAAGAACACACATGCAATGACACTGGTGATATGTGGTGTGTGAAAAGAAAACACATGCAATGGCACTGGTGGATCCATATGTGGTTTGTGAGAAGGACACACATGCAATGACACTGGTGGATCCATGTGTGGTTCATGGGCAGAACACACATGCAATGACACTGGTGATATGTGGTTTGTGAAAAGAACAAACATGAAATGACTCTAACTGTGGTTAATGAACAAAGCAGACATGCAATGACATCGGTGGATCCATGTGTGGTTAATGAGAAGAACACACATGCAATGACACTGGGTGTTGTTCATGATATGTTTGTGAGAAGAACACACATGCAATGACTCTAGCTGTGGTTCATGAGAAGAACACACATGCAATGACACTGGTGTATCCTTATGTGTTTTGTGAGAAGAACACACATGAAAGGACTCTAGTTGTGGTTCATGGAAAGAACACACATCCAATGACTCTAGTTGTGGTTCATGAGAAGAACACACATCCAATGACACTGGTGGATCCATGTGTGGTCTGTGAGCCGATCACACATGCAATGACTCTAACTATGGTTCATGAAAAGAGCAGACATGCAATAACACTGGTGGATCCATGTGTGGTTAATGAGAAGAACACACATGCAAGGACTTTGGGTGACATTCATGATATGGTTTGTGAGAAGAACACACATGCAAGGACTCTAGCTGTGGTTCATGGGAAGAACACACATGCAATGACTCTAACTGTGGTTCATGAAAAGAGCAGACATGCGATGACACCGGTGGATCCATGTCTGGTCTATGAGAGGATCACACATGCAATGACTCTAACTGTGGTTCATGAAAAGAGTAGACATGCAATGACCCTGGTGATATGTGGTTTGTGAAAAGAACAAACATGCAATGACTCTAACTGTGGTTAATGAAAAAAGCAGACATGCAATGACATCGGTGGATCCATGTGTGGTTAATGAGAAGAACACACATGCAATGACACTGGGTGTTGTTCATGATATGTTTGTGAGAAGAACACACATGCAATGACTCTAGCTGTGGTTCATGAGAAGAACACACATGCAATGACACTGGTGTATCCTTATGTGGTTTGTGAGAAGAACACACATGCAAGGACTTTAGCTGTGGTTCATGGAAAGAACACACATCCAATGACTCTAGCTGTGGTTCATGAGAAGAACACACATCCAATGACACTGGTGGATCCATGTGTGGTCTATGAGAGGATCACACATGCAATGACTCTAACTGTGGTTCATGAAAAGAGTAGACATGCAATGACACCGGTGGATCCATGTGTGGTCTGTGGGAAGAACACACATCCAATGACACTGCTCGATCCATATGTGGTTTGTGAGAAGAACACACATGCAATGATACTGGTGGATCCATGTGTGGTTAGTGGGAAGAACACACATGTAATGACTCTAGATGTGGTTCATGAACAGAGCAGACATGCGATGACACCGGTGGATCCATGTGTGGTCTATGAGAGGAACACACATCCAATGACACCGGTGGATCCTTACGTGGTTTGTGAGAAGAACACACATGCAATGACACTGGTGATATGTGGTGTGTGAAAAGAAAACACATGCAATGGCACTGGTGGATCCATATGTGGTTTGTGAGAAGGACACACATGCAATGACACAGGTGGATCCATGTGTGGTTCATGGGCAGAACACACATGCAATGACACTGGTGATATGTGGTTTGTGAAAAGAACAGACATACAATGACTCTAACTGTGGTTAATGAAAAAAGCAGACATGCAATGACATCGGTGGATCCATGTGTGGTTAATGAGAAGAACACACATGCAATGACACTGGGTGTTGTTCATGATATGTTTGTGAGAAGAACACACATGCAATGACTCTAGCTGTGGTTCATGAGAAGAACACACATGCAATGACACTAGTGTATCCTTATGTCTTTTGTGATAAGAACACACATGAAAGGACTCTAGTTGTGGTTCATGGAAAGAACACACATCCAATGACTCTAGTTGTGGTTCATGAGAAGAACACACATCCAATGACACTGGTGGATCCATGTGTGGTCTATGAGACGATCACACATGCAATGACTCTAACTGTGGTTCATGAAAAGAGCAGACATGCAATGACACTGGTGGATCCATGTGTGGTTAATGAGAAGAACACACATGCAATGACACTGGGTGTGGTTCATGATATGGTTTGTGAGAAGAACACACATGCAATGACTCTAGCTGTGGTTCATGAGAAGAACACACATGCAATGACACTGGTGTATCCTTATGTGGTTTGTGAGAAGAACACACATGCAAGGACTTTAGCTGTGGTTCATGGAAAGAACACACATCCAATGACTCTAGCTGTGGTTCATGAGAAGAACACACATCCAATGACACTGGTGGATCCATGTGTGGTCTATGAGAGGATCACACATGCAATGACTCTAACTGTGGTTCATGAAAAGAGTAGACATGCAATGACACCGGTGGATCCATGTGTGGTCTGTGGGAGGAACACACATCCAATGACACTGCTCGATCCATATGTGGTTTGTGAGAAGAACACACATGCAATGATACTGGTGGATCCATGTGTGGTTTGTGGGAAGAACACACATGTAATGACTCTAGTGTGGTTCATGAACAGAGCATACATGCGATGACACCGGTGGATCCATGTGTGGTCTATGAGAGGAACACACATCCAATGACACCGGTGGATCCTTATGTGGTTTGTGAGAAGAACACACATGCAATGACACTAGTGATACATGATGTGTGAAAAGAACACAGATGCAATGACACTGGTGGATCCATATGTGGTTTGTGAGAAGGACACACATGCAATGACACTGGTGGATCCATGTGTGGTCTGTGGGAAGAACACACATGCAATGACACTGGTGATATGTGGTTTGTGAAAAGAACAGACATGCAATGACTCTAACTGTGCTTAATGAAAAGAGCACACATGCAATGACACTGGTGGATCCATGTGTGGTTAATGAGAAGAACAGACGTGCAATGAACTCTAGTGGGTCCATGTGGTTTATGAGAAGAACACACATCCAATGAACTCTAGTGGATCTATCTTGGCACAATTTGATGTATGCCATGATGTATTTCATTGTACAAGACACTCAGTTTCCATTTTTATACTACTCAGTTTTACCCTTGGTTTTATGTGGTACTACTCAGTTTTGCCCCCCTCTCTCTATCTTTTGTAGAAGCACAAACATGTGCTCACCCTGTCTGCTACTCCCTGATTGGTTGTCACAGTTGTCACGCGTATCGTGTGCACCAACCGTTGATTCTGTGCGATCCAATGATGATCGTTGCACACGTCATGCCCTTCATAGTACAGCGTGAGACAGCACGGACGTCTCCCTCAGCGAGACTTCTACAAGAAGGAACACGATGCCGTCCATGGAAAAAGTCGTCGAGCGGTCATGTCATGTTTAATCAAGTCTGAAAAGCCTACTACTGCTACTACTACGCAACAACACATGCGTCATCGAGTGCATGGTCGTCGATGGACAGCTGCAATTTATTGCCACTTGATTTTAATAAGACATATCCCATTTTTTACGCAGCGGCTCTCAATCGCCAATTTTAGGGCCGTGTCAAACTTCGTACATAGAAATTGTGTATGCGCCCTTTGCATGCGGCTCAATACAAAACTGCCATGCATGGCCCGGGAAAAAAACGTGACGCATCGCGGCACGCGTGTCACGGTGCAAGAGATCGACGGCACGTTGCACGGTGGTGCAACGAAACGTGCCTTGCTTCCATCCACCTTAACTATAGAGCCCCTCTCCACACACCCACTCCCACTCCCGCTCACTGTCCCCACGCAACCCTCTCCACTGTCCCACCAGCATCCGCAAACTCCCAAGAATACCCCATCCGCGCCAGCGAGGAGGCCCCCGTCTCCTCGCCGGTCCCCCTCGACACATTGAAAGCAGCCACCGTCCATGTCCAGGCCCCAGTTGAGGCATCGATGGCAGCCGTCGTTCCCGTCTAGGCCCCGTCCCTCCATCTGACGGGAGCCGAAGAGAGCCCCTGCCAGGAGCCCTCACGGCAAGGAGGCCCCCGCCGGTCACAAGCAGATCAAGCACTTCTTGGGCACCTACGATCTAGGTAAGTACATCGCTCCACTGAACCCCTACTACACCGGCATTGACGACCCATGGTCGGAGGTAACTAGGGTTTGCTCCCCTCCCCTGGTTCTTCTACCGTTCCCATCGTTGGATGCTAGATCTTGGTTTATTAGGATTCGCTTGTTTGCATTTCGATTGCTCGATCTTCTTACATCATCTACTCCCCCATTTCCTTTTCTTCCAATAGGTTTCTGGCAGCGGCGTCTGCAGCGATGACGAGTCCATACACACCAAGACTCGTCAGGTGCTGAGGAGGCTGCGGGCTAGCCAGTACGACGCCTTCTTCAGGGGCGGCCCCTGGTGCTGCCCCTTCCGCAAGGGGATCAACTTCTGATGTGTGACTCTTGCTGGCGGCACCGACTTCATCTCCTTAATGAAGCATGCAGAGGCCACGGGCTCCGGCATCAACAAAGGAGGCGAGCGCGAGACCGTGAAAATCAATGCCTACATCGCCGAACACCGGGCTCTCGGCATTCACCTCCGAAACCTCCAGCGGTTGGCCATCAAAGAGGGTCGCATTCCTCCAATCAGGCCCAAGCCCCCCAGGATCAAGGGACTAGGCAGCAAGAAGTGGCGGAGGCGCCGGAGGGAGGCGGAGGCGCTGGCGAATGAACGGGTCGGATGTCTCCCTGAATGTACCTGCTGCTGCGGCGGCTGCTGCTGCTAAGCAGCTTCTTTTGATTTTTTATATTTTGCTTGCATCCTATTTCTGGCTGAATGCATCGAACCTCGTTAAGCAACTTACTTTCTATCGCTATATCCTATTTAGTTGCGCACAGCTATATCTATACTTGTTTTGTTTTCTGAATGAATGTATTCTGCCTGGTGTGATTTGTTGCTCTAGATTTGCTACCTAATCGGAGGCAAAAGGAGGTGCAAAAGGGAACGAATTATCGAAGAGAGAATCTTCTCTAGATTTGCTACCAATTTGGGCAAAATGAAACATATATGTTTAGCGAGAGAGGAAAAGGGTACTCTTTCAAACTGCTAGTTAACGAGCTACCATCTTGACGAGGCCCCATCTTGACGTCTCCCTCTACAAGAAGTAACACTATGCCGTCCATGGAAAAAGTCGTCGAGCAGTCATGTCATGTTTAATCAAGTCTGAAAAGCCTACTACTGCTACTACTACGCCACAACACATGCGTCATTGAGTGCACGGTCATCGATGGACAGCTGCAATTTATTGCCACCTGATTTTAATAAGACACATCCCATTTTTTATGCAGCGGCTCTCAATCTCACTTCCAACTAGGGCCCACCGTAAGAAGCCTGCACGCGCTAGCCGGAGGCCGAACAGCTGATCTCGACGAGACCTAACGTCTCCGGCTTCATCGAGTCACTCGCAGCCATCAACACATCCCTTTACCCGATCTATCACAACCCCACAAATCTCGCCGTACAACCACCTACCTTCCCCTCTACATTTCCACTTTTAACTATCACCAATTTTAGGGCCGTGTCAAACTTCATACATAGAAATTGTGTGTGCGCCCTTTGCATGCGGCTCAATACAGAACTGCCATGCATGGCCCGGGAAAAAAACGTGACATCATGCTGCGGTCGCGTGCATGGTGCAAGAGGTCACTGGCGTGTTGCACGGTGGTGCAATGAAACGTGCCTTGCTTCCATCCACCTTAACTATAGGGCCCCTCTCCGCACACCCACTCCCACTCTTGCTCACTGTCCCTTCGCAACCCTCTCCATTGTCCCACCAGCATCCGCAAACTCCCGAGAATACCCCGTCCGCGCCGGCAATGGCCGAGGAGGATAAGGTGGCCGTCGTCGCCTCCGTGGCTGCCGGCGAGGAGGCCCCCGTCTCCTTGCCAATCCCCCTCAACGCGTTGAAAGCAGCCGTCGTCCCTGTCTAGGCCCCAGTCGAGGCATCGATGGCAGCCGCCGTTCCCGTCCAGGCCCCCGTCCCCGCTACCGACGGAGCCGCCGAAGAGGAGCCTCCCGCCGGTGAGGAGGCCCCCGCCGGTCACAAGCAGATCAAGCACTTCTTGGGCACCTACGATCCAAATAAGTACATCGCTCCGCTGAACCCCTACGACACCGGCATCGACGACCCATGGTCGGAGGTAACTAGGGTTTTCTCCCCTCCCCTGGTTCTTCTACCGTTCCCATTGTTGGATGCTAGATCTTGGTTTATTAGGATTCGCTTGTTTGCATTTCGATTGCTCGATCTTCTTACATCATCTACTCCCCCATTTCCTTTTCTTCCAATAGGTTTCCGGCAGCAACGTCTGCAGCGATGACGAGTCCATACACACCAAGACTCGTCAATGAGAGGGAGGTCGGCTAGCCAAGACGACGCCTTCTTCAGGGGCGGCCCCTGGTGCTGCCCCTTCCGCAAGGGGATCAACTTCTGATGTGTGACTCTCGCTGGCGGCACCGACTTCATCTCCTTAATGAATCATGCAGAGGCCACGGGCTCCGGCATCAACAAAGGCGGCGAGCGCGAGACCGTGAAAATCAATGCCTACATCGCCGAACACCAGGCTCTCGGCATTCACCTCCGAAACCTCCAGCGGTTGGCCATCAAAGAGGGTCGCATTCCTACAATCAGGCCCAAGCCCCCCAGGATCAAGGGACTAGGCAGCAAGAAGTGGCGGAGGCGCCGGAGGGAGGCGGAGGCGCTGGCGAATGAACGGGTCGGATGTCTCCCTGAATGTACCGGCTGGCGGTCTGCTGCTAAGCAGCTTCTTTTGATTTTTTATATTTTGCTTGCATCCTATTTCTGGCTGAATGCATCGAACCTCGTTAAGCAACTTACTTTCTATCGCTATATCCTATTTAGTTGCGCACAGCTATATCTACACTTGTTTTGTTTTCTGAATGAATGTATTCTTCCTGGTGTGATTTGCTGCTCTAGATTTGCTACCTAATCGGAGGCAAAAAGAGGTCCAAAAGGGAACGAATTATCGAAGAGAGAATCTTCTCTAGATTTGCTACCAATTGGGCAAAATGAAACATATCTGTTTAGCGAGAGAGGAAAAGGGTACTCTTTCAAACTGCTAGTTAACGAGCTACCATCTTGACGAGGCCCCATCTTGACGTCTCCCTCTACAAGAAGGAACACTATGCCGTCCATGGAAAAATTCGTCGAGCGGTCATGTCATGTTTAATCAAGTCTGAAAAGCCTACTACTGCTACTACTACGCCACAACACATGCGTCATTGAGTGCACGGTCGTCGATGGACAGCTGCAATTTATTGCCACTTGATTTTAATAAGACACATCCCATTTTTTATGCAGCGGCTCTCAATCTCACTTCCAACTGGGGCCCACCGTAAGAAGCCTGCACGCGCTAGCCGGAGGCCGAACAGCTGAGCTCGACGAGACCTAACGTCTCCGGCTTCATCGAGTCACTCGCAGCCATCAACACATCCCTTTACCCGATCTATCACAACCCCACAAATCTCGCCGTACAACCACCTACCTTCCCCTCTACATTTCCACTTTTAACTATCACCAATTTTAGGGCCGTGTCAAACTTCATACATAGAAATTGTGTGTGCGCCCTTTGCATGCGGCTCAATACAGAACTGTCATGCATGGCCCGGGAAAAAAACGTGACATACCGTGCGCGTGTCGCGGTGCATGGTGCAGTAGGCTGCACGGTGTGTTGCACGGTGGTGCAACGAAACGTGCCTTGCTTCCATCCACCTTAACTATAGGGCCCCTCTCCGCACACCCACTCCCACTCTTGCTCACTGTCCCTTCGCAACCCTCTCCATTGTCCCACCAGCATCCGCAAACTCCCGAGAATACCCCGTCCGCGCCGGCGATGGCCGAGGAGGATAAGGTGGCCGTCGTCACCTCCGTGGCTGCCGGCGAGGAGGCCCCCGTCTCCTTGTCGGTCCCCCTCAACGCGTTGAAAGCAGCCGCCGTCCCTGTCTAGGCCCCAGTCGAGGCATCGATGGCAGCCGCCGTTCCCGTCCAGGCCCCCGTCCCCGCTACCGACGGAGCCGCCGAAGAGGAGCCTCCCGCCGGTGAGGAGGCCCCCGCCGGTCACAAGCAGATCAAGCACTTCTTGGGCACCTACGATCCAAATAAGTACATCGCTCCGCTGAACCCCTACGACACCGGCATCGACGACCCATGGTCGGAGGTAACTAGGGTTTTCTCCCCTCCCCTGGTTCTTCTACCGTTCCCATCGTTGGATGCTAGATCTTGGTTTATTAGGATTCGCTTGTGCACATTTCGATTGCTTAATCTTCTTACATCATCTACTCCCCCATTTTCCTTTTCTTACAATAGGTTTATGGTAGCGATGACGAGTCCATTCACACGAAGGCTCGTCAGGTGCTGAGGAGGCTGCGAGCCGGCCAGTACGATGCCTTCCTCAGGATCGGCGACTATAGCTGCCCCTTCCACAAGGGGATCACCTACTTTTTGACGAGTCACGCCGGCGGCACCGACTTGAACACCTTACTGAAGCATGCAGAGGCCACGGGCTCCGGCATCCACAAAGGAGGCAAGCGCGAGACCATGAACATCAACGCCTACATCGCTGAACACCGGGATCTCGGCATTCACCTCTGAAACCTCCAGCAGGTGGTCATCAAAGAGGGTCGCCTGCCTCCAATCAGGCCCAAGGCCCCCAAGATCAAGGGACTGGGCAGCAAGAAGTGGAGGAAGCGCTAGAGGGAGGAGGCGGAGGCACGAGCGCTTGCAGGATGTGCCTGCAGCTGCGGCAGCTGCTGCTGCTGCTAAGTAGCTTCTTTCTAGCTATATCCTATTTCTGGCTGAATGCATCGAACCTCGTTAAGCAACCTACTTTCTATCGCTATATCCTATTTAGCTACGCACAACTATATCTACATTTGTTTTATTTTCTGAATGAATGTATT
The DNA here is from genome assembly GCA_023614405.1 of Avena insularis. Classification (NCBI taxonomy): domain Eukaryota; kingdom Viridiplantae; phylum Streptophyta; class Magnoliopsida; order Poales; family Poaceae; genus Avena; species Avena insularis. Next base: position 357,706,106 of record CM042684.1, read on the forward strand.
CTGCCTAGTGTGATTTGCTGCTCTAGATTTGCTACCTGGTCGGAGGCAAAAAGAGGTCCAAAAGGGAACGAATTATCGAAGTGAGAATCTTCTCTAGATTTTCTACCAATTTGGGCAAAATGAAACATATCTGTTCAGCAAGAGAGGAAAAGGGCACTCTTTCAAACTGTCAGTTAACAAGCTACCATCTTGACAAGCTACAAGACACATACAAAAACATAACACAACGAGGGTTAAATTTATTTTACTAGTATCACTTGAGGCGCTAGACATCTTGACAAGCTAACTGAGTTCCACAAAACAGAAACATAACACTGACAAATAAAATTTAATTCACTTCTCATCAGACCACTTGAGGCGCTTGCCATCGTTCCTAGGCGACAAACTGCGACCATTCCAGGTACTCCATAGCTCACGAAATGCTTTGTCCCACCTGGGATCTGACTTGGCTTCCCTATCTTCAGCGTCCTGCGACACAATTAGCGGTGCATCATAGGCCTGATTGTTGCCGCTAGAAGATGCTGCCTCTTTGTTTGCCGCTTCAGCTACAGCCTCTCTATCACCGCTTCACCGCAAGCTCTCTTCACCGCTTCTAGCCTCTCGTCACCGCCAGATGCATCCATTTTCTTTGCATATGCAGCTTCAAACTCATCTATTCTGCATTTTCTACAAAGGGCTCCCCTAAGCTCGTCTTCCCTCTTGCAAATAGGGAAAAACACGAGGTAACATAGAAAAAAATGGATCTTCTTGTACAGATGGTAGATCACGTAAGCAACTATGGCTGCATACTTCAGGTTTATATCAGACAACGGCCACTCGTCCCAGAAATCGTGCCTATCCGTAGGGAAATCTTCCTTCATTTTGTCGTACGACTCATCAAGGATTCTAGTTGCGAGTGATGCCATTCCATCCTTCGTCAGGCCCTCTAGGATCTTGACAAGACTCTGAATATCCATCCAGTTGTGCGCAGGAATTATAATTTTCCTCTTGATAAAATTTTGAAAAATTAGTTGTTGTGTCGATAGTGCAGAAAACAATTCCCTTTTCTACAAGGAACTGGAGCAGCGCCGGACATTTCCTGTCAGTCCTGAAAGTATGTAGTTTGTCATCACCAAAATTTGTAACTACAAATATTTTGTCAATGTAAGATCATCATCTCAATATAATTTTGAACAGTTTAGTAAATGCAAGATCAAGACTCTCAACATTGTATTGTCATAATTTATTCGGTTGTGCTATTTCTCAGTCGACTGAATGAGTTGCACATTTCTTTTAACTATGGTTGCACTTTTCTTAGGTGATTGAGACTAAAGAAAATCTCAGTCGATTGAGACATAGGCAAACCCTAATTTATTTGGTCCTAAATAAAATCCAGTAGTTGCAAGATGAGCAAGTGGATAAAGAACAAGAGGAGAAAACCCTAAAAGCGGTTAGCCATAGAGAGAAGATCTACAAACCGGGAGAGGTGGTAGACGAGGACGTGTTTCCACATGGCCAGTTGAACAACGGCGACTTCACTCCCTTCATATGGGTGCTCCGGGGTGTACTTGAGGTCCAATCCCACAAACTTGTCCTCCTCTATCCCAAGCCAACCCTCGTACATCCTCAGGACACACACCATTGTCTCCTCCTCGTTGGTGTAGACAACGTCTATCTTCTTATTGTCATGGGTAGTGAAGCTTGTCTCTAAAGTGCGTAGATCTTCCATGGCGGCAAGGAGAAGACGGGAAGAAGATAGATGACAGGAAGAAGAAGAGTGGTTTCTGTGAGGCAGGGGAACGGTGGAACCGTCAATGCGCTTTTAAGGTAGTGGTTAACGATTGGGACAGAAGTCCAAGGAGAGACGCGTGGCGGTGGACGTTCCAGCTTCTGAGTAAACAAAAATAATTATAACGCCGATACATGTGCCTTGTTTTGTCACGTCAATACACTGGGTAGGGGTGGGCAGGGGGTGTTGTCCTATCCACTGTGCCAACGCTGCAAGCCTACATGACAGCCACCCCGCCTAAGCGATGGGGGCGACATAACGGCGAGAACTGACAAGGGGGGGGGGGCAACTTGACGGTCGTTAGCCTGATTTTTTGTATTGAAATGTAAAGTTGAATTTGTGCCGAAAAAGACCCTCTGAGTATTTGACACACCAACTGTAGTCATCCCGGCTGATTTTAGGGAACTTGGGTACCGCGTTGCCTGTACACCCCAACTTTCGGGCCGCAAAATGATATTCTCACCTTAGAGATCTACTGAAATCACATGTCATTTCTCTGCTTCGGGACCAAAATACCTATTGGAAACAAAGAGGAAAAATCAAATGGGTGAAGTTAGGTGATGAGAATACAAAATTCTTCCACTCTAAGGCTACCATTAGTTATAGACACAATTATATCTCAATGCTAAAGAATGGAAATGGCCAGGAAATTTTTGAACACTCTGACAAAGCTGATCTCCTTTGGGATGATTTCAAAGCAAGAATGGGTACATCTGAAAAAACTGAGATGCTCTTCAACCTGGAGGATTTTTATGGCAATGGTATGTCTGAGGAGATGAGAAACTCTCTTGAAATGCCTTTCCTAGACAAATAAATTGAGGATGTGATCAGAGAACTCCCAAATGATAAATCTCCTGGACCTGATGGTTTTAACAATGAATTCATCAAAAGTTGCTGGACCATTATTGGAAGTGATTTCAAAATGCTTGTCTCTGATTTCTATGAGGAGAAAATTTCTCTTGAAAGTATAAACTCTTCCTTCATTACTCTCATTCCTAAAGTGGAAAACCCTACTACTCCTGCAGATTTCAGACCCATTTCTCTACTAAACCGTGTTCTCAAAATTATTACCAAACTTCTGGCCAACAGACTGTAGAATGTTATTTTGAAGCTGGTGCATAAGAATCAATATGGTTTCCTCAAAAGCAGATCTATTCAGGATTGCCTTGGGTGGGCTTTTGAATATATTTTTCAATGTCATAAATCAAAAGAGGAAATTGTCATTTTAAAATTGGACTTTGAAAAGGCTTTTGATACAATTGACCATTCCACCATCCTAAAAATTCTTAGGGCAAGAGGATTTGGAAAGAAATGGATTAAATGGATTGAGATTATCTTTGAGTCTGGCTCTTCTGAAGTTCTTCTAAATGGAGTACTTGGGAAAAAATACTGCAGGAGAGGGGTGAGACAAGGAGACCCACTATCCCCTCTCCTTTTGTTCTTGCTGCTGATCTTCTCCAATCTGTCCTGAATAAGGCAATGCATCTCCAGCTTCTGACTCCACCTCTAAGATGTCCTTCTAGCACTGATTTCCCTGTGATCCAATATGCTGATGACACTTTAGTGGTGCTAAAAGAAGATGCTGGTCGATTGATATGCTTAAAATCTCTTCTTCAAACTTTTGCCCTTTCCACTAGTCTCAAAGTGAAGTATTTGAAATCAAGCATGATGCCAATAAATTTAAACAATGACAGGCTCATTCATTTTGCTCAAACAATTAATTTCCAAACTGGAAGCCTTCCATTCACATATCTTGGACTGCCTCTCAGCTTAACAAATCCATCCATGGAACATTTTCTTCTAATTGTCCAAAGAGTTGAAAGAAGATTATGTGGTATAACTGATTTTTTGAACTATGGAGGAAAACTTCAATTGGTTAAATCTATTCTATATTCACTTCCTTTATTATTTATGAGCTGCCTGTTGCCATCAAAGACCAGATCATAAAATATATGAGACACTGCCTCTAGAGAAAGAAGACTGAAGATGTTCATGCAAAGGGTCAGGCTCTTGTGTCATGGGATAAGATTTGCATACCAAAGGATCAAGGGGGTCTAGGGGTACTGGATCTCACCATTCAAAATACTGATCTTCTCCTAAAAATTTTGGACAAATTCTACAATCATGATAATATCCCCTAGGTTCACCTCATTTGGGAAACTTATTACCAAAATGGAAAATTACCTGGAAGAGGCATGGAGGGATCATTCTGGTGGAAATCCCATATTAAATTAATTAACACATTTAAATCTATGGCTAGATGCAGCTTGAAATCTAGGAAATCTGCTTTTTTCTGGTCTGATCTTTGGCGAGATGACTGTTTAAAAAACAAATTTCCACACCTGTTGTCTTTTGCAAAGTCTTCAAATATCTGCGTTCAAGAATTCATCCAGGCTGAATACTTGGAGGATAATTTTCATCTACCTCTTTCTCAACAAGCTTAGTCTGAAATTTTAATCCTTGAAGATATCTGCCATGAGATCCTACCAACCTTACAAGAAGACCAACATGATAGATGGAGTTATATTTGGGGATCTGACAAATTTACAGACAAAAAGGCATACTCTTCTATGATTGGATATATTCCTACAGCGCCACATTTCTCTTGGATCTGGGTGTCCTCTTGCTAGACTAAACAAAATTCTTCTTCTGGCTCTTGCTTCTGGATAGATTAAACACAAGATACTTACTGGGAAGGAAATAATTTGCTCTACCCGCTATAATTGTGCAATTATCAACTGCCCCTTGGAAGAATCGGTGGTCCATTTATTTTGGGATTGTCCCTTTGCAAAACTTTGCTGAAGACACATATGTACAAACAGAGAAAATGAGTTATCGGGGTTGGATGCATTAACTAACATTAAAATCAAGTTGCATTTACCATTTGCAATGGAGATTATTATCCTGGCCGCTTGGGGTATCTGGATTTGTAGGAATGAGAAGGTTTTTAATGATAAAAGACCAACACTTGATGGATGGAAGACAATTTTCTATCAAGAGATGAGATGGGTGCAATACAGAATTAAAAGAAAGAACCAAGAGAAATTCAATGCTTGGCTGAATCAACAATTAGATCAGAGATAATGTAGCATGTTTGATAACATCACCCTCTTTGAGGTGGACTATGTATTTTTTCTTTTCTTAGACCCTTAGACATCTCTGTAAATATCACAATTTTTGTATAATAGAAAAAATTGCAGTGGGGTTCCCCCTACTGTTCTACCTCAAAAAAATAAACCTGGCTGCAAGGTGCCGAGCTATTTCAACCCATATGATTTTTCTCCTATCCTCGAGGAAGCGGCGGAGAGGTTGCTTCACTGGCTTTGCATCAGACCTGACATGCAAAGAGTGCTTAGCCAGCTACCTCGGCACACCTTGCAGGTACTATGTGGACCAAGCAAAAATGTCCCGATCTCACAAAGGAAGCTGATGAGATCGCTTTCCTATTTATCATTTAGGCCCGCACCAATAGTGACGCTGTGCTCTAGGAACTAGTCATCGATTTGAACTTTCTTGGTGTCCTTAGTCGGCCGAAATGATACACTCCCATGTGGGTTACTCAACGCCAACATATTCAGCTGAGCCGACTGAGCCAATGCCAAAGCCTCATGGATCCTCTTCTTTTCTTGCGCAATAACCAATGACTCGGCCAGGTTTGACCCGACCGAGGCACACTCCATGGAACGCCTAAAGTCCCCAGTGATGGTGATGACCCCATTGGGCCCTGGCATCTTCATCTTCAGATAGCTGATATGGTCACTGTCCATAAACTTCGACAATGCTGGCCTGCGAAGCAGTGCATGGTAACAACTGTCCAGATCCACAACCTCGAACAACAAGTTTTCCATTCTGGAGTTATCTCGTGTGCTGAATAATACGTCAATGCATACTTTTCTAATTGGCTCACAGGATAACCCCGACACAATGCCATGGAAGGTGGTCTTAGTCGACTGGAGCATGTTTTTCGAGATACCCAACTTATGTATCATGTCCTTGCACAGTATGTTGATGCGGCTGCCATTGTCAATTAGTACCTTTGAGAACTTCACATTAATGTCAATCCCAATAAACGTCAGATCAAGCACTAGAGCGTATGATCCAGGACTTGGCATGAGCTTGGGGGTGATCCTTTATGCTCCAGGTGATCTCCTGATCCGACCAGTACATATACTTCGGCACTGCCGGCATAACTGCATTGACCTCCATGTGTCACCTCTGCACACTTTTCCTGTCAGTTTCCTCTGTGGTAAACACACAATAGCTCTGTTGATACTCCCTATACTCATTCCTTCCATCATTGCCAGGGTTTATATACTCCCCTTGGTTCTGGTTATTCACCTGATGCACTGCATCTCTTCTTTCCTAGTTCTCATACCTCGGTGGAGGCGGAGGTAGAACTAACTGCTATGCATGTCCCCTTGTGAGTTGCGGCGGGTGAGCTTCCTGAGGTGGACCCATGTCCCCTAGAGAATGTTGCATCCACGCACACTGCCGAGTCGTGTGATTTGTTGGCTTACTCGGATTGGGAGTATGGAATTTGTATGGTTGATCCACCATAGATTCATATGTATACTTCGGCCTCTCTTGTCATTGTTTCTTCTGCTCGTTGGTCCATGTTTTCTTGCCATCACTTTTATGTGTCCATTGTTGGCCACTATTCTTATTTTGTTGGCTACTCCTAGCTCCTGGATGATCTTGGCTCACCATAGCAACATGATTCGAACCATACCGATAGTCCAGCCTTTCATATCTTCTTTTGCCCCGGAAATCATTCCGCCGAGATGACCCGGCCCCGTCCCTGTTATAGTACTCCTCATTCAGCTCAGCCGACATAAGCAGGGGCTGGGTCAATCTCCCAATGCATATGAATCTACAATCTTGATTGTCTCGGCCAACGTAGTTGGCATATCCCTTTGTAGTCTTTGCCACAATACACTTGCATGTCTACATCCTTGTGCAAACCAAGCAATTACCTGTGACTCGATCACACCTTCACATGAATTGTGCAATGTACACCACCGAGTCAAAAACTCTCGGTCTATCTCATTCGGCCTCTGTTTACACATTGCCAAGTGATGTGGCCTATTCATCCTCTTATATGTGCTAGTGAAGTTACTGAGGAACGTCTCCTCAAAATCTAACCAATAGTTGATGCTACCTGCTAGAAAATTATTCAACCAAACCCTTGCTGGTCCCTCTAGCATCTGAGGTACATACCTCACAGCCCATTTGAGGTTTCATTGTGCGATGTGCACAGCTGTGGAATAATCAATCAACCAATCTTGTGGTTTTGTGTTACCATCATATGTCTTTCTTCCCCTGACTAGCTGAAAGTTTGGCACAGGTGGTTCTCTCCATGATCCGGCATCCAAAACATGCAGGACCCGGAGGACCTTGTCCTGCCAACAGTTTCGGTCTATAAATTTTATCCAATTTTAACTTTGCATCATCCGGCTGCAAGTTCCTGTTTCCCAGCCTTGATCTCATTGCACTTCCCATCATATGATGACCCGGCCTGGGAAACCCGGCATTAGCCATAGCCGAGTAACCATCATTGTATATGTTTTGCCCCGGATGAGCATATTGCTGTTGCATAGCTGGCCCCATACTTTGCTCTTGCTGAGGTATATACTGTTGCTATTGTAGCTGTGGGGGATACTATCATGCTCCTGCCGAGTTACGCTGTTCGACATTGCCGTGCCCAACATTTACTTGACTCCCATTGCCTTGGCCGGGGTTTCTGTGACCACTGTTACCTCGGCTAACACCTCCTCGGTCAGCATTCCCATGTGCTGCTTTGCCTTTCCCTACCACTACCGGGTCATATGGCACCATCTGCTTGTTTCTCCTACCAGAGGTTACCACCTCCTCTCTTCTTGGGCCTGTACCAGGCGAAGATGCTGCCCCGGCTAACCTTGCTGGAGCGCCCCTAGTCAAATGAATGACTCAGGAACCCTCTTCCCTTGCCGGGTTAGATCTGTATATCTCCTCATTCTGCTGGTTAGCGATATGCACCAGCTCTATGACTCTCTCTTGCTGCCTCTCCAGGGCCTCACCGGTCAAACCATCTAACTCGGCTGCTGCTGCATCTGTAGCCCTGAGGTTCTTTGCTGGGGTGCTATACCTCGGCAAACCTGCTAACATGGGGTTACCCGAATCTCCTGGCCTAGGCACATATTCCTTACCTATTTCACTGATGAGGTTCTTTCCCCTAATCTTTATACCATCCATACGAGTGGGACTAGTGATCTTGTTTGCCTTAGCGTACTCATGCAACGTGATGTTCAACGCCTGCTGAGCTGCTGCTATCTTTTTGGATCCCTCTAACACTTTCTGTCGGTTTTCCTCTAGCTCGGCCTGTGCCTGAGCTGGATCTACTATGGGAGCTACAAGTGTGATCAAATTCTCTATGGCTTGTTGCAGTATGTTCTGTGGCCTCTCTAGTGGAGGGAACCTCGAACGAGTTACCTTGGGAGTTGTTTCCTAATCTCCGGACGGATCTTTGATTATGCCAACATCAGGCGCGATCATCATCACCTCGACGCAGCTGGCGGGGCGAGTGATACACGGACTACGAGACGCGCTGAGAGGAGGTTCTCCTGCCACAATGACTCGCTGCGGGTGCACACAGGAGTTGTCGACCCCAATGTAGATCTTGTGCGCGTCGAAGTTGACGAAGAGGCCATTGCACGGAGGTGGGCGGTTGCTGATGTTGCGCGCATTATCGTTGACGTAGTCCAGCGAGCCGAATCGTTGAACCAGCCTAGAGACGACACGCTCTCTAGTGGCGATGAAGTTTCCCGTCCAGATCTTGACACCAGCTAGCGCCACTGCTGGCCCCATGGTGGGCGCCAACTATCGTGGTAGTGTCACAGCAGATGCCATGAGTAGGCTAAAGGAGCCAATGTGCACTAGTGGTATTCGTGGAGGGATAGTGCGGTGGATCCGCACACGAAGAACACAAGAACACAACACCTGATATACCCAGGTTCGAGGCTCTCATTTGGAGATAAAACCCTTACTCCTGCTCTAGATCTTATATTATGATCTCTGGATGAATATAAGTGCTCCTTGAGCTGTATCGAGGAGAGGAAGGAGATGAAGGAGATGAAGGGCTCCTTCTCTCTTCTCACTCTAGGGGTTTTCTTTAGCTAAATGGACCGACCCCCTCCTTGGAGGCCCTGGCTCACCTTATCAAGGGGTGGCCAGGTTATAGCTAGGGCTTACATGGCCCGAATATTCTACGAATATGCTTGTTCCAAAATAGTAGTTCGACGCCCTCCTTTTGTTTGTCGCCAGCCTCTGCATAGCAACGGCACAGAAGACACAATGTCTGACCATTGGGGTCAGACACTATCACGTCTGTGACGATCTGTTCTGTCTCTGCTCCTCTGGCATTTGTTGCTAGCCCTTGTCTCTCCCTAGATTCCCTTGAGAGAGACAAGATCACTGACCTTGGGCTGGCTCTCTCCTTGAGCAAGCCAACTCTTGACTCTGCCCCAGTCCGGGTAACTCGGCCAAGTCAGTACCTGCAAAGATGAAACAACCCATACCTACCATATATGTCGAACGAGTCTTGTCGGTGCTGTCCGACTTAGGGTAACCCGGCCGTAACTCGGCCAACCCTCTTATACCTTGGCCGACTCATGCTTTGACCTTTTTATGCCTAGGTGGACCTTGTCCTTATACGTCGGCTTGACCCTACCTAGCGTCATCCCCCGAACTCATATGTTCTTATAATTTGTGATGGATCCACTTGGGAATAACCTTGTCACATCTAGATAGGATGTCTTGTTTACCTCTTTGAGGAATGGTTACTTATCTATCTTTCTTTGGAGAAAGTATTACTTTAGTGTCTTCTCAGTTCGCCACTAGAAGCCTACTCGGTAACAGGAGATGGCCGGGAACTGGCTGCACGCGCGACCGAACGCGTGACGCCGATGAACATGTCCATTGCAAGCTCGCTCCCACCTATCTCCCGGGGCAAGAGCCGCCGCCACCGTGGCGAGGCCAACAGGTGCGGCGGAGATGGGAAAGTGGACAAGGTGGCCGACAGCGGCACGCTGGGTTCCCTCGAGTCGCTCGTTGCAGACGACACACGGGGCTATCTGGTTTATCCTAGAAGTAGCTCATGATGTATCCTACAAACATGCAAAATCTCAATTCGAGATGTTTTGTATTCTTAGCTACACAAAAATGACAAATGTGGGGATTTCAGTATATTGCTTTCATATTAAAAAATCATTTATTTTTATTTTTATGTAGTTTAGAATATAAAACATTTTAAATTAATATTTGACAAGTTTATCCAATACATCGTTAGCTATTTAAAATTTTGTTTCACGGTTTTTTAAAATTTATAAATATAATTTTGGATTTTTCTACTCCCTCCATCCTCAATATAAGGCGCTTAGAGATTAGTCTAATTTTAATGTTTTCTAAGGTTGACTAAGTTTATATATAAAAATATGAATATTTACAATACCGAATCAATATAAATCGATTCACCATAAAGTATATTTTATTAATCAATCTATTCAATATTATAGATGTAAATGTTTTTTTAATTTTTTTTGTTAAAGTTAGTAATATTTGATTTTTAACTAATTCTTATGCGTCTTATATTTTGGGACAGAGAGACTAATATGCAGTCGTAAGAACTTTCTGAACAAAGGCCACAAACAAACGCGATTACTCTCGGGGCAGAAGATGTGCCCATGTCTAACACACGTGACTGGGGTGCACACGTGGACGCGGCCCGTCAGTACTGAACTACTGATACCCTCCCTGATCCATCGTCTTGGCGCGATAAACACCAGAAATCCCAGATACCGCACACGGGAACATCCAGGCCATACAGAGCCCACCCCAACCCCATCTTATCGTTCTTCCGCGCGCAAACGTGTGGCGCCCATCCTAGGCATCCCCACTTTATCTTTGCGCGCCCAAACCCCGCCGCTCCCTAACCTCCCGCAGCAGCAGAAGCGCGCCGTCCCACCGACCGCCCGGCCGTTATTAGCCGCGGAGGGACGAACGCTTAACGCGCAAGTGGTGGCGAGACGTACACTGACCGAAGGCACCGGTGTCCATGGCCCCGACCGTCGCTACCCCTGCCACGGGCGCCGTCGCCTCGCCTGCCGTGAGCGACGTCGGGAAGGCCGCGCGCTCCGTCGGGCTCGGGCTCCCCGCCCTGCCGTCCCTGCCCGGCCTCGCGTTCCACGGCCAGCCCCGTGTCGCCTCCTTCTGTGAGTGACTCCGCACCCGCACAACGGCATGGTACATTCGCGTGACGACGACAACGTACAAACATGGTACTGAACGTTTTCTTTCAGGCAAGAGGCTCGCGAGGAACGTGGTGGGAATGGCCGCCGCCGGGGAGCCAGCGGCGCCGTTGGCGGACAACGCCGAGCTCACCGAGTTCATCAACGCCTTGAAACAAGAGGTAGACGCGGCATATCTCCTCCATCTGAGAAAATATTTGCGAACCATGTGCAGAACTTCGAGTTGATTAATTTAGTTGTGGCACAAGTGACTGACACCGCGTCGCCGCGCGCAGTGGGACAGGGTTGAGGACAAGTACGCGGTCACCACGCTCGCTGTCGCCGCCACGCTCGGCATGTGGAGCGCCGGCGGAGTAGTATCGGTACTGAACACACTCACCTCTCAACCCTTTATAGAGCAAGTGGTTGTTGAAAAATCACTGGAGTAACGAAAGGTTGTGTTGGTGTTAACATTGCAGGCAATCGACAGGCTCCCCGTGGTTCCAGGTCTCATGGAGGTCGTTGGCATTGGCTACAGTGGGGTAAGATCATTTGCAAATTGGAGAAATTGTTACAGTACCATCATAACGTTTATCATTTGCAAATTGTCACATAGTACTATCTCTGTTCCAAAATGTAAGCCTTTACAAGTCTAGCATTCTCTCCTTGCTGCCGATTTTCTACCGAGTTTCGCCATCTGATCTGCTGTTCTGAAATTTCTGATGCAGTACTTTGCGTACAAGAACCTGATCTTCAAGCCCGACAGGTAATACAACACACCCATTTTACCCAACCTGCAAAATGCTCTAACACTCTTAAATAAGGACGGACTCCATGTGCTCAAACAACTCCAATGAATTTTACAGGAAAGCATTCTTCGCTAAGGTCAGGAACATCTACGAGGATATTATCAGCGGCTAGAGAACAAAGTACTTGAACAAGTGCATCCCAATTGAGAGAAGCACAAAGTACTCAGACAGAGACAGTTACTATACTTCTGTACTATATATATTTCAGCATAGCATCTAATGTACTCCCTTCATTCCATAAAATTTGGCTCATATTTGTCTAGATTCGTATGTATCTAGACTTGTTTTAGTAGTAGATACATACAAATCTAGACAAATGTGAGTCAAAGTTTCATAAAACAGAGGGAGTAATCCTTACAGAATGTATATCGGAATAAGTTGGACATATTGACGATAAAAACTTTTGATCTGTTTAGCCACCATGTCTCTTAATATGCTCGAGGTAAGGTTTGACCTTCCCATGTTTAGCCACCATGTCTCTTAATACGATGGGGTTGGACATATTTGAGATATGCATAACTTGGAAAATTGCCTCGAGAGTCTTGACTCGACAGGTGATGTCCATCAAGTTGACCAGTGCTTTGTTAGCAGACTGTGGACTTTAATATGTGTATAATCTCTGTAACCAGACAGCTAATGTCCTGTTTTGTAGCGCATGAACTGGAAAGAAACAAACTTAACGGGATTGAGCGGTTGACAGCTGAACCTACTAGGGAAATATATATAGGAGAATAATTGGTTGATCCAGTGCATACCATTTGATAATACTGAAAATAGAGTGGACTGGAGCTGGCATCCCTATATCTTACCTTGCAAGTGTTGTGCAGCTTGCGCTACTCCCCCCATGTCACAAGAAGATTATAGAACTTTGACTATAGATGTTGTTTCGGCTATTTAGAGTGAGAAGCTGTAGCATATTCAGATTTGTCTCAAAAGTATATTCATAATAACTTGTACTTTATTAATTTACCTTTTAAAAATATATACAAAAATTTAGAAGAGAGTTGTTTTTCTTGAAACATATTGCTATTGAGTATCTTGTAATTAGGATTAGTGATCAAAATAAAAATTTGAAGACCGTGTCAATATTCGAAGGGACATTTGTTTCTCATGCGGAGGGATTATTTGCTAAGAGTAGCCAATGTGAACTGAACCTTGAATTTTATGGTTCATCAAGAGTGTCTTTAGTCGTGATGTTATTGTAAGATGTTGGTTGCTCAAGATGCCGGCCATGAAGAACAAACCATATGATGCAGAGTTGTTCAAGGCCTAGGTGGGCTAGAGACCCCGACTCCATAAAACCAAGACCAAAGCCTATAAGTCTCAAAAACTCATGGCATCATCCTTAGTGTGTGGAAACTGTAAATATTTGTTTTTATTATATGCAGATATGATTTTCTTCCTTTTTACCCACGGCATTGGTAAATACACGATGCTCTACGCATGGATACATTTCTAAAGGTGTAAGTTTGTCTTTTTAATATGAATATATAATGTTAGATTGGTAAGAAATAACAAACAATGATGATGAAACAATTTTACAAAAATCTAATAGTGTGTTCTCACCTTTTATTCATGCTCCAAGTTTTTGGTCGTGGATGTAGCGTCACGGGTCCTATGTCGCTGCCTTCACTATACAAATGTAGTTCGATTCGTTGCCTACAATGCAAACCCTAGTGAGCAGCCTAACCTCACAAAACACTGACCAAGAATGCTGGAGCCAAGAACAACAGGCCACCTGAGAACCCCGACGACTATATGAATATAGAGACCCCACGGTCTAGCCAGCCTCCCAATCCTATGTTCGTCAATAGCGTTGGATTGACGTTCTTGTGAGCGTCGGCATATTAGGAGCGACTGCACCCAACAACGGCTCCTAATACGCCCTCCAATAGATTTTTGCTATTTTTAAAATACAACCATGTTTCCTAATCACAACCATATCTTACCTAAACATATAAATAAAATAATTCATACGATAATAAAATTATATTACATATCTCGATCTAGACAAATGTTTGGGTTTACTGGGGGTCACAAATGTTCAACTAGATCATCAATTCCAACCGAAAACATCCCATTCTTCATGAATTTACTTTATCATCATTATCTTTTCCTTGTTCACATCGCTAGCCTTCAGCAGATCAAACAAGATGTATTTCAGCCTCTTCTTCTCCTACTTCAGTTCTTTCTTTTCCTAATCTAGTTTCTTCTTCTCTTCCTTCAGCTTGTCCTTTCCTTCTTCATCTTCTTTAACTCGGTATGGGAATGCTCCTCACAACTCCCCTTCAACTTTGCGATATTTATCTCCCGCACCTGTTTCTTAGTGTCACCGGTCCACTTCTTCGCACTAGCTAATAAACTAGTGTATTTCTTATCCACGTTATTCTTCCCTTCAAACAAATTCTTGACCAACAAACCATTATGAATTTTCTCTTCAATTCTTACAATGTTGGTGTTCTCGTACATGTCCTACAAGTAGATAGTGCATTCTGCAGTGTTATAGGTCACTCAGGATGAACCCATACAAAGTCATGATTTATGACATCATATGAATATAAATTCTAAGAAAATTTGGTTTTACAACTATTAAAAGTTATAATATTTATTACAAATAGATAACCAAGTAGGTACATCGTGATTTGCATAGGCATATAACCGTCTGCCTATGTTTGTCTCTTTAAAAGCAACGACTTTCTTCGGCCACACTTGTGGAGGAAACAAAGCTCAGTTGAATCTAGGGACGGAGCCATGAAAGTTATACAAGAGGACCAATTGCATGTAAAATAACTTGGAGGGACCATGTAGGTAAATTTAGGTATATTTGGAGGTTAAATCTACACATTAACTAGGGTGCTTTCAAAAAAATCCACCAAGAGGGGGCCATGGCCCCAGCTTGCCCTGCCTCCGTTACTAGAAAACAGCTAAAACAACATTGAATCGAGGCTTAATATAGGGAAACTCAAAAAATCCCAAATCGGCACCCTCCTAAATCCTATATTTTAATGTGGAAGAAAAATTCACATCGCCTAGCCATGACTTGTTGGATGTCTCTCAGCTGTTCCAACTCGGCATGTCGATGACGGAGGCGAACATGAGGACAAGGATAGACGGTGTGGTACGAGCTGCCAACGGTGGCAGCAATTCTGCGGGGAGTGGGAGAGGAGGCAAGCACATGAGAGACGAGGTAGGGTGGGGAGGGCAAGGATTCCCAGCTGGGTCGCTACCGTGTGGGTACCATCTATCTGTATCTTACTTGGTCGCATGTCCGGCACTCAGGACACTCCACATGAGATGGGGTGTCGTGGGAGTGTCAGACCATTTATTGGGTCGTGGCGGACAACAACACTCTACTAGGGCCTTGGCTGGACGCCGATTTCTTGTTTGATGATCCAATAGCCCTATTGAGAGGCTGGTCGGAGATGCTCTTTTAGGTCACATGGAGATATACTGCCTCATCATCTTATGCATGTCCGGCGTAGTGAGAAGTTACATTTGTTCAGATGGTCATGGCTAGTGGTGGGGCGATGTTGATGTAGGGAACGCCGCTCCACAACTTTTAGATAATCACTGGACACAAATTTCTGCAAGGCTTAAATTAGGAACTTTAGACCATTTTGCCCCCCGAGAAATCAAATTTTGTATCCCCAACCACCAGAGTTTCTTGGCAAGCTCCGCCAGAAGCTATGGCAATGGATTTTGGGCCACTACCACGGGTTATTGACTAGTTCAAATAATCTGAAATTAACGGGTGAACTAGTTCCTCTAATCTAATTGGCTTTAATTTCCGTGTAAAATAACGGACGTAGAACATAGAAGCACCAAGCGTATGAGTATAAGAATTAGTTTCACCTACGATACAAAAATTGTGGTTTTTACAAAACATATTTAAAAGTAGCATGAAAATTTTATTTAGTATACTATTCCCTCAATTTTAAAATATAAGATGTTTTAGCTTTGTGAGGGGAGTGTACCCTTTTGGTGTGTAGGTTCACTCCAAATCTAAATGAACCTACATCCTAAAAAAGGTTTAGATATGCTCGTTTCACAAAGCTAAAACATCTTATATTTTAAAACGGAGGGAGTACATATGAATAACTTTCTTGTGTTGTATGAAGAAATTTAATAGCAGAGCATAGAAAATCATGCATAATAGAAAATCAAAAGTCAATGGGCCACGCATGGGGAACTCCTATTTAGCGCTTACTGCATGGCTTTAGCTCGCTCTGCCTTGTATCCTTCCGTCATTGGCCTCTTCCAAATGCGGCCTATATAACAGGTAAATTTCGTTTTTTCCTTATTTTTTCTTATTTTTTTTTAATATATTTTTTCTCATTTTCGGTTTCAAAATAAAAAAAGTCTGTTTTCTTTCTAAATCTTAACTTTATTAGACCTGAAAATTGCAAAATCTATACTTTATTTAAAATACTTTTTATATGCACATTTCTGAAAATATGAACATTTCTCAAAACCGTACATATTTTAAATTTGGACATTTAAAAATCTTCATATTTTTCAGATATGAAGATTTGTCAATTCTGAACATTTTCAAAATCTAAACATTTTTAAAATTTAAATTTGTTTAAACATAAAAAAATTAAATCTAAATATTTTCAAAATCTGAAATTATTTCAATACCTAAACGTTTTTATCTGAACAAAAAAGAAACAGAAAAACGAAAAACAAAACATGAAAAACGAAAAACATCATCAAAGCTGCGCTAATGGGCAGGCCCAACGCGTGCGCCGGCGTTAGAGGAGCACACGCAGGTGTTGAGCAGCAAATAGGGTTCAGGCGTCGCTCGCGTTCCTCCGGGCTTTAACGGGCCACATAGGAGGCGCTTCCAAATTATGTTTCTGCCATGTCGTGGTTTCCACAGTTCACTTTTGACTAAAATGGAGATTCTATCCCGCGACATGTAAAACACGGAGGCACGTCTAGCTTGGCCGAGACACGGTCGCATCCATGATACATCATGCACTGCCGCTCACCTCGCAGCTGTATGCACCATCTCACGCATGTCTTGGGAATCAGATCAACTCGATGCACTGCGTGGTGACGGTGTCTGGATTACGGAGACCAGATCACCAATTAATCAAAACAGCTCGATTTGGTTAGCGTCGTGCGCGCCTCAAATCCATATGCCCATGAATCGACGACGACCTCGCACTTGCATCCTCATCATCTTAATAGATCAGCTCCTCGGCCTCGTAACTCGATCGTAGTATATATACACCTAACCCTCGTCGTTACCAACCGTGCTCAGCTCCTCCTTAGCTCAGACTCAGAGTAGTAGCTAATCAAGAGGTGCACCGGCCATCTCTCACGCGCGCGGTGGTACGGTGTTGGTTGATCTTGGAGATCGATGGCGATGAGAGGAATGCTGGTCGCCGTCGTGTCAGCCCTGCTCCTGCAGGCAGCCTGCGTCGCCGAGGCGCAGACCCTCAAGCTCGGGTATTACAGCCAAACATGCCCGTCCGCCGAGTCCATCGTCTTCGACGAGGTCCAGAAGGCGTCGAACATCGACAAACGCACGCCGGCCGCCCTGCTCCGGCTGCACTTCCACGACTGCTTCGTCAATGTAAGCTACTACTACTAATAAGCGCGCGCTTTTCAGGCCACGCGCGGGTAGTACATCTACTGACCGGGACGCGTCCGTATTTTAATTGGTCTGTGTTTTCAGGGCTGCGACGCGTCGGTGCTGCTGGAGTCCAGCGACAACCAGGCGGAGAAGAACGCGGCGCCGAACCAGAGCCTCCGGGGGTACGACGTCATCAACAAGGCCAAGGCGAGGATCGAGGCCGTGTGCAAGCAGAGGGTCTCCTGCGCCGACATCCTCGCCTACGCCGCCAGGGACAGCGTCAGGATCGCGGTACGTGCGTGCGTGAGCTTCAACCTGTTACCGACTGATGATGATCTCACTGGCCGACCAAAATGGGGATAAATTCGCAGACTGGCGGGTACAACTACAACTACAAGGTCCCCGGCGGGAGGCCGGACGGCACCGTGTCCAAGGCGAGCATGGCCCTCGCCAACCTCCCTCCTCACAACCAGCGGAACGTGCAGATGCTCGCCAAGTCCTTCACCAACAAGAACTTGACCATGGATGACCTCATCGTCCTCTCAGGTGCGTAAACAACGACCTCATCGCCGTCCTGCTCGATCGCCCCAACAAATTGTTAAACCAAAACCTCATTGATCTTTTGGCACAGGCGCGCACACGCTCGGGGTGTCGCGGTGCGGCACGTTCCAGTACCGGCTGATGAACGACCAGGACAAGGGCATGAACGCGACGTTCCGGAACGATCTCAGGCGTCAGTGCAACTACAACGCGAACAACGTGGTGCCCCTCGACGCCGGCAGCACCTACGCGTTCGACACCAGCTACTACGCCAACGTGCTCGCCAACAAAACCGTACTCGAGTCCGACGCCGCGCTCAACTCGCCATCCACCGTCGCCAGGGTGAGGCAGCTCAAGGATCCCTACACGTTTATCCGCAGCTTCGAGGCGGCAATGGGGAGGATGGGGGCCCTCCGCACCAGCAACCCGGGAAAGGTCCGCGACTACTGCTGGAAGGTCAGGACGTGAAGATAGCTACAACGTGGTTTGACGCGTGCCCCTCGATTGACGATTGAATTCATTTCTTCCAGATCTTTTCTTCTGTGCCTTCCACCAATTTTATTACAGTAGCATGTAACATCCGTCGTTCTGGGATTTGGGGGTATCCATTCGATCAGTACGAACGTACGTATGATAATAATTTTTCTTTTCTCTTTTTTCTTTCTGCGAGGCTGATTCGGTCGTGCGTTACATTTTTTCTTTTGTTGAGAGACCATGTAATTTAACCAGGACCGGCTCTATGTTTTTCAGGGCCCTAGGCAAAGTCGGCGGCATGGGCCCTTAAGGCTAACGTATATAGAGACATATTAGAAAAAATTATCATATATGTATCTACTGGTACTTTTAAAATAACTAAAAGTTAACATCCAACCAAACATTTTATTCTCAAAATATAATAAATAGTATTTGTTGCTGGTTTGATTACCTCAAATAAGAAATAATTCCAATGATAATAAGTCAGGAGTGAGGATCAGAGCCTGCCGCTGGTGAATTGGTGATCCCCGATAGACGATAGATGACCTGCGAATCTGCGATCGTCGATCGAGTCAGGGAGATAGGGCCCTAGAGATCGAGGCACGGAGTCCGACCGATTTTCGAATAGTCGAGGAGAAGAGAAGAGAAGGGAGATCATAAGTTCGCGACGCATTGTAACTCATGCGGCCAGCGCCGTAACGCATTGTAACTCGTAAGCCTTGTGCCTCGTGTCGTAGTGAGCCTTTTTGATTTCCTGCTCGACGCGTTGTGTCTGGTTTTCAGGGCCCTACTCGTTTCTCGCGTCGTGGGCACCAGATGTATACCCATATATATATATACATCTTCTGTTCGCAAATAAGTGGGCACCAGATGTATACCCATATATATATACATCTTCTGTTCGCAAATAAGTGGCGTTTAGCCAAGTTAAAGTTTATTAAATTTGACTAACTTTATAGATAATATAGCAACATATATTACTCCCTCCGACCCATATTAGTTGGCTCAACTTTGTCTAAATTTGGATGAATCTAGACACTATTTATTCATCCTAATTTTAATAAATCCAAGTCAACTAATATGGATCAGAGGGAGTACATCAGATTAACATATCATGAAACTAAATTTTAAAACACATCTATTGGTAATAATTTAGAGTCATAAGTATCACTACATTTTCTATAAAAATTTGTCAAACATTGTTAACTTTGACTTAGAACAAGGTTAGAAGTACATTTATTTGCATACAATGGAAGTACATGATACAAATTTGTGGGCCCCCTCCGGCCGTGGGCCCCTGGCCAATGCCAGGGTGGCGGCCCCTCAGCGCCGGCCCTGAATTTAACCGAGAATTCGTTAATATTTATGCAAGGATTGTTCCGATGAGCGAACAGAAGTGCTTCACAACTATTCATTTATTTCGTCCAACTTTACAGTTTATGTGATGAGCAATCTAAAGAACACCACGAGAAGCTAGGAATAGGAATGATTCTTAGAAAGCGGAGAAACCTCTTCTCTTTGCGTGAATGACTCCTTTTTAGGACGTGAAAGCAGGTTTTTCCACTGTTTTTGCCCTTGGCTCCCCTTGTCTCCGACGCCCAATCCGCGCCTAGAGGCGGGGAACCCGGATCTACCTCTTTTATGAAGGTAGTTTGCAAAATAAAAAGTTGTATCTAACGAAGAATTTGGCGTAGCATAGAAATAAGACTACCATGTGTTAGGCCATGTCCCTCCACGTGGAGGTGTGTTGGCAGCCCAACATCAGCCCGTGAAGGCCAACACGTTTCAACCGTTGATCGAGGTTCGTATCCAACGGCTGAGGTGCTCTTTGGGAGAGGAGTAGAAAAGAAAACCCTAGCCACCCTTGGTGGCTGTGTGTGGGAGAAAAATAGCAAGTGAGAGAAGCAAGCCAACGTGGCTGCTGCTGAGAGAGGGTGAGAGAATACACAAGAACACCACAACCTAGTGAGAAGAAAGGAAGAAGAAGGAGAGGTGATTTCTGTCCAGATTTCTGAGATCGGACCGGTCTGTCTTCAAGCTGGTGTTTGGAGGCCCAAACGTGCTTGGATTTGCTCCAAACTTGGTGAGCTCGTTCCTTGATTTGAGTACTTCGATCTGGTTAGCTGGTTTGAGATTTGAGTCAGTATAGCATCAGATTTGGAAGCGGTTTATTCAGTTCGGACTGCTGCAGTTTTAGCACAGAGCAGTTTTGGTAGACGAACAGTTTGGGCAGGCAAACGGTGTCCGATTGACCTGAAATTTGGTGTGTATGTTGGGTACTCGTATGTCAGCTTGTCTACCAAGTTTGGTGCTGATTGGATCTACGGTTTAAGAGCAGTTTGCTGATTACCGGAGGGGACATAATCTGAGATACTCGGCTTTGCTGTAATCTTTCTCTCAAGTGGTTGTTCTTGTTGTTGCCGGTTGGCAACATGCTGAGTGTGTTGTATATCTTTAGATGTTCTAGAGAAGACTCTGTACCCAGGTTTCTCATAGTGAAGCTCGTGTGGATCGATTAGTCCACACCCGTGGTTTTTTCCTCTTCACCTTAAGGAGGTTTTTCCACATAAATCCTTGTATCACCCGTGTATGTGCTCGTTTTTTTATTTCCTCAGAGTTCATCGCAGGTAGGAGCGAGGAGGTTGTGTGTCTCTTCCTCCCCCAACAAAGTGGTATCAGAGCTGAGGTTCAGTTTTGTATTTAGTTTCAGAGCAACATATGTTTTGGGCTGATTGCATTTGCTTGTGGTGAAAGATGAAAGTGAATACCAACAGAATGATTTCTTTGAATAGTACAAATTATCAATCTTGGAAGTGCAAGATGAATGACCTGTTATATGTGAAGGATTATTGGATGCCGGTATTCTCCACTGAGATGCCCAGTGATATGAAAGAAGATCAGTGGGAGGTACTTCATCTCCAAGCTTGTGGGTTCATCCGACAATGGGTGGATGACAATGTTTTGAACCATATCATTGAGGAGACACATGCACGTACCTTATGGCAGAAATTGGAGGAGCTATATGCCCACAAAGAAGGTACCAACAATATGTTCTTGATCAAGAAATTGCTGTGTTCGAGGTACGAGGGCACTCCAATTGCAGATCATGTAAATGAATTTCAGGACATTATAAATCAGCTATCTTCAATGTGAATTACATTTGAAGATGAAGTGAGAGCCTTGCTGCTACTTGGCTCATTACCGGACACTTGGGAGACCTTTAAGGTCACCGTGTGCAATTCAGCACCTAATGGAGTTGTCACTTGGAACCTTGTGAAGACCAAGGTACTAAATGAAGAGTCCAGAAAATTGCTGATAAGGACGGTTCTTCTTCACATTCAGAAATGTTAGTGACCGAGTCACGGGGGAGAAGCAAGAGCAAAGGTCCGAGTAAGGGAGGAGAAAGAAGTAGAAGCAAATCAAGAGGCAAAGACAAGTATGCTGGTGTTATATGCCATCACTGCCGTGAGAAGGGTCACATCAAGTGGCATTGTGAACAATGGAAGAAAGACAAAAAGAAAAACAAGAAAGTTAGGAAAAAACCGATAGTGATAATGATAGTGAGGGAGGCCGGATTGCTGCGGTAGAGGAGATCATGTTTCTCATGCATGAAGAACATGATGGCAGCAGTGTTTCCACCACTGAGGAGAGGATCACTGTAGTTTCTGATGATACCATCAGCCTTGCAGATGGTGATGAGATGACTTGGATTCCGGATAGCGGTGCTACCATACATGCTACATCTTGTAGAGATCTCTTCACCAACTACACAGCAGGTGATTTTGGTGTTGTAAAGATGGGGAACAATGATAGAGCAAAAATCATTGGAAAGGGAGATGTGCACTTGGAGACTGAAAATGGTACGACACTAGTCCTCAAGTCGGTGAGGCATGTTGAGGTCCTTCGGCTCAACATTATCTCAGTTGGATTGCTTGATAGAGATGGGTACTTGAGCAGATTTCGAAATGAACAATACAAGCTCACCAAAGGAAATTGGATTGTTGCAAAAGCTAACATGGTTTCAGTTTTGTATCATGTTCATGCTAAAATTTTTGCTGTTTGTGTTAATGCATTGCAGAAAGAGGATGTGCGTGCCTTATGGCACAAGAGACTTGGGCACATGAGTGATAAGGGGATGACGGTGCTAGTGAAGAAAAATTTGTTGAAGGGTGTTCACATCAAGAATTGTTCAGATTGTCTAGCGGGGAAGCAACACATAGTTGCATTTAAGAGTCAACCTCCTCACAAGAGGCCCGAGGTGCTGGACTTGATACATTCCAATGTTTGTAAAATGTCGGTGAGGTCATTGGGTGGAGCAAAGTACTTTGTCACATTTATTGATGACTTTTCCAGGAAGGTTTGGGTTTATGTTTTGAAGAACAAACATCAAGTACTAAGTGTATTCAAGCAATTCCAAGTCTCAGTTGAGAGAGAAACTAAGAAGAAGATCAAGTGCATTCGCACTGATAATGGGGGAGAGTATATTGGACCATTTGATGCCTATTGCAAGGAACAGGGAATTCGACACCAATTTACTCCTCCAAAGACACCACAACTGATTAGTCTTGCTAAGAGGATGAACATGACAATTTTTGAGAGAGTTAGATGCTTGCTATCGAGTGAAAAGCTGCCTAAACATTATTGGGGTGAGGCTTTGTCGACTGCAATTTATCTTATTAATTTCTCACCAAGTTATCCATTGCAGGGAGATGTTCCAAACAAGGTCTTTTATGACAAGGATGTCTCGTTTGAGCACCTGAAGGTTTTTTGGTGCAAGGCCTTTGTTCATATCCCTCAAGATGAAAGGTCAAAGCTTGATTCAAAGACACGATAGTGTATATTTCTTGGCTATGGAGGTGATCAGTTCGGCTATAAGTGGTATGATCCAATAGTAAGAAAGGTTTCGAGAAGCCATGATGTTGTGTTTGTTGAAGACCAAACAATTGAGGATATTGTGAAGACAAAGGTGCAGGTTCTGGAGAAAGTTTCGGTACATGTTTCTACTAAAAATAGCAGCAAGACATATCTGATTCTGACCCAGTTCCTGCAGATTCAGCTGAAGAAGAAGCTGAAGGTGATGATGTAGAAGATGTGCAAAGTGATTTACATAGTGGTACAGGTGAGGATGCTCCCCAGCAGCAAGATTATGATGCTAAAGAAGATGATCATGATCAATAAGAACCTGAACCAGATAGTCCACCAGCTGCTCCACTCAGACGGTCCAGCCAAGACCGTGTTCCTTCCACCATGTACGATTCAGACCAATATGTGGTGTTATTGTCTGATGGTTCAGAACCTGAGTGCTTTCAAGATGCAATGAAAGATGAGAACAAGAAGGAGTGGAATAAGGCTATGCAAGAAGAGATGGATTCCTTGCATAAGAATCATACTTATGAGCTGGTGAAGTTGCCCAAGGGCATGAAAGTTCTAAAGAACAAGTGGATCTACAAAATCAACCAAGAAGAGCACACGTCACATCCAAGGTACAAGGCCAGGCTAGTTGTAAAAGGATTCAGCCAGAGAAAAGGTATTAACTTTGATGAAATATTTTCTCCGGTGATGAAGATGACATCAACCCGAATGATCCTTGGCATGATAGCAAGTCTCAACTTGGAGGTTGAGAAAATGGATGTGAAGATAGCTTTCCTTCATGGAGAGTTGGAGGAAGTAATCTACATGGAGCAACCTGGGGGGTTTCTTATTAAAGGCAAAGAAGACTATGTGTGCAAATTGAAGAAAAGTCTCTATGGCCTGAAACAAGCACCAAGACAATAGTACATGAAGTTTGAATCTGTCATGGGGGAGCAAAGCTACAAGAGGTGTAGGTCAGACCATTGTGTGTTTATTCAGAGGTTCTCAGGTGATGATTTTATTATGTTAATGCTCTATGTTGATGATATCTTAATTGTTAGCAAGAATGTTTCTAGGATTGCTAGACTAAAGAAAGAGTTGAGCAAAAGTTTTGCCATGAAAGACTTAGGTCTAGCAAAGTGTATTCTCAGCATGAGAATTGAGAGAGAAAAAATATCTAACAAGTTGTACTTGTCTGAAGAAAAATATATTGAGAAGGTACTTCGCAAGTTCAAGATGGACAAGGCAAAGGAAGCGAGTTGTCCACTTGCACCTCATTTCAAGTTGAGTAAAATGCAATGTCCCACCAATGAAGAGAGGGAAAAGTAAATGCAGAAAGTTCCTTGTGCTTCAGCGATTGGGAGTTTGATGTATGCTATGGTGTGCACACGGCCTAACATTTCTCAAGCGATTAGTACTATGAGCAGATTTATGTCCAATCCAGGAAAACCATATTGGGAAGCCGTGAAGTGGATTTTGAGGTATCTCCAGGGAAACACTAATATGAAGCTTTGCTTTGGTGGTTGTGAGCCCAAGCTGATTGCATATTCAGATTCAGACTTAGCTAGATATGTCGATGGAAGGAAGTCTACTTCAGGTTATTTGATTACCCATTCAGGGGGAGCAGTGGTATGGCAAAGCAGGTAACAAAAGTGTGTGGAGATGAATACAACTAAGGCCGAGTTCATTGCAGTAAATGAGGCGAGCAAGGAGCTATTGTGGCTAAAACGATTGGCTTGTGAGCTTGGTTTTGAGCAAGACAAGTATGTGCTGTTTTGTGACAACCAAAGTTCCATTCACCTAAGTAAGAATGCAAGTTTTCATTCGAGGTCGAAGCATATTGATGTGCGTTATCATTGGATTCGAGATGCGTTGAATGCCAAGAAAATGCAAATTGAGAAGGTGCGCACAGATGACAATGGGGGGGGGGTGATATGTTGACCAATGTGGTGACAAGAGGAAAGCTCGAGGTATGCCGTCGGCTCACCGGCATGACTGCTGGTTGGCAGTGAGACCCTCTATGATGTTGAGAGGGGGAGTTTGTTGGGTCATATCCCTCCACTTGGAGGTGTGTTGGCATCCCGTGAAGTCCAACATTTTTCAACCGTTTATCGAGGTTCGTATCCAACGGCTAAGGTGCTCCTTGGGAGAGGAGTAGAAAAGAAAACCCTAGCCACCCTTGGTGGTTGTGTGTAAGAGGAAAATAGCAAGTGAGAGAATCAAGCCAACGTGACTGCTGCTGAGAGAGGATGAGAGAACACACAAGAACACCACAACCTAGTGAGAAGAGACGAAGAAGGAGAAGTGATTTATGTCCAGATTTCTGAGATCTGACTTGTATGTCTTCAAGATGGTGTTTGGAGACTCAAACGTGCTTGGATTGGCTCCAAACTTGGTGAGATTGTTCGTTGATTTGAGTACTTCGATGTGGTTAGCTGGTTTGAGATTTGGGTCAGTATATCATCAGATTTAAAAGTGATTTATTCAGTTCGGACTGCTACAGTTTCAGCACAGAGCAGTTTTGGTAGAAGAACAGTTTGGGCAGGCAAGCTGTGTACGATTGACCTAAAATTTGTTGTGTATGTTGGGTACTCGTATGTCAGCTTTTCTACCAAGTTTGATGCTGATTGAATCTTCGGTTTAAGAGCAGTTTGCTGATTACCGGAGGGGACAGAATCTGAGATACTCTGTTTTGCTATAATCTTTCTCTCAAGTGGTTGTTCTTGTTGTTGCCAGTTGGCAATGTGCTGAGTGTGTTGTTTATCTCTAGATGTTCTAAAGAAGACTCTGTACCCAGCTTGCTCATAGTGAACCTCGCGTGGACCGGTTGGTTCACACCCGTGTTTTTTCCTCCTCACCTTGAGGAGGTTTTTCCACGTAAATCCTTGCGTCACCTGTACATGTGCTCGTTGTTTTATTTCTGCTGCATATGTGCTTGATTGAAACTATCCTCGGAGTTCACTGCAGGCAGGAGCGGGGAAGTTGTTTGTCTATTCCTCCCCCAACACCATGTCCCTACATCCTTCCGGGTGTTGCCGTCAGGTGACATCGGGGAGTTTGTGGTGTTTTGTTCACCAATAATCCTAGGGCCGTACTAAGCGTCCCCTGGGGGATAATTCCCCCAAATCTCCCGGGTCCCCGTACCGCCACGTGTCCTTAAAAAATGTCTAAATCCTTCTTTTGCTACATTAAGTTCCTTTTTGGTACAAATTGTCATGTTTTTGCTACATGTAGAAAAAACTGTTCGACTCAGAAAATAGAAAAAAGACTAGACCTCGCCGGAGACTTTGTAGCAAAAAAATTCCTAATATAGCAAAACCAATTTCGTCGGATATCTCGCCGGAGACTTTCGCCAGGATATCTCGCTGGAGACTTTGTAGCAAAATATTTGTGCTGCTATAGCAAAAACAGAAACGGTGTGTAGCAAAAAATGTTAGCAACTGCAGTAAAAAAATCAGACATCGCCGGAGACATCGCTGGAAACCTTGTAGCACAAAAGTTGCTACTCAGTAAAACAATTTCGCCGGAGATTATCGTCGGCCATCTTGTACCAAAACTTTTATAGTAATATAGCAAACACAAATAATAGTTGTAGCAAATATATATATGTATGTAGCAAATCACGCGGTGTAGCAAAAAATCCCCTACACGAAAATTCGCCTCCCCATATGTAGCAAATTTGCCGGTCGTCGGTAGCAACGTTGATGGCCATCGGTAGCTAAAACCCTGACCGTTCGTAGCAAAATCTACCTGTGGTAGGTAGCATGCACGTGGTCACCACATCAAACCACTGTTCCTCGCCGTAGGATTGAAGCTGCCAAAGCTAGTACAAGCCCAAATCACATGCGCGAATCAAGATCTGAACTCTGCAATTGCAGGAAGGCAACAATGCCAAGATAGGAGGCAGGAGTTGGGCCAAGTAAGGCAACAATCAAAAGACCCACACGAGCCAACTACACTAGATCGGCGAGGTGGCCCCGAGCATCTCGTAGCCGAGGACGTCGTGGAGCTCGTCGTCGGTGATCCAGTCGAGCACGAGCACGATCCCCATGGCGAAGGCAGCGTCGAAGGTAGCCCGCACCCACGACACGAACATGTCCCGACCCAGTAGCACGTGCGCGTCCTCGTCCACCTTCCTGCGCACCTCTGCCACCACCACCTCCTCAGCCCCTTCCTCGTCCTCCCCGTCGCTGGAGGCCACCACGATGACGCGGCAACAACGCCTGGGGAACGATCCGTCGACCCGGAACTCGACTACGGGGGCGAGGAGGAGGTCGACGAGGACCCTGGATCCGGCCCCACCGAGGATGGAGGAGCGGCGCACGGAGAAGAGCGGTTTCTGCCCGAGGCCCCACCGCATGACCCGGGGGATGGAAAGGAGCGATCCCCCAGGGGAACAATATCCTTTTCCATACTCCTACACCTAATGACGCCTTGCTATAGAATTTGCTTACGAACACGATGTGTAGATGGATGATTGGATGGGATGGCATGCAGTTGGGCCGCCAAAATCTCCCGCGGATGCTAACTGAATGGCACGTCAGCTGATGGCTCTGAAATATAGCCATCCACGTCCATATTTAAACTGGATATTAGTCATAATTTGATGAAATATCACTCTAAATCCTGCCACTAATGCCTAATATTCAAAGGGATATGCAATCATTTCTTTTATATTTTTCCTGCACAGATAATGTCATTTAAAGAAAGGAATCACTACATTAAAGTCAAAGATATGATATTTCTAACAACCAGAAGAAACCAGGAGCCATGAAGCGGAGGCAGACGCTTTAACGACGAACTATACGACCGGAGCAAAATTCCGGCCATATAGCTCCGGTCGTATAGTTGGCTCCGCCACCGTTAGGTCAAACAAAACAACTTTCGTGAAGGGACCCCTATATAAAGAAGCCTCAGGCGACGAGAAAACAAGCCAAACCTTGCCAAAAGTCTCTGCCACAGATCTCCAGCCGCCTCCAGATCTCAAAACCCTTCTCCGTCTCCATAGCCATATCCACCACTTGTAATAGTAGATCTCTTCTTCAATTGGTGACATTGTAATACTATTTTCTATCAATTTCATGATTTCCACTACAATGTTTATGATCTTTGATCTTATCTCTATGTGTGAGTAATTCTTCTTGGGCTAAGGGCTTCGGCCTAGCCATGTAACGTTTGTGCATGTTATTTATCATAGATGGGATCGTGTATTTGTTTGTATGACATGATGATTATTGTATCCTATCTTACATCAATCCAAGGACTTGTTAGGTACCCAAGACCCAGAGGGTTGAGCCAGGTATAGAGAGTATGAGTAATGACTGATCTGCAGGTTGGAAACCCTAGTGACAGAAGGGGTAGTACGACTGTATGTGAGGGATTTACTTGGGATTAACAGTGACATCACTATGCATATCATTAGTTCTCTTTCTTCTATGGATGAGACTAGTAGGTTATTGCTATAAGCGGTTGCGGAGGCAATAGAAATTATGGATGCACTGCCCACATATAATTTATCTTGCTCTAACAAGTACATCCATACTTTATTTCTATCTTTAATTCCCATCAGATGTTTTGCATAGCTACAGGTGAAACCAAACGCCCTAGGCCATCTCTCTACATCATTGACAACAACAAAAAGACGCAAGCTATTAGTCCGGTAAAAACACAAAGGAATTCTAAAACTCTCGAAGGTCCGTTAAAGTAACTTCACTACGCATTCGCTTCTTGAGGATTCGATAACCTAGGTCTATTAGGGAAAAAGAAGCTATACAAAATCCGTAATCCGGATCAAAGGTATCAACCCTTTTTCTGTCGACGTTGCCGGAGAAGCAATAGCTACCCTGGTGAGGTTATTAGGAACCTTGCTAGTTTTAATTCTTGTTTTTAATTTTGTTAGTTTGCTTTTAGTCTTTATTTGATAAACCAAAAAAATTAGTTAGCCTTTAAAATTCTTGCTTTTACTATTATAATTCTTTGTTTAAGAAAACCCCAAAACATAGGAAATATGGCTGAAAAGAAGCTTGGGGAGTTTGCTACTCCCAACAATGATTATTTATGTACTCCTATTACTCAGCCGTCATTGGCTGCTGATGACTATGAAATTAAGCCCCATTATTTAAGTTTGGTTCAACTAAATCAATTTGGAGGCTCTACATTTGAAGACGCAGGTATGCACTTGAATACTTTCACTAAAATATGTGATATGATGCATATTAAAGACGTTGACCCCGATGCGGTTAAATTGCGTTTATTTCCATTCTCTCTAAGAGGGAGAGCAAAATAATGGTTGCTATATTTGCCTAGAAATACTATTACATCATGGGTGGGATGTACTTCTTTATTTATGACTAAATTTTTTCCCACCTGCAAAGACTATGCAACTCAGATCTAATATTCCTGTCTTTAGACAGGAAGAGCGTGAGCCACTAGCGCTTGCATGGGAGAGGATGAAAGAATGCATGAGAAATTGTCCTAGTCATGGGATGGAAGACTGGTTAATTCTCCATTTATTTTATAATGCTCTGAACCCTGTGTCTAAGTCTATGCTTGATACTGCAGCTGGAGGAATGTTTATGGGTAAACATATTACCGAAGCAAAGCAGCTGCTAGACAATATGCAAGACACCCATGCCCAATGGCATGTGGATAGATCAAACATGAATAAGGTGAACTCCATTTCACCACAAGAAAATGAAGAACTCAATGCCAAGTTGGATGAGCTCATATTAGCCGTAAAAGGTAAGGAAACCCAGGTAAGAGCCACCCCTGAAACAAATATTAAAGAAATAGATTTTGTAGCTCGTAATGATTATAACCCTACTTGGAAGAATAATTACAATCCTAACTTTCAGAAACATTATTCTAGTCCTACAAGTAATTCTAATAATAATATGGGAACTAGTAATGGTAGTCTCCAAGAAACACTAAAGTCTTTTATAGACTCACAAAATGAACAAAACAATATTCTTGTAAAATAACGGAGAACCATGATGCTATGCTTGGTAAATTATCTAACCAAGCTATTAGTTTGAGAAATGATTTATAGGCTCTCCAAGAAAGAACGAGGATCGTTGATGCACAGCTAGGTAAGATAACCGAGAGTCAAACTCTCATTCTAGCTAAATTTGCAGGTAAAGCCGAGCCAAATCCCGTTGAAGACCTCAAGATGATGAGAATCCAAAGGGAGGAACCTGAAGAACTTGATTATAGTAATGCTCCTTCACCAAGCTACACTGTTCAAGATCTCATAAAAAGGATCAACGTCAAGATTCCGGTAAGTGAAGGTAGTGAGGAAGCTATGTAACAACACTTTGTTTATGCAATAAAGGTACATGAGCTTGAGGAAGAATATAAGCAAATTGCTAAAAAATTAATTGTGAAATTAGATGACATATTTGAGCCTACTATTAAGATTAAATTGAAACAAATGAGATAGCTGCACTTTGTGATCTAGGTACAAGCGTCTCAACAATTCCAAAGAGTCTTTTTAACAAGTTAAATCTTGACTCCTTTGAAATCACTGAGTTAAAATTGCATCTAGCAGATTCTACCTACAAACAAGCTGTAGGAATTAAGGAGAATACTTTAGTATACATTAAAGGTTGTCCTGCTCTCATTGATTTTATTATTGTTGACATGCCTGAAGATGCTACTGCTCCTATTATATTAGGCCATCCTTTCTTAAGAACTATTAAGGCTTTGATTAATCTACATGAAGGGAACATGAAGCTTCAATTGTCTTTGCGGGATCCTTTTATTATTCATTTCCACAGGAAGAAGAAATCCAAGCATGATGAAAAGGAGACCATCACTTTGAAGGCCAATTACTTTGGAGTGGGTGTTCCACTCATCTGGCCTAAGTAAGCAACATTGAGGTGAAGCTATTGACCATAAAAGAGAGCTTCATGGGAGGCAACCCATGTGAAATAAAGGTTTGAGTAAAGTTTTTAGTTTTAGTTTAAGTTTATGTTTAATAAAGAGTGCTAGAAAACTCCAAATTGAGGATAAGAAGTTCGGTAGTACTAAAAATCCTGCTTTATTCATGCTGTTGTTGGTCGACAATATTTACTGTCAATTTTCTGTCAAAAAAAGTATATCACTAAGTTACAGGAAAAGAAATAGTTTTTGAAGAAACAAAATTTATTTGATGCACACAAAGAGTTTAACGACCAACTATATGGCAGGAATAAAAATTCTGGCCGTATAGTTTTGGTCATATAGATATCCTTGCCATTGAAATTTTTTCTTTAAAATGTACTGAGAGTTTAACGACCAACTATACAGTGGGAATAAATTTTTTGGCCATATAGTTTCGGTCGTATAAATATCGGTGCCTCCGTACAATTTCTTTTCTAATGTACTAAGAGTTTAACGACCAACTATACAGCGGGAATAAAAATTCCGGCTGTATAGTTCCAATCGTATAGATATTGATGTAAGAAGAATGTGTATCTGGGGAATCATAGATTTCTTCCTCCTAGGCATCCCTTAATAAAGAAAGGCAAGAATTTCAATGGTGAGGCAGACCATCAGAGTAAGCCTATCCACCGTACGAGTGATGATGTATTTGATATGTTAAAATATTTAAAAGTAATCTTTGGAAAGGTTCCTGGCAGACAATCTGTTCCAAATGACGCTACCGGATACACACCCATGTGGAAGAAGAAATCCATATTTCGGGAGCTACCCTACTGGAAAGTCCTAGAGATCCGCTCCGTAATCTATGTGATGCACCTGACAAACAATCTTTGCATGATCCTGCTAGGCTTCTTGGACATGTATGGGAAGAATAAATATACACCAAAAGCACGGCAAGACCAGAAACGCATGAAAGACCGAGACGGCATGCATCTAGAGTAGTTTCAAGGTCCTACTAGCTACGCTCTTACCAAAGATGAGAAGGAAATCTTTTTTGAATGCCTGGGCAGTATCAAGGTCCCGTATGGCTTCTTGTCGAATATAAAGGGAATGATAAATATGGTAGATAAAAAATTCCAAAACCTAAAGTCTCATAACTGTCGCGTGCTTATGACACAATTACTTCCGGTTGCATTGAGGGGGCTTCTACCAGAAAATGTTCAAGTACCCATTGTGAAGCTATGTGCATTCCTCGATGCAATTTTTCAGAAGGCAATCAATCCATAGAGTCTACCAAGGTTACAGAATGATGTGGTACAATGTCTTGTCAGCTTCGAGTTGGTGTTCCCACCATCCTTCTTCAATATTATGACGCACCTCCTAGTTCACCTTGTCGAAGAGATTACCATTCTCGGTCTTGTATTTATACACAATATGTTCCCCTTTAAGAGGTTCATGGGAGTCTTAAAGAAATATGTTCATAACTGTGCTAGGCTAGAAAGAAGCATCTCCAAGGTCTACGGAACAAAGGAGGTCACTAAGTTTTGTGTTGAATTTATTCCTGATATTAAGCCGATTGGTGTTCCTGAATTGGGGCATGAGGGGATACTGAGTGGAAAAGGTGTGCAAGGAGAGAAAGCAACGATAAGTATGCATGGGCATTTTTTCACTCAAGCACACTACACATTTCTACAAAATTCCACCTTGGTGGCTCCATATATCAAGGATCACAAGAATATTGTACACTCCAAAAACCCGGGACAGTCTGACTCCTGGATTAAACTTGATCACATGGTGACTTTTGGCAGTTAGTTGCAAACACATCTCATGAATAACACCATTGTTGGAGATCATCTATACTTGTTGTCCATGTCACCATCTTCAACTATATTGACTTTCCAAGGTACGAGATAAATGGGAATACATTTTACACGATCTCCCAAGATAAAAAGAGCACCAACCAAAATAGTGGTGTCCGCTTTGATGCAACATACAATAATAGGCAAAAGGACACATATTATGGTTACATACAGGAGATATGAGAACTTGACTATGGACCTTATTTTAAGGTCCCTTTGTTTCATTGCAAATGGGTCAAGCTGACATGAAGGGGTAAAGGTAGACAATTAGTACACAATGACAATAATGGATCTCAACAATCTTGCATACAGAGATGAACCATTCATCCTAGCCAATGATGTGGGTCACATTTTCTATGTGAAGGACATGTCTAACAAATCGCGAAAAAGAAAAGGTAAGCAAACGAATACATCATACGATGAGTTAAAGCGCCACATAGTTCTTTCAGGAAAAAGAAACATCATGGGAGTGGAGGACAAGACAAACATGTCAGAAGATTATAATAAGTTTGATGAAATTCTGCACTTCAGAGTGAACACTAACCCAATGTAACAT
Organism: Avena insularis; assembly: GCA_023614405.1. NCBI lineage: Eukaryota > Viridiplantae > Streptophyta > Magnoliopsida > Poales > Poaceae > Avena > Avena insularis. Next base: position 357,739,664 of record CM042684.1, read on the forward strand.
CCCAAAACTTTAACCCAATATATCAAGATCCAAATCACCCAATTTAGGGTGAATAAAAACTTTTTCTCATTTAAATAATTAAGCATGCATATGTGTGTTGCATTAATGTGGAATTGTTTTGAAGTGCCATGATTGTTTGTTCTAATGGTTGTAAAATGATTCTAAGATGAATGCCACATCATCTAGATCATTCCCAAGCAAAATCCAAAGAAAAATAAATCAAATAGAATTAATAAAGGCAAATGGTCACTTTTCCCATTTTAATCAACTAGGCCACTTTGGGTGTTCCTAGAACTCAAATTCCAACAGAAACAATTCTCACTCTTTGCACCCCTTGCTAGTACAAGTAATGATCTACCAAGGCCCATTTTGAAATCTTACAAAAACATTTAAACACTAATTTTAAATGGCATTTGAAAATGGAATCTATTTCATATGCCTAGATCCCACTTTTTCAAAAACCACTTATATGAATTCAATTTAAAAATCCCAAGTAACCAGAGATGCTCAAGCATAAGACTAACAACTCCACCAAAAATCATTTCAAAATTCAAATCTTTGTTTCATGCGGCCATTGTGTCGAACAGGTGGCATGCACAAAATTTGTGCCTAACTAACACTATTTGTTGATCAATGCATTGTCGAGTATCTGGGCCCAATCTGGTTCCCTTGTCTCCCCTAGCTCTAACTAGCCCCTAACTAAGCTACCAATTGGCATAGAGCAGCAGTGCCACGCCACCCCGACGCCATGATCGCCGGCCGACCATGCCCACGTCATAGGAGCATGCTTCGCCCTCTTCCGCCGCACCAGGGATGTAGCCGTGGTAGCACCGCCGCCCACGGTCCCTTTCCCAAGCGCTGCCAGCCCCTGGACCACCTCACATCGCTCGCGCCCACCGCCTCTATGCCAGACACAGAGCACGCCAGAGCGCCTTCCCCGGCAGGCCCACTCAAGCCGCGCCTTTCTCCTAGCTCGTGTGCGCCGCTCCGCCATAACCCCAAAGACCGCCAGACACGCCTTTTCTCCCACAAGGTGACCGTAGCCACCGCCATTGCCGAAAGCACCGCCTCTGCCGTGCAGAGCTCCAGCCCTTCCTAACCAAACTCCACCGCCCCTAGCGTCGCCTTTAAGCCATAGCTAACCTCCAGGGAACTGCCCACCGTCCGCCTACCCATCTCATGCCTATAGCGCCCTGTATCGTCGTCACCGACGAGCTCACTGTCGCCCTCTCGGTCCCCTCATCGAGCCTATATAAAGAGCCCTCCCCGGCACCATTTCTTCACACCACTCAGCTCCCCTCTCACCACTGATCATTCCCCACCACTCACCGGAGCTGCTCGAGCAGCCAGTCGCCAGAATTGCACCGGAGTTAGCCGCAGCAGAGGAGGAGAAGCCCCCGTCGATTCCGTCCACCACAGGAGCTGCCGTGACCTCGCCTGAGTCCGTCGTCGCCTCCTCATTTGATCCCCCTATCGCTGCACTCGCTGGAGCCCTGGTATGCCCCCACTGCACCCCCACCGAGCCGCTAGGGTTCCACCTCGCCGGCGACCTGTCCGTCATCAACGACGAGCCCCAGCCGTAGATCCTAGTTCTAATCGTGCGGTCCATGTTGCCCCGTACCGCTTCGTGTTATAAGAGCCACTGATAGGTGGGACCCCCTGTTAGCCGTCCTCTGTGCCGCAGAGCGAAACTGGGCCGGCCCATTAGTGTTCCCGCGCTGGCCCTATAATTCAAATTTAGATTTGTCTATTTTAACTAAAACTAGTTTCTGTCCACTAGTTTGAAAATCAATTCAGAAAGATCTACTAAACCAAATTGAGTGATTCCAATTTTGTTGGAAAGATAATTTAAATCTCTATCCTAGCCCGTTGGATTTAAATCAATTAGAGTTAGAGATCTATCCTAGCAAAAATAACAAGACAGAGGCTTTTTCACATTCAAACATTTTTCTAAAATCAACCATAATAGCTTTTGAGTCGATTCCAACTCTCAAAAATCACATTTGACTATACCTATCTGAATATGTAATAATATTAAGGTTTGCATGCAGTGACTTTGGACTAGTACCAATATAATGCTATATAGGCATTTCTAGTCACTTTAAATCATTAAATATTAAACTTAAACTTATAAAATGTGATCCAACATTTAAATAACATTCCCATGCATTATAATATGTGGTGATGACATGTGTCCACATGATCCCATATTTTAATTGGAGAATATTAAATCTTAGTTATTTTCAATGAGTAGAAATTACTTTTCTTAAATAAATAAATGAAACTAGTTCTTTAAATCTTGTGATGAAAGTGATGATACTAGATCATCAAATGTGTGCCTTAGTGTGCTAAATAGACTAGTTAAGTATTGTTTGGTGATTGTGTATTCCGTATGTATTTATAGACGATAGTACCGACCAAGTCTACGAGGAGGAGGAGTTCTACCCCGAAGAAGAAGAGGAGAATTTCAACCACTGCACCAATCAAGGCAAGCTATTGTTGGAAAGCTAGAATTAAGCAAGATAACCCAAAGCAAGATGCCTTAGGAATGCTTTGGTTATACCCCTTTTTGATTTATGCCCATCCCAAGTTTTCTTACAAGCTTTACTTTCTTTTACTTTATCAAAGTCCTTTACTTGTTTATAGATAGCATAAAGAGTATAAAACTTGGCCTATCTAGTTATACTTAGATGTCATTCTATGGCATGAGATTGATATTAGCATCCCACATTAGTGAACACTCTTAACTTAGTAATTTAGAGCTAAACAAAAACTTGATCACTTTAGATGGGAATACTTGGTGAAAATGACTTGTGAAAACCTTGGAATGATGAGTCATTCTATTGAGATGTTTTGACATGTGTTGAGAAACACAAATGGTTTATGATGATGAAAATGTTGAGGCATGAGCCTTAGCCCTTTTATAAAAACTGATGGTTGGGTTCGGATGCGATATCATTCCAATTTTACCGTACAACTACAATACCTGAATTGGGTAAGGCTTAGCCGAAAGTTTATATGCATTAGTATTAGTTCCCTCGTGGGAGAGGTTTGAGATGAGGCTACCTCTCAATGTTGTCCACCTATGCAATGCCCAGGATGGCAGATGGCCATGGCTGGGAGGCCAAGCTCATAGGAGAGGTGCTTATACTAGAGTGTGTAAAGGAAAGGTTATGTTTGATTATCTGCATACTAAGTATGATGATTCAGGGTTATTCCTGACATATGTATCGAATTTTGTGGTGAAAGTGTACCACCTCTGCAGAGTGTCAAACTATTTGAATAGCCGCGTCCGCGGTTATGGACAGTTGGAGTGGTCATACTGTTCCGTTGTCAGATGTTTTCAAAATGACTTATGAAATGAATTGTGACATGACTTGACCACAATAGAGTTGTGACTATGACAACTAAGTTCCCACTTAGGTGATTTCAAACTTTGTTTTATCTTTCTTTGTTTCTAAACTTAGCTTAGGTTTCAAACTTAACTTTATAAATAAACTTAGAGTTTAGCATTCCTACTAGAACTACCTTACTTGTTAGTGATAGTTTGCGAGTACTTAAAGAGTAGTCATGGCTTTGTCCCTGGCTATTCCTATGGCCAGATTATGAGGAGGACTATCCGGAAGGAGGACAGCAGGACGGCTATGACAACTAGGATCATCTCCCATCGTCAGCATTGCCTGTGACACTGAAGATGGAGCCCACCGCTACGCTATTTATTCCGCTACTTGTTTGTACTAAGACTGGGTCATGAGATCCTTTATTTGTGTAAGACCTTATTATGGTTTGTAAGGGATGATGTACTGTGATATCCAATCTGTTATGTCTCGCAAAAATGGTAATCCTGGGATTGTGATGTATGGCATAATAGGCATCTAGGATTAAAATCCGGGTGTTGACAAGTTGGTACCAGAGCCATTCTGACCATAGGAGACCCTAGTTAGAATGGACGTCCGAACAAAAACTTAGTTTCAAAACCAAAGTGAGTATTTGTGAAAATATATTTCCTCTCTTACCCTTGGGATTCTTTCTCTCAAAAAATACATGTCCCTCAAAAATTCTTACATTACTACATAAAATTTTGACGCACTTGATCACTTCACTAACCTTCTCATCCTAAATTCTTATAGATGGAAGTTCAGTACTACAAGTTCTGCTATTTGGGAAACGGAGGCCAACTGATCTTCGAGAGGGATCTTGATGCACTGTCTGAGTACTTGGAGCACCCACATCCGGAATTATTTGGAGCTCAACTCAATGGTCCCCTAGGAGGAGATTTACAATGGCTAGTAGTTGCTGATCTTCGAGGCAAGTTAGAGGCACCAATGTCCGAGAAGATTCAATTCACCGTGAGAGAAAACAACTGGCTAGATGGATTAGCCAGGGAAATGCATGAAGCTCTCGCTCTTCTTTGCGCACAGAATGTCAACCTGATCCAAGGAACCTGTTTTGCTCACTATGCAAGTCGTGATTCAATGGGAATGCCTCTGGAGATGCCAAGTCACCCGGAGTTGAAGCGTCAAGTGGAGAACCTCAACTTCCTACTGTACGAAAGACCGAAGGAATTGGACAATGCTAGAGAGTTCGCCAACCACAACCTTGCCATTGCTACCCAGAAGGCCCAGACTTTCTCACTACTCGTCAAGGATCACCAGTCACTTTGCTGTCAACACGCAAAGAAGGATCGCACCATCGACCGTCTTCGTAAGAAGGTGGCCGACCTCGAGAAGTCCATCAAGGAGCAAGAAGCTCAGCTTGCAGCAAAAGAAGAAGAGGAAGAAGGTGAAGACATCCAAGGGGATATTCACTCATACCTCTACAATGATGATGACTATCTGGAGGATGATGCCATGGACTTCTACACCGATGATGACGACTCTGACTTCATCGATGATGAGTAGATGCACTAGAGCACTATCGTAGGAGTGAGAAGTATCGGTCCCATTGTATCTTAGCTTACAGAATGGTTCTTAAAACCATTTGTTTTCCTTTCGTGTTGTGGTGTGTGTTTGTATCGTGTGCTTTGCTTGAATGAGTGAAAAGAAGTTAGTTGCAAAACCTGAGTCAAACTCCAAGTTTTAGCTTTGAAACCAAAACCATGAACCTTAGACCTTTCCCTCTTACCCCATTATCTATCTCAATCTTCAGATGACTCGTGGAAACCAAGGAGGGAGCAGCTCATCGCAGGATCCAATGCTGCAGATTCTGCAAACGCTCATTGCAGACCGCGAAGCTAGTAGGGCAGAGCGCCAAGCAAATGTAGCCACCCTGCAGCAGATCGCCCAGATGGCTCACAACAATCAGAACCATGGAAATCAGGATCATCATGGATCCAAACTCAAAAACTTCCAGAATACCAATCCCCCAATCTTTAGCAAGTCTGAAGACCCGCTGGATGCTGATGATTGGTTATAGACCATGGAGAATAACTTGGAAGTCGCCGGAGTAGATGCCAACGAGAAAGTTCTGTTTGCCACCCACTACCTGGCAGGAGATGCAAGGGCATGGTGGAACAACACCCGCACGATGAACCACGGTCAAGTGATGACGTGGGAAGCCTTCAAAGTCAAGTTCAGCCACACCCATGTGCCGCAGGGTCTAGTCACCACAATGAGAGATGAATTCAGAGAGCTGAAGCAAGGCAGAATGACTGTAGTGGAGTATCGTGACAGATTCTTGTCCCTCGCTAGGTATGCACCTGGTCATATCAACATGGAGGCCAAGAAGAAAGAGAGATTCCTGAATGGACTGCATGATGAGATGCAGACGGTACTTGACATGGGTATACCCTACAGGTACTCGAGCTTGATATATACGGTCCAAATACATACAGGCCCACGGTGTCGCCAAGGCCCGGATGGAGGGACTCGAGTAACCTACGGACTCTCGATTGCTTGAAGGACAAGAAGAAGCTAAAGATAGAAAGTTTGAAGGGGAAAACCCTAACTTGTAACCGACTCGACCTGCTACCTGAGACCTAGCCTATCTATATAAAGGCTAGGAGGGGGCGGCGAGGAGGACACACGCAACCCTAGTTTCCACAACCCTTGTCAGATTGCATCTGCGCACCATTGTAACTTTCGACTCCTTCGATAATTCCACGAGCAGACAAGCAGGAGTAGGGACCTCTACGAGGCCTGAACCTGGGTAAATCCTTTGTCCCCTGTGTGCTTGTTTGCTAGCCGATATATGTCTCCAGCGCTCCCTCCTTCTCCAAAACCCAAGTCCATAACAATGGGCATTGACGAGTTAAACCCTCGTCAATTGGCGCCGTCTGTGGGAATTGGGAGTGCTGATGTTGCGGCTTCTTCGGCCCCATCAAACGCGATCTACAACTCTGCAACAGCGGAGATTCGCCAGCTTTTCGGCGCCTTCGACTTCACCGTCCACACGCCAGCTACTCGCCCGGCCTTCGAGTCCGTGGGCGATGGAATCAGCCTGGCGATCGGGAGCTTCTGCTTCCAAGTTGGTCAGATGGGAACGCTTCGCATGCCCGATCAGCCGACAACACCGGCGATTGCCCCAGCATCATGGTTCCCTCCATCGATCGGCACCCTCAGCGAGCTCAATGCTCTGGCGGCAGTCGGGAACATGGTGAGCGACAGCAGTCGCGACTCTGATCTAAGCAATCTAGCCACTGAAGATGGAACCTATGGTTCCGGATCTGAAAGTTGTGGAAGCAGCAGCTTCCCAAATCACTTCATGTGCGCCGTCATCAACGCAGGCGACACCTCCGCCAACCGCGGTAACAGTGGCAACACCGGCAACGGCACCGACCCGCCAAACGCCGCCAACAGCGGCAACGGAGGCAATGGAGGAGCAGTCGAACCTCCCAGCATAATCAACGAGAAAACCGGCGAACGCGTCGTGATCAGGCTCAATGAGCAAGAGTGGGAGTGCTGCCGTGAAGCCATACGAGGTGCACCTCTACCCTTCGGATCCCCGCAAGAACTGCTGATGGGCTACCACTGGCTCCTAAAAGAGGAATTCAAGCGCCAAAAACAAGCAATCGCGCAACTTGAGGCACGTAAAAAGGCGGCGGACGAGGCAAGACTTCGTCGCGCTGGGCTCTCCTCGTACGGAGGATCCTCCTCAAGAGGCAACGAGCATCTCGCCAGGAAGAGGCAATCACGGATGGCTCACCTCACCGAACGAGAACACATAGACGCCGCGAAAGTCCTCGACTTTGGCTCTATGACAGTCGACACGAGAGGCAACGTGGTTCCCAGGACGCCACAGGCCGCAGTAACAGTGGCCACCACGTACCTTCTCAATAACCAGCCACCGGCTGGAGATCCCCGAACGGCCATGCACCAATCTACGATCGCGGGCCTGGGGCTAATCGAGGCCGCCCTCGACAAAGAACCAGTACCAGACCCAAAAAAGGGCAAAGCGTTAGCAAAACGCTACTCCTCGCCCTCGTCAAGCGATGACAGCCACGACCTGTCTCGGCGCCGCCGTTCACGATGACACGATCGCGACTATGATGCACAGGACAAACTCACGCAGCGCAAGATCGACAAGTCAAGGGCACGACTTGCTCGGTCGACTGATTCAGAAGAAGAAGATGGGGAGCTCTGCAGTGCCAGATGCTTCAGCAGATCCATCAGGCAAAAGCGAATGCCTAAAGGGTTCAAACTCCCATCGGAGAACCCGAAATTTGACGGTCTGCAAGACCCCAAGATCTGGCTGGAGGATCACATCTCCTTCGTCAGACTGCACGGAGGCAGTCAAAGTACTGCCATGCAATGCTTACAGCTACAGCTGCAGGGCGCCACCCGGGCATGGCTCAATAACCTCCCACGCGGATCCATCCGCAGCTGGGACGAGCTGGTCTATAGCTTCATGCGCAACTTTAAGGGCACGTACAAATACCCCGCTTCAATCGAAGAACTGAGATGCTGCCAGCAAAAATCTGGCGAATCGCTGCGCTCTTACATCCAAAGGTGGTCCATCATCAAGAACTCCGCGGAGAACATCTCGGAAGACCGCGCGATTGATGCATTCAACGGTGGTGTCTACCGCATGGATCTCAGGGAGGAGTTAGGCCGCTCGAAGACCCAGACCATCGACCACCTGATGGAGATCGCGAATCGGTGGGCTGATGGAGAAGATTCGGTGAAGAACAGCGTTCACTCTTACGAGGAGGCAGAACTCGAACGAAGACGCGATCGCCGGAGTAAGCGTCGCATGCGCGTCTACGACGATCGCGATGACGTAAACATGGTCGCAGCCAGCTACGCCGATAGACGCGACGATAACTGCAACAGCGGATACCGCGACTCCGGGAAAACCACGCAAGTGTGGCAACGCCGCACTCGCGGTGAAGCACCCGCGACCTCCATCGAGGACAAACTGTCCGGGCCATGCACGGTACACTTCTACATCGACAAGCATGATGGTAAGAGAAAGTCCAGTCACCTCCTCAAAGACTGCCGCGAGTTCCTCAATCTACATGAGGGGTTGGTTCGGATGAACCGCAACACAGTCGAAAGAGGCTACGGAGCCGCTCCAGGCGCCGTGGCACATGGCGCACCACCACCACTACCTGGGCCACCCCCGAACGGAGCTGCACCGGACCAGCACCACGGAGGTGAACCATACCCACGGGCCATGGGTACCATGATGATCCAAAAGGGACGCCCCTCCAATAGGGTGCAGAAGGCCATCACTCGCCAAGTCAACTTGGCCACGCACTCGCCACCATCCACCACTGAGTACCTCAGTGGCAGTGAGTCGTGCATTACCTTCGATAAACGCGACCACCCGCCTCAAGTACCTCGCCCAGGTCATTGCCCCCTTGTACTCGAGGCGCAAGTTGGGGGCTTCGACATGAGTCGTGTCTTCATGGATGCGGAAGCGGCATCAACCTCATGTTCGTGAGCACCTTGCGAGCAATGAGGATCCCTCTAACCTGCTTGGAGGCATCGGACACAATGTTCCATGGCATCGTCCCAGGGAAAGGCGTATACCCCCTGGGCAAAATCAACCTCGACGTCATATTCGGCACACCAAGGAACTTCCGGCACGAGCGCATCGACTTTGAGGTCGTCGACTGGCCCTCACAATACCACTGCATCCTCGGACGCGTCGCGTTCGCTAGGTTCATGGCAGTACCCCACTACGCCTACCTGCAGATGAAAATGCCAGGTCCCAACGGCGTCATCACAATCAACGGGAGCTTCGAGCGATCTGACAGTTGCGACAGGGAATTCAACAGAATCTCCCAGTCCTTCGGCATGCAGGAGGAGCTCGCGCGATTGAAGGAAACGACAGACAACGATCGCCCTGAGTAGGCCAAGCTCACCTGACCTCTCCTTCGACTCATCTATGCACACAAAGAAGGTGCAGGTCCATCCATCAGATCCCGCTAAAACGTCCCTCATCGCCAACAACTTGAGTCCCGCATAGGAACTCGCGCTTGTCGAATTCCTCCGTGAGCACTGGAAAATTTTCGCCTGGTGTCCTGCGGACATGCCAGGAGTTCCTAGGGAATTCGCCGAGCACGCACTCAATGTCAACCCCGACGCAAGGCCAGTCAAGCAAACAATCAGGCGACTGTCTGAGCCACGGGCACAGGCAGTCGGAATGGAGATCAACAGACTCCTCGAGGCCAAATTCATACGCAAGATCAAGGAAAGCACTTGGCTCGCCAATATGGTGCTGGTGCGAAAAAAGGACACGGATATCCTGCGGATGTGCATGGACTTTACTTCTCTAAACAAGCACTGCCCAAAAGATCACTTCCTGCTACCACGGATCGATCAAATCATCGACTCCACCGCTGGATGCGAGCGCCTCTGCTTCCTCGACGCCTACTCAGGCTATAACCAAATTTGAATGAAGGAGGAAGACCAGGAGAAGACCGCGTTTACAATGCCCTTCGGCGTGTTCTGCTACAACACAATGCCCTTCGGGCTAAAAAACGGAGGAGCCACGTACCAGCGGTGCATGCAGGCCTGCCTCAAGGAGCAACTTTGTCGCAACATCCAAGTCTATGTTGACGACATAGTAATCAAAACCAAGGAAGAAGCCTCTCTAATCGACGACTTGCGCGAAACCTTCGCCAATCTCGATCGCTACTGGATAAATCTCAATTCGGACAAATGCGCCTTCGGCGTACCCTCTGGGCAGCTGCTCGGGTATCTCATCTCCGCGAGAGGGATTGAGGCAAACCCGAGAAAGATAAAGGCCATACTGGCCATGGAGAAGCCAAAGAACATAAGAGGCGTTCAACAACTAGCCGGGCGAATCGCGGCCCTCAGTCGATTTATCAGTCGAATGGGAGAAAAGGTGATGCCCTTCTATCAGCTCCTCCGCAAAGCTGACAAATTCGAGTGGACCAACGAAGCGCAGGAAGCATTCGAAGACCTCAAGCGCCTGCTATCCACCTCGCCAGTATTGGTAACTCCACAAGAAAGGGAACCACTGCTGCTGTACATCTCCGCCACCAACCAAGTGGTTAGCACAGTGCTAGTCGTCGAACAGGCCGAGGAAAACAAGGTCCACGGCGTACAACGCCCGGTATACTACCTCAGCGAGGTCCTCACGCCAACAAAACAGCGGTACCCGTACTACCAGAAGCTGGCGTACGGCGTCTTTATGACCGCCTTACGATCGCCATTACTTCGTGAACACCCAATCGTGGTAGTCAACGACGCCCCATTGGGACATATCTCAATAACCCGACGCCACAGGGCGAGTCACGCTTTGGGGAATCGAATCGCTCCACGAGACATCACATACAAAAGCGCGCAATCAAGTCGCAAGTTCTCCCTGACTTCCTCGTACATTGGATGGAAAACCAACTCCCGGACAAGCCAGACATGTCCTACCTCTAGACAATGCACTTCGATGGGTCCAAGAGGAAAGATGGAGCAGGAGCAGGTGTCATACTGACATCGCCTCAAGGGGACAAGCTGAAATACGTCCTGCGAATGAAGTTCATAGCCTTAAACAACGAGGCTGAATACGAGGCCCTATTACATGGGATGAGAATGGCAAAAGCCTGCGGCACAAAGAGGCTAATCATATATGGTGACTCCAAGCTGGTCGTCAATCAAACAATGCACGAGTGCGACACACTAAATGACAACATGATCACATACCGCGACCTCTACGACACACTCGAAGGAGACTTTGATGGTTGCGAGTTGCGACACATAGGTCGCGAAAGCAATGAGGAGGCGGACGCACTCACCAACATAGGCTCCACCTGCGCACCCATACCACCTGGGGTATTTCTCGAGCGCATATGCGAACGCTCCATCAAGCCGAAGGCCGTGGAGAAGAAAACAAGCGCAGCAACGGACTCGGGGGCTACGCCACCCAATGAGCCAATGACACTCGATGACTTGGAGCTCGACACAGGACTCGAGGGACCAATGAGCGTCATGATGATCGAACAATCCTGGATGCAGCCGTACATTACGTACCTCCTCAGCAAGCGCCTACCGGACGACCCAACAGACGTATGACACATCGCGTGACGCTCCAAGGCATTCGCTGTTATCAACGGTGAGCTGTATAAATGCAGCATCACAGGTGTGTTAAAACGATGCGTCTCCCTAGCCGATGGAAGAGCAGTCCTCCTCGACATCCATGAAGGGACCTGCGGGCACCACGCCGGCAGTCGCGCCCTCGTTGCCAAAGCTCTACGAGCTGGATTCTACTGGCCCACGACCATGCACGACGCCAAGGATATAGTCCAAAAATGCAACGCTTGTCAGCGATTCGCGGACAAGCCACACGCACCAGGCGCAAAACTACGGCCTATTCCATTGGCCTGGCCCTTCGCCCAGTAGGGACTCGACATGGTTGGCAAACTTCCAAGGTCCTCGCAAGGAGGCTACGTCTACCTCTTGGTCGCAGTCGACAAATTCACCAAGTGGATTGAGTCCATGCCAGTGACCAAGCAATCAGGACACAGCGCAGTCAAGTTCTTCGAGTCCATCGTCTACCGCTTCGGCGTGCCGCACAACATCATCACCGACAATGGAACAAACTTCACATCCAAGGAGTTCCAAGATTTCTGCGAGAACCTGGGGATCAACATCAGCTACCCCTCAGTAGCACACCCACAGACCAACGGTCAGGTGGAAAAGGCAAATGGGCTCATCTGCAGCGGCATCAAGAAGCGACTCCTCCGACCACTCGAACAAGCCGTGGGCTGCTGGCCAAACGAACTGCAATCCGTACTCTGGAGCCTGCGTACAACTCCAAACAGCGCCACCGGCTACACACCATTCTTTATGGTACACGGAGAAGAGGCAGTACTACCCGCCGAGGTACGGTACAAAGCGCCACGCGTAGTCGCCTACAGCAAGAAGGAGTCATCCTCAGATCAAGACTCACGACCTCCTTGACGGCAAGAGAAATCGCCGCAGAAAGATCTACGATCTACCAGCAGAACTCGCAACTACCATAGCAGAAGGCTTCGCCCCAGATCCTTCGTCGAAGGTGACCTAGTCCTGCGACTGAAGCAGCAGGGGCATCTCAAGCTCGAGTCCCCTTGGGAAGGACCGTACGTGATTACAGAAGTAATCCCAGGTGGCGCCTATCGCCTTCAAGATTTAGAGACAGGATTCGCACACTCCAACCCTTGGAACGTCGCACAACTGCGACGCTTCTACCCTTAGTCGTTTTTCTTTACTTTTGCATCGCAAATAAGTCTATTCAGCCAGGGCTACTTAGGCGCACATTGTACTTCGTACTTTTCTTCGAGTAAATAAAAGCTAAGTGCCCCAAAACTCCGTGTTCTCCTTTACTTTGTCAATTTTCATACCTGGGCCACATACACACACATATGTTCTTCGAACAATAACGCGACATCCTGAGTAGCTGGCACATCAATCGAACCCCTTAACACAAACTCAACCCAGCTGCAACGCACCTAACAGGTTGACAAGGGAATGATACAAAGATGGCCAGGCTAACGAAAAGGACTTGCATAAGTGCAACGCACCCCACGATTAAAGCTATTTGTAAACATTCAACCGTAAATTATCTACAAATGTATACGAGCTTTACAACACTAGTACACTTATGTGCAGGATACATATTTGGCTACCTTTGCAACAGAAGAACATTAGTTTGTTCCTCGAAGAAGTCGACGACCTCCTCGGCTGGACGATCCACCGCCTGATAGTGAGGCACCATGTTCCAGGAAGATCCCACTGGTGGCACCGGTGGCCCAGAGGCAATGGCGGCGACATCCACGTCAGGCCTATGCAAACGTACCATGGAAAGGGCAGCCTTGGCACCAGCCACCAACTGCTACCTCACACACTCACGAACCGCGGACATATCTTGAAATCTGGTCAGGAGAGCCAGCAGGCTTGATGGAGTATCATCCAGCGGGAACATCGCCCGATAGATGTTCTTCAAACACGACTGCGACTTCTTCAGAAAGAGCAGCACTCGCGAGGCGCGATCCTGCAGGGTCGCTAACGCAGTCGCATGATCATGATCTACCCAGAAGTATCCACTCTCTTGAAGTTGTTCCTGGGTGAGATCATGAAGACGGATGGCAATCCTATCCCTCTCCTCCTACGGATGGCGTGCGCTAACAACTACACGAAGCAACATCAATAGCATGAGTACAACGTACCATTGCGATTAACTACAAAGGAAAAGTCGAGGATGAGCAAACTAACATTTAAACTGGTCGCCCAGTTGCGTCACCTCGCCAAGCAGATATTGCTCATGGGCGGCGGCTTTTTCAGCCTTTGACTTCCACACGTCCGCGCTACCACGGATCACGGGCAATTCACGCTCCAGTTGCTTCACCAGATCACGAAGTCGCGAAAGCAAGGACAACTCCTCTACCCTGGAGCATGGTGGTGCCATTGCATCCTCAAGAGATGGCGAGTACGGGGTTCCCCCCACAGGACCACTTGATGTACCCTACCAAAAATCAAGCCAGAGGCAAAATAAGGCGACCAACTCAAAAGTCAAAAGTAACAGATGCATTCAGGATCAATAAAAGTATCTACAAACACATTCGCCAATAGGCATGTTCTCCAATCAAAAGAGCAAGTTCATCAGCTATTACAAGAAACTAACTACGGAGCAGCTAGCTTCTTCGACTTCGATGACCTCGGGGGCTTCATCAAGTCCATGGCAGTATCAGATGCCATTGGCTTTCCGCCGGCCCCTGAGGCCGAAGTTTTCGCCACCTTCTTTGCGCGATTGAGCTCCTCCGAATACTTGGCAACATTGTTTATCAAGGAATGGCCATATTTGGCACAGGCAGTCGCAAAGGGAGCGAATACTACCTGCTGACCATCCGCGCCAATAGGCATCTTCTTCGACACCGCAGAGGGATCCACTTTGATTCCGTGGGCTTTCACCATGGCAAGCGACATGGTCGCGCCAGCTGCACGGAGGGAGTTCTTGTACGTGGCAGGCACACCCCCAGCGAGCGACTCCACCAGCTCTTCCACATTGTCGACCAGCTCTGCCTTCAGCATCAGCTCCTCCCGGAGGCGACTCAGGGTTGCCTTGGCTTTGGACAGCGGCGCTACGATCTTCGACCGCAGATACCGCGCCCGCCAGAGCGTCATCGGGACCAAGGGCTTGTGGATCAAAACTCAAGCCGCCTGCACCAAAATACACGCATGGATCAAACTTCTAATGCCACCGCACTACAGAGGAAGAGAAGAACATTAATAAAATATCTACCAAGTAAAGGTACCTGAGAGGGCCTTGGCGACTGAGAATAGTTTCTCTTCGAACAACTTCTCCCTGGCCGCAAAGGAGGCACGCAGATCCTCTTCGCGCTTCTGGGCTTCATCACGAGCTGCGATTGCCTCGTCGCGCCCCTTCACAGCTGCGGATAGCATCTTCTCCAACGTGGCGACATCACGCAGTAAAGCATTATGCTCAGCTACATGGCAGTCAAAAATTTGGCTGTCAGTCGATTATACCAAAATACAGAGAAGACGAAAATAATAAGTATAGAACACTCACTCTCAACCACGCGGTGGCGCGTCTCCAGCATCGCATGCTGGCGACCCATCGCCATCACCTGCTCTGCCACCTGCGCGGCTTCCTTTACAAGGAGCTGTCGCACAAAACAAGGAGTCAGCAGAGGGCAACAAAGGGCGTTGACTGCCAAATTATAAAAGAAAGAAAGATAAACTTACATGGTCCTCCAGCGACTCCAAAGAAGATTGCTGAACCGTCATCCGAGCAACTACTCGATGCTCCCCTACGTGAGGAGAGCTCGAAGAATTATGCTCGGAGTGGGACGCCGCCGGAGGAGAAGGATCGCGCTCGACCTCTAACTTGGCCTTTGAGGTCGCGACTCCTGATTCCTTCAAAAATTCGACATCGCTAGAAGATGACGACGCCTCTTGACTGCAAGACAAAATCCGCACTCAGAAAGGGCAAACTCCAGGGCAAAGCCAACAAGAAGAAACCAAGAGAAGAATGAATGCACTAGCAAACTTACCAGTCAAATCTGTCAAGATCAAACATGGCCTCCGCCGACTCCGACGAAGACTCCTTGGGCAATCGCATCTTCTTGCAAGAAGACGGTGCCACAGCCCTCACAGGAACGACGGGAATTGGCGACTCACGCCAACAACAAGGCCCTAGAGTGGAAGGAGTCGACGTTGGAATCCTCGCCACGCAAACGCCATGCAGTATCCGGACTCGACTGGGCTTCCTCTTCCACATCGGAAGGGACAGTCGACTCAGACTCGTCCTCTTCCAAAGCTTCACGAGGAATAATCCCCTCAGGGAGGGGAGGCATGCAAGGCGACACCGCCCACTCCTGCATACAAAAAGTAAAGATCAGCAAACACAATAGGAAATGCAAATGAGAAAATAAGCTACTACGTAGCGCAACTGTACCTCGGGAGGAGGATTCGAAGCATCGAACAGAGGAACGACTGGCTCGTTCGGAAGCACATCCTTAAGGGTGTACTTCGTGACTAGTCGCACCCTCTTATCTACCTCACTCGCGGACATGCCATCAGCAGACACGCGAGTGGGATCATCAGCGCCACCCCATTGGAACATGGGATGGACCCTGGCCTGGAGAGGCTGGACGCGACGATGCAGCCAAGTCCTGACAAGGGCGCAGCCTCCCTCTTCTGCGCCTATGCGACTCTCGAGGTCGCAGATGCGCTGATATAACACGTCTGTCTCCGCGAGTTCGGAAGGCATGATCACGTTCTTCCAAGAATGCATCTTCTTGCAGGGAGTCGCGGGATCGAAAGGTGCGAGTCCAAAGTGCTCGTCCTTGGCCTTCTGATCGCGCACATTTGTTCCTCCATCCCTGGACGGACTTGGTAAGCTTGATATCGAAGTAGGTGGCGGATGGGTCAACGTGGATTCCGCACCCACCTACGTCATAAACTAAAGAGCCAGATGCGGACTGACGCTTCAATTTAAAGATGCGTTTGAAAAGACCAAAGTGTGGCTCGATTCTGAGCCAGCACTCGCAGAGAGTGATGAAACAAGTGATGTGGAGAAGAGAATTTGGGGACAGCTAATGGAGCTGGAGCCCATAGAAACAAAGAAGACCCCGAAGAAAGGGGTGAAGAGGCAAGGAATGACCGTGAATGATGAATGCAAGAAACATCACTCGATAACCAGCAGGGGGCACAGGAATGGTCTCACCACTGGGGACACGCGAATTGGCGACTGCTGCAGAAATAACTCCATCTTGGCGAAGAAGACGGAGATCCGACGCCTTGATGATAGAGGGGCGCCATGCGCCATTGGTCACGCGGGTGCCCGCGACCTTCTTCTTCCCGACGGCGGCGGCACTGGTGCCCGCAGCAGCGGAGCCACCTTTCTTCTTTGCTGCAGCGAGGGTGGCCGCGGAATCAGCGGTAGCGCCTCCCTTCTTCTTCCCCATTGCGCGGCGGCGATGTGAGCGAAGGAAATAGCTTGGGAACGAACGGAGCTGGTCCAGCGTCGTGGAGAAGATGGGCACAGGGGAAAGCAGAAAAGCAACAGCAATGGCGATGGCAGCAAGGAAGAAAGAGCACAGATGGGAAATTACCGCCGCAGCATCGCTACTTAACCCCTGGGAGATGCAATCCAACGGCTGACAAAAACCCTATTGGACGCGTGGCACGCATCGCGTTGGACACGTGGAGAAGAAGAAGCGCGAACCGTCCCCCCACTTCTACCATTACGCGTGGAAATCGAGGAGGCATAGTTAAAAATAAGATTACACACGCCCAGTCAAATCAAAGTCAGAAAGTGGGACCCACCGCTCGTCACGTCCCGTTAAAATCGCTCACGCAGGCAATTAAGGTCATACAAGCGTCAGCACTGACGTCACCAAGGCTATGCAGTGGAAAACTTCGACTATTTTTAGTCCTTGCTAGAGTCTTCGACTCCACCAAGCACTCGGGGGCTACTCCCATAGGGAGCGCTAGCCACGCACCCTATGACTTTTCTTTTTCTTGTTGCAGGAACATGGACAATCACAAAAGCAAACCCAATCACTCGAAACACAGTTCGATTATGGACATGTGTTACTCCCATAGGGAGCGCCGGAAACAAGCAGGCAAAAGACGGCGCCGATGAAAAGTATTTAGCACCTGCCTGAGTCATCGACTGAAACAAGCAGGAAAAAGACGACAGCAGTCGAAAAAGTGTTTTAGTACCTGCCCGAGTCATCGACTGAAACAAGCAAGCGAAAGTCGACATGATGCAAAGTTCTTTAGTCCTCACTGGTCTTCGACTCAACCAGTCACTGGGTTCCCTATAGGATGCTGGTCGCGCACCCTATGATTATTTATACAAAAACTGTGTGTTGATAACATCCACATCAAACTCATGGCGACACCGCCTCATAATTTTTCCCTACAAAGAGATCAAGGCTCTGGGTTACCGAATCGCCTCCGCTGATGATAAAATTCGGATGCCGCGCCTACGACGTGAAGGTAAGACCTGAATAAGGCCGGCAACGCATTTAATCACAAGACTACTGTAAACATATCCGCACTCTACAGCACGATGAACATGCCTTGACGGACGCGTCAAGTGCTCACACCCATATAACTGGAATTTGACTCCTGTAAGACCTCCGCGGCCTAAGTCGAATTACACCAGCACTTTACCGGATTCGAGTCTGGGGACTCGAATTTGAGTAGATTGCGTTGTTTCACCCTAAGGTGGTTAACTGATACCGATACTTCGGTTATATTAGTCACGTATATCAACAATCCCTATGACACAAATAAAAGCAATCGAAATGTACTCATTTAGGCACTCGAAGGCTTCAAAAAGTCCCCAGTCGAATCTGTGATTCCACTGGACACTCGGGGGCTACTGACATGGGTATACCCTACAGGTACTCGAGCTTGGTATATACGGTCCAAATACATACAGGCCCACGGTGTTGCCAAGGCCCGGATGGAGGGACTCGAGTAACCTACGGACTCTCGATTTCTTGAAGGACAAGAAGAAGCTAAAGATAGAAAGTTTGAAGGGGAAAACCCTAACTTGTAACCGACTCAACCTGCTACCTGAGACCTAGCCTATCTATATAAAGGCTAGGAGGGGGCGGCGAGGAGGACACACGCAACCCTAGTTTCCACAACCCTTGTCAGATTGCATCTGCGCACCATTGTAACTTTCGACTCCTTCGATAATTCCATGAGCAGACAAGCAGGAGTAGGGACCTCTACGAGGCCTGAACCTGGGTAAATCCTTTGTCCCCTGTGTGCTTGTTTGCTAGCCGATAGATGTCTCCAGTGCTCCCTCCTTCTCCAAAGCCCAAGTCCATAACATTGGGCATTGACGAGTTAAACCCTCGTCAGTACTCGTCAACATCCGTTTCGAGGATCTCGAAGAGCTAGTCGACTCTGCCATTCAGATGGAAGGGAAGATTAATCAAGCGAATGACAACCACAAACATTGGATGATGCACCAAGCTGGATCCAACAGTCACCAGAAGTATCGCCCCAACCCGTCTGCCGGATATGCCCCGTGGAATAATCGACCCCCAATGTCTCGTCAAAACTACCCCAACCGTAGCAGAGGAAATGTGAAGTCCGGAGGAAACAACAACAACCACCCCGGCAGCTCCAGCAATTTCAACCGTGCACCGCCCAAGTCCAACAACAACAACAACAACAACACTGCACCTAGAACTGGAAGCAATGATGTGCCTGTTGCAGCAAAAGACAAGTTTCAGATTACTTGTTTCGAGTGTGGAGTGAAGGGTCACTACTCCAATGAGTGTCCCAAGAAGATTGCCGCCACTGCCAATGTGAATGCCCCAGTTGAATAGCAGCGTTGTGTTCAACCCGGAAGAAGATTCGCCCCAGGGAACCCTCACAACTGCAATGGCCATCTCTTCCACATGAACACCGAAGAAGCCCAAGAAGCGCCAGATGTCGTGCTGGGTATGTTTTCTGTCAACTCAGTTTTAGCAAGAGTGTTGTTTGATTCTGGAGCATCGCACTCATTTGTCACCGAAGAATTTGCATGCACTAGTAAGATTCACCCAACCAACTTGAAGCATGTCATGATAGTTCAAATACCCGGTTCAACAACAAAAGCTAGAAAAAATTGCAAAGTTGTGCCTATCAGAATACATGGGATAGATTTTTATGCCAATCTAATAGTACTTGGAACCAAAGGTTTGGAAGTAGTACTAGGAATGGATTGGATGTCGAAGCATAAAGGATTGATAGACTGTGCCAAGAAAGCCATCACCATGACCAGTATCTCTGGAGTCTCAGTAGAGCATATATCTGAAACCTTGCCCTATCAATTCAAGTGCAACAAGAGTCTAGCCCTACCCACCATAGACCAAGTCAGAGTAGTATGTGAATTCCCTGACGTATTCCTAGATGAATTGCCCGGTATGCCCTCAGAACGGGATATTGAGTTCATTATTGAACTAATCCCTATAACCGGACCCATAGCTTAGAGACCCTATAGCATGAACCCCTCAGAGTTAGTGGAACTGAAGAAGCAACTGGATGTTATGCTGGAGAAAGGCTTGATCCAACCAAGCACATCGCCATGGAGATCGCCCGTGTTGTTCGTCGACAAGAAGGATGGAGGGAACCGTTTGTGCACAGATTACAGGAAGCTGAATGACGTCACCATCAAGAACAAGTACCCATTGCCAAAGATAGAGGATCTATTTGATTAGTTGACTAGTGCTAGTGTGTTCTCTAAGATTGATCTTAGGACTGGTTACCACCCACTTAAGATTCGTGCAACGGATATTCCAAAGACCGCCTTTACCACCAGATATGGATTATATGAGTATACGGTCATGTCTTTTGGATTAACCAATGCCCCTGCTTATTTCATGAATCTCATGAATAAGATCTTTATGAATTTTCTGGATAAGTTTGTCGCTGTGTTTATTGACAATATCCTTATCTACCCCAAGTCAGAAGAAGAGCATGAGCAACACCTGAGAATCATTCTTGAAACCCTTAGAGAGCATCAGTTATATGCCAAGTTCAACAAATGTGAGTTTTGGCTGAAAGAAGTAGGATTCCTTGAACATATTGTGTCTGCCGGAGGAGTCGCTGTTGATCCCGCCAAGATCAAAGATGTTGAAGAATGGGAAGCCCCAACCACTCAAACCCAAGTCCGTGCATTTCTCGGATTAGCGGGATATTACCGCAAGTTCGTAGAAGGATTTTCGAGCATCGCAAGACCCATGACCCAATTGTTGAAGAAGGACAAGAAGTTTGAATGGACCGACAAATGTGAAGCAAGTTTCCAAGATCTCAAGAAGAGATTGATTTTAGCCCCAATATTGATTATGCCTGATATCAAGAAGCCGTTTGATGTGTATTGTGATGCATCCAAGATTGGTCTCGGATGTGTATTGATGCAAGAAGGCAAAGTCATTGCATATCTGTCTCAACAACTGAAGCAGCATGAGCAGAACTACCCTACCCATGATTTGGAATCAGCAGCCGTAGTTTTGGCACTGAAGACATGGCGTCATTACCTTATGGGTAACCGCTGTGAGATTTACTCAGATCACAAAAGCTTGAAGTATATTTTCACTCAGAAGGAGCTGAATATGAGGCAAAGGAGATGGATAGAGTTAATCAAGGATTATGACCTTGACATTCACTATCACCCCGGCAAAACCAATGTGGTAGAGGATGCTCTTAGCAGATTGCCATGTAGGCTAAACACTATGATCAAGGAGAAGCAACCAAGTTTGCATGAGGAGTTGGAGCAGTTTAGAACTGAGCTAGTTAGCAAAGGATTTTTAGCTAGCATTGAACTTCAACCCACATTGACTAGTCAAATCAAAGAAGCCTAGAAGGGAAATGCAAGTATCGATGGGATCAAGCGTCGTATTGGTACATGAAAGGTACCTGGATTCACCGAAGAAGAAGAAGAAGAAGGAGTTCTGTGGTACAAAGGACGTATCTGTGTACCCGTAGATTCGAAGTTGAAGCAAGTTATCATGCAAGAAGCTCATGATACTCTTTATTCTATCCACCCCGGAGGAACAAAGATGTATCAGGATTTGAAGGAACAATTTTGGTGGCACAAGATGAAGAGAGAAATCGGAAGCTACATCGCCAAGTGTGGTATCTGTCAAAGAGTCAAAGTAGAACATCAGAGACCCGCAGGACTGTTGCAACCATTGCAGCTTACGGAATGGAAATGGGATTCCGTCGGAATGGACTTTAATACCGGTTTGCCTACTTCTAGTAGGGGAAATGACTCAATCTAGGTCATTGTTGATAGACTATCCAAGGTAGCCCATTTTATACCTATCAAGATAACCTACCAGAGTTCGAAGCTAGCAGAACTGTACATTGCTAGAATCGTCAGTTTGTATGGAACCCCCAGGACCATAGTATCAGATCAAGGAACCCAATTTACCTCGAGATTTTGGTAAAAAGTCCAAGAAGGATTAGGAACCAAGTTGAATTTCAGCACAGCTTATACCCCGCAAACCGACGGACAAACTGAAAGATTCAACCAAATCTTAGAGGATATGTTGAGAGCTTGTGTCTTAGAATATGGATCAAAATGGGAAGATTGCCTGCCTTTCGCAGAATTCTCATTCAACAACAGTTATCAAGCCAGTTTGCAAATGGCCCCATTTGAGTTCTTATATGGAAGAAAGTGTCGTACCCCTTTGAATTGGTCGCAAGTAGAAGAGAGTCAGATTTTCGGACCCGACATCCTACGCGAAGCCGAAGAGAAGGTTCACAAAGTCCGTGAGCACCTCAAGACCGCCCAATCTAGACAGAAGAGTTATGCTAACAAGAGGAGGAGAGACCTGACTTTCAACGTCAGAGATTTTGTGTATCTCAAAGTTTCGCCATTGAAGGGAACGCAACGTTTTAGTCTGAAAGGAAAATTAGCCCCCAGATATATCGGACCCTTCAAGATTCTGAATCGCCAAGGAGAAGTATCGTATCAACTGGAACTGCCTGAGGAGATGTCTGCCATCCACAATGTGTTCCATATCTCGTTACTTCGCAAATGCCTAGAAGTGCCAGAGAAGACCGAAGTTTTCAAGAACATCGACCACCGAGCCGTGGATATCAACAAGGATCTGACGTATCGTGAAGTTCCCATCCGTATCTTGGAGGAAGCTTACAGAACCACCAAGACCCGGAGTATCAAATTTCTCAAGATCTAATGGAGCAACCATACCGAAGAAGAAGCCACTTGGGAGCGAGAAGATTACATTAGGACTGAGTTCCCAGATCTCTTTAGTTCCTAGTTTTCTTTCTTAAATCTCGGGAAGAGATTTTGTTTAAGGGGGGAAAGTTTGTAACATCCCAAAACTTTAATCCAATATATCAAGATCCAAATCACCCAATTTAGGGTTAATAAAACCTTTTTCTCATTTAAATAATTAAGCATGCATATGTGTGTTGCATTAATGTGGAATTGTTTTGAAGTGCCATGATTGTTTGTTATAATGGTTGTAAAATGATTCTAAGATGAATGCCATATCATCTAGATCATTCCCAAGCAAAATACAAAGAAAAAGAAATCAAATAGAATTAATAAAGGCAAATGGTCACTTTTGCCATTTTAATCTACTAGGCCACTTTGGGTGTTCCTAGAACTCAAATTCCAACAGAAACAATTCTCACTCTTTGCACCCCTTGCTAGTAAAAGTAATGATCTACCAAGGCCCACTTTGAAATATTACAAAAACATTTAAACACTAATTTTAAATGGCATTTGAAAATGGAATCTATTTCAATGCCTAGATCCCACTTTTTAAAAACTACTTAAATGAATTCAATTTAAAATCCCAAGCAACCAGAGATGCTCAAGC
The DNA here is from genome assembly GCA_023614405.1 of Avena insularis. NCBI lineage: Eukaryota > Viridiplantae > Streptophyta > Magnoliopsida > Poales > Poaceae > Avena > Avena insularis. The sequence goes on from CM042684.1 coordinate 357,762,933, forward strand.
ATAAGACTAACAACTCCACCAAAAATCATTTCAAAATTCAAATCTTTGTTTCATGCGGCCATTGTGTCGAACAGGTGCCACGCACAAAATTTGTGCCTAACTAACACTATTTGTTGATCAATGCATTGTCGAGTATTTGGGCCCAATATGGTTCCCTTGTCTCCCCTAGCTCTAACCAGCCCCTAACTAAGCTACCAATTGGCCTAGAGCAGCAGTGTCGCGCCACCCCGACGCCATGATCGCTAGCCGACCATGCCCACATCGCAGGAGCATGCCCGCCCTCTTCCACCGCACCAGGGAGGTAGGTGTGGTAGCACCGCCGCCCACAGTCCCTTCCCCAAGCGCTGCCAACCCCTGGACCACCTCATATCGATCACGCCCACCGCCTCTACGCCAAACATAGAGCACGCCAGAGCGCCGTCCCCGGTAGGCCAGCTCAAGCCACGCCTTGCTCCCAGCTCGCGTGCACCGCTCCGCCATAACCCCAGCACCCCGCCAGACACGCACTTCTCCCGCCGCGCGACTAGTAGCCACCGCCTGCTGCGTCGAGCACCGCCTCTTCCGCGTAGAGCGCCAGCCCTTCCCGACCAAACACCACCGCCCCTGGCATCACCTTTAAGCCATAGTTGACCGCCAGGGAACCGCCCACCGTCCGCCTACCCATCCCATGCCTATAGCGCCCTGTATCGTCATCACCGACGAGCTCACCGTCGCCCTCTCGGTCCCCTCGTCGAACCTATATAAAGAGCCCTCCCTAGCACCATTTCTTCACACCACTCAGATCCCCTCTGACCACTGATCATTCCCCACCCCTCACCGGAGCCGCTCGAGCAGCTAGTCGCCGGAATTGCGCCGGAGTTAGCCGCAGCAGAGGAGGAGAAACCCCCGTTGATTCCGTCCACCCCAGGAGGTGCCGTGACCTCGCCTGAGTCCATCGTCGCCTCCTTGTTCGATCGCCCCCATCACCGCACTCGCTGGAGCCCTGGTATGCCCCCACTCCACCCCCACCGAGCTGCTAGGGTTCCACCTTGTCGGCGACCTGTCCGTCATCGACGACGAGCCCCAGCAATAGATCCTAGTTCTAATCGTGCGGTCCACGTTGCCCCGTACCTCTTCGCGTTATAAGAGCCACTAACAGGCGGGACCCTCCTGTCAGCTGTCCTCTGCGCCGTGGAGCGAAACTGGGACGGCCCATTAGTGTTCCCATGTTGGTCCTATAATTCAAATTTAGATTTGTCTATTTTAACTAAATCTAGTTTCTGTCCACTAGTTTGAAAATCAATTCAGAAAGATCTACTGAACCAAATTGAGTGATTCTAATTTTGTTCGAAAGATAATTTAAATATCTATCCAAGCCCGTTGGATTTAAATCAATTAGAGTTAGAGATCTCTCCTAGCAAAAATAACAACACAGAGGCTTTTTCACATTCAAACATTTTTATAAAATCAACCATAATAGCTTTTGAGTTGATTGCGGCTCTCAAAAATCACATTTGACTACACCTATCTGAATATGTAATAATATTAAGGTTTGCATGTAGTGACTTTGGACTAGTACCAAAATAATGCTATATAGGCATTTGTAGTCACTTTAAATCATTAAATATTAAACTTAAACTTATTAAAATGTGATCCAACATTTAAATCACATTCCCATGCATTAGAATATGTGGTGATTACATGTGTCCACATGATCCCATATTTTAATTGGAGAATATGAAATCTTAGTTATTTTCAATGAGTAGAAATTACTTTTCTTAAATAAAATAAATGAAACTAGTTCTTTAAATCTTGTGATGAAAGTGACGATACTAGATCAGCAAATGTGTGCCTTAGTGTGCTAAATAGACTAGTTAAGTATTGTTTGGTGATTGTGTATTCTGTATGTATTGATAGACGATAGTACCGACCAAGTCTACGAGGAGGAGGAGTTCTACCCCGAAGAAGAAGAGGAGAATTTCAACCACTGCACCAATCAAGGCAAGCTATTGTTGGCAAGCTAGAATTAAGCAAGATAACCAAAAGAAAGATGCCTTAGGCATGCTTTGGTTATACCCCTTTTTGATGTATGCCCATCCCAAGTTTTCTTACAAGCTTTACTTTCTTTTACTTTATCAAAGTCCTTTACTTGTTTATAGATAGCATAAAGAGTATAAAACTTGGCCTATCTAGTTAGACTTAGATGTCATTCTATGGCATGAGATTGATATTAGAATCCCACATTAGTGAACACTCTTAACTTAGTAGTTTAGAGCTAAACCAAAAACTTGATCACTTTAGATGGGAATACTTGGTGAAAATGACTTGTGAAAACCTTGGAATGATGAGTCATTCTATTGAGATGTTTTGACATGTGTTGAGAAACACAAATGGTTTATGATGACGAGAATGTTGAGGCATGAGCCTTAGCCCTTTTATAAAAACTGATGGTTGGGTTCGGATGCGATACCATTCCAATTTTACCGTACAACCACAATACCTGAATTGGGTAAGGCTTAGCCGGAAGTTTATATGCATTAGTATTAGTTCCCTTGCGGAAGAGGTTTGAGCTGAGGCTACCTCTCAATGTTGTCCACCTATGCAGTGCCCAGGATGGCAGATGGCCATGGCTGGAAGGCCAAGCTCATAGGAGAGGTGCTTATACTAGAGTGTGTAAAGGAAAGGTTATGTTTGATTATCTGCATACTAAGTATGATGATTCAGGGTTATTCCTGACATATGTATCAAATTTTGTGGTGAAAGTGTACCACCTCTGCAGAGTGTCAAACTATTCGAATAGCCGCGTCCGCGGTTATGGACAGTTGGAGTGGCCATACTGTTCCGTTGTCAGATGTTTTCAAAATGACTTATGAAATGAATTGTGACATGACTTGACCACAATAGAGTTGTGACTATGACAACTAAGTTCCCACTTAGGTGATTTCAAAATTTCTTTTATCTTTCTTTGTTTCTGAACTCAGCTTAGGTTTCAAACTTAACTTTACAAATAAACTTAGAGTTTAGCATTCCTACTAGAACTATCTTACTTGTTAGTGATAGTTTGCGAGTACTTAAAGAGTACTCATGGCTTTGTCCCTGGCTATTCCTATGGCCAGACTATGAGGAGGACTATCCGGAAGGAGGACAGCAGGACGGTTACGACAACTAGGATCATCTCACATCGTCAGCATTGCCTGTGACACTGAAGATGGAGCCCACCGCTACGCTATTTATTCCGCTACTTGTTTGTACTAAGACTGGATCATGAGATTCTTTATTTGTGCAAGACCTTATTATGGTTTGTAAGGGATGATGTACTGTGATATCCAATCTGTTATGTCTCGCAAAAATGGTAATCCTGGGATTGCGATGTATGGCATAACAGGCATCTGGGATTAAAATACGGGTGTTAACACCCAATCATCATGTTAAATAATGAAGATGCTCCATGGCTACGGCGTAGAAGAAAACCACAACACTAGATGGGATTGTTGGTGATGTGTAATAATGTATTAAATATTTTTTGTAACTGTCTATAATGTATATATCAAACACTTTTCATCTTGAAAGTTTTGTCAGATTCGAAAATATGCAAAAGATATGAGTTAATGCATTTTTAATTGAAAGTGGCAAAATGGTTAATAGTTTGAATAGTTAGACTAACTATTTTTGAAATTTAAAATGGTTGTGGAATAGTTATTCAAATTAAAACACTTTTCATGTTGAAAGTTCTATCAGATTTGAAAATACGCAAAAGATATGAATTAATGCATTTTAATTTGAAAATGGCAAAATGGTTAATAGTTTGAATAGTTAGAATAATTATTTTACAAAATAGAAAATATTTTTGGATTTGTTATTCAAATTAAAACAATTTTCATGTTGAAAGTTTTGCTAGATTCGAAAATATGCAAAAGATATGAGTTAATGCATTTTTAATTGAAAATGGTAAAATAGTTAAAAGTTTGAATAGTTAGAATGATTATTTTAGAAAATAGAAAATGGTTTTGGATTAGTTATTCAAATTAAAACACTTTTATGTTGAAAGTTTTGTCAGATTCAAAAATATGCAAAAGATATGAGTTAATGCATTTTTTATTGAAAATAGAAAAATAGTTAATAGTTTGAATAGTTAGAATAATTATTTTAGAAAACAGAAAATGGTTTTGGATTAGTTATTCATATTCAAACTCTTTTCATATTAATTTTTTTGTTAGATTTGAAAATATGCAGAAGTTATTCAAATTCATATTCAAGCACTTTCCAAATACAAATAGAAAACAGATTAAAAAATGGTTTTAGCACGAAAAAACACCTTTAGTCCCGGTTGGTGGCTGCAATCGGGACTAAAGGTCGGCCTCGCGCGCATTTTTTGTAGCGGCCAAAATTTGCTTTAGCCTCGGTTGCACCCACCAATTGGGACTAAAGGCCTGGTCGGGTATGTAAATGTCGCGCCTGCGCCCCGGTTCAAGCCACGAACCTTGACTCTAGAGATTCGCCATGACCAGGAGGAGGAGCGTCACTACCATTGTTCATGGAGGAGGAAGAGGAGAACCTCCAGGCCACCCCTGAGCCGTTCATGGAGGAGCCACCACACATTGCCTCGTGCCGTTCATGGAGGAGCCGCCGCGCGCTGCCCCACGACACCCCCGGAGGTGAGTCCTGGCCCCTCTCCCTAGTTAGGATTAGTTACGAGATTAGTGCTTAGCTAAAATTATTTCTTAGTTTGAATTATTTAGGATTATTGATTAGTTAGGATTATTATTGCTTTGTTAGAATTATTGTGATAGGAAACTTAGTTTAGTCATTTACTTATTATTGTGATTTGAGACTTGTATTTAATTATACTTATAATTTCTTGAATTCAAAAGTGTAAAGACATTGTAATATTTTAACATTGTAAAGACTTGTATTTAATTATACTTGTAATTTAGTATTTTATTTTATTATTATAATAAAAATAGTATTTTATTCATTTATTTAAAACATTGTATTATTGTTTATATAAACAAAATTCTCATTAGACACCCCTCGCCGGACGTGAGTCCCCTCTCCCTAATTAGGATTAGTGCTTAGTTAGAATTATTGCTTAGTTAGAATTATTTAGGATCATTTCTTAGTTAGGATTAGTTAGGGTTATTACTAAGTTGGAATTATTTCTTAGGATTATTGATTAGAAAAATAGGATTATTTCGGGATTAGGATTTAGGGTTTAGGGTAGAAAATAGATATATAAATAGGATTATTTAGGATTTAGGGTAGAAAATATAAATATAAATGGGATTTATAGAAATGTTATGTTAATGCAAAATTGTATTATCTTTCTTCTGTATTAGTTAAGCTATGGACTGCTTAGGATTATTTAGGATTAGGCAGAGCCGGTGAACAAGATGTGTCTGACATTATAAATGAGGGTGGAGCACATGATGATGGAGCATAAAACGGTGGACCAGATGATGGCTCACAATATCTGAACGAGTCAGGTGAGGGAATGGAGATAGAAGGAAGATAAGAAGATTGGGATGAAGTCTCACAAAATGTTGGACCCTTAACAAAGTGTAGCGAGGTATATTCAGCCTCTAGTGATCACTAGTAGATGTATTAATTGATTTATATATATATTAATAAATATTTCTTCTCTTAGACCTCCGCATCAAGCCAATCTTCTAAAAGGAAACAAGCCCCTGCCAGAAAGATGGCCGATGGTGCACATCTCACAATTGATTTAATAACTAACGATGGCGAACATTGGAGCCCAAAGCACACGCAATTGCATTTGTACATCAGGATAGAGTTATTGTTAGGGAAAACACCTCGATCAACACTAAACAATGGAATAAGCCAGCAAAATCAAAGGTAGTTGGGGTTAGTTTTATCGATGAAAGATCCAAAAAATGACTTTGGGAAGAGCTCATGTCACATTTCACCCTACCAGTCTTGTTGACTACTGAGCTCACACAAGCAAAGACGTTGGAAGTCAAGGAGTGGACTCTTAAGAAGATGACCACACAATTCCAGAACTACAAGAAAACATTATACAAACATATATCAAGGATAAAAAAGATCCAAAATTCATTGGCCCACTAGAGAAGCAACGGGATCACTGGGACGCATTTGTGGAGTACAAGGAATCAGAAGAAGATACGCAAAGGTTAGAAAGGAATAAGGAAAATGCTGTGAAAAATAAATATCACTATCTATGGGGACAAGTGACTACAAGAGTTCCATGCCTAAGTGGGATCACGCTGAGGCTGACCTTCTTCCTAAAGGGATCACTCCAGCTATACATGATTGTCCCTTGAGGTCAATAAAATGGATACTTGGGCATGGGGCATCGTATGACCCAGAAACAAGGGACATTATTGGAAAGAAAGAAATTGTTGAACCCAAGGAAGCCCTTGTTAACGTGATGAAAGAGGTTAAAGAGGGAAAGTTCCATCCCGGGAGAGAGAACGACAAGCTAAAAAAGGCCCTCGGGAATCGTGAACATGAAAGATGAACACGAGGCCTTGGACCTTCTTATCCATGGAGGATTGGGTTTCCCGAGTACATTGACACTTATAGAAGCCAACTGAGAGCAAGGAAGCGGTAGCAGGAGGAGGAGGCAGACTGGTTGGCGAAGGTAGAAAGAAAGAACGAGGAATTGCAAGCCAGATTGGAGCAGCAGTAGGAGAAGATTGACGAAATCAGAGGACTGGGTCGACAACAAGATCCTACCTTCGATAGTACCAGCCCATCTCAGCAGAAAAGCAGCATGGCTTCCACGGATGCACCGATGATGGATGGTGCACTGATGGTAGAAGGTGCACCGATGGATGGCTACCCCGTGGATGAAGTCAAGGAGAAGACAAATTGTGAGCTACATGTTTCACTGAAGAACATATCCATGAAGGTGGAGGTCGGCTTTGCTTTACCTTGTGCACCTGGAGAGACCTACCATGGTCGTCATATTGCAGCTAGCTATGCTCATGTCGATGTGGATGAAGTTCAACCAGGATTTCACTCACTGGAGCTTGACATCCCTAACGGTGAAGGGGAGACGACACGGTGATAAGTCACGAGTAGCTTCATTCTATGGAACAACAAACACATCATGTTTCTAGGCTCGATTCCAAGGCCACCGTCTCCTCCGAGTACCAATATTCCACCACCTCCAAGGCCACCGTCTCCTCTGAGTAGCAATCCAGTGCCTCCAAGGTCACCGTTTCCTCTGAGTAACAATCGACCACCTACAAGTCCACCCCTCCCTGAGAGGGACCACGCCAGCGCAAGTCCATATTGATCTCTAGTGCCTCGTCCGAGTCTTCCCACTAACTCCCAAGGGCAAAAGCAGAAAAGTACCACCTCCCCGTCGACTACTCGGAAGAAAGGTATAACAACGAAGAAAGTCAAGACGGCTCCTCCCAAGTTACCTTACGAATTAACTGATGCAGAAACCGACGCGGTTGTGGCTACCGATGTGAAATGCCAGTTAGCACCAAAATGACCCGAGCCAAAGGAGCCAATAGATCCTAAAGTCAATCAACACTTTAAGGATTTTCTTGCGCAACCACCACAATATGTGTTAAATATGCCAAATGACTATGACAGCTGTATTTCGAAGACTTATGGCCAAAAGAAACGGACAGGGAAAATAATTCCCCAGCTTCGAGAATAAAAAGTACAATCGATCTCCCTGCTCAACGTGTTACCCAAAGAGCCAATAGATATGGAAGCAGTTGAGCTCTTAGCTAAGCAATGTGGTATGAGTGTTGAAGAAATGCTAGGCGGCGATAATATCCAAGGCTGATGTAGCAAGGAAATAAGTCCGCAGGAATACTCTGGTCTTTCTTGAGCAGCTCCGAGATCTACCAACATAGATGCGAAAATTGCATGACTAGTACTTGAAAGTCGCAAAGGACGGAGATCGAGAAAGGCTCATGGTGGAAATTAGAGGCGAGATTCTGTCTAGACGAGCTATGTATTGATTTTGATGAATTTTTCCAACTCTACAATCAAGACGCCCTTGAAAACCTCTCGTCAGTTCCTATTGTCTGTAAGTGATTAATTTATTTCAGTAATTAAGTCCCTAACTCAGCTTGTTTATTGCTTGTAATTAATCTCATTATATTCTTTTGTACGCTATTATGCAGAATTAAGGTTCTGGAATATAAAACACGGGGAATCTTTTATGTTGGGTTCATTGACCCATATGTCATTAATTTTCATATGGTAAAATTCTTCGCCAAGGACATAGAGGCTAACTTGCTATTGTTTTTAAAGAGACAACATTTTAAAAAGAAAACACTATTTACTTACAATGTGGAGTGAGTGTTACTGTCTTGTGCATATTCTATTTTTCTTACTCGATGTTAAGTGTGATTGATGAGTTATGCATGACTGTGTATAGAAACGTGCACCTGTTTCATTGGATTCTGCTAATCATTCAAGTTGATACTAAAAAAGTTGATATCATGTACTCATTAGATAAAGACCCTAAGGGAGTACGCGAGCTTGATTACAATGCTCTAGAAGTAAGTTCAATCATTATCGCGTTATACTGGCCTCTTTAGTTTATTTCCTAATATCAAGTAATTAATAAATCATTTATTCGTTTACTTTGCTGGGTAGGGTTTGGAAATCGTTCATCAAGACCGAAAGGGGTCAAAGGGAAGAGGAGCTGCATTTTAATCAACTCAAGGTAAGTAGTACTATCTAGGTTCATGCATCTCTTTAATTCTAGTTTTAATACCATTATCATTCTTTATTATTATTTGATTGAATTCCATTTCTTGTAAAGTGCCTGAGGTAGCCACCGACGACAAATTTATGTGGATACTACGTCTGCGAGTTCATAAGAGAGTCGGTCAGTGAGCGGCGCATAAATATAACGATCCATGATATGCGGGAGAAGCTCCTACCAAAGGACCGCCTACAAGCAATTCAAGAGAAATTGGTGGGATTTTTTTCTTATAGGGGTCATAGATAAAAAGGGAGAACACTATTCCCACTCCATGTAATTTAATTATCTCCATGTAATGATCTTCGTGTAATGATATATATGTATACTCGTAATCAAAATTGTATATTATATCATGTCTCGGCATGTCACTTATGCCAAACCTCTCCCTTCTCTACCGATCCTCCTACCGCGGCAGAAATCTACCCCAAAACACCATCACAAGTAACCTGCCCACGACACCGAATCTCCCCAAAACTCGCCACAGTAACTTGTCGCACCGCCATCTACTGCCGCAACACCAAAATCCCCCAAAATACTGCCGCGGCAGAGATCCTTATGAACCTGGACTAAAGGTCCTCCATCCCCAGCTCTTGACCGCAGCCACGTGGAGTGCCTTTAGTCCCGATTCGTAATATAACCGGGACTAAAGGGGGTCTCTAGTTCCGATTTAGCAGTCCTGGTATGTCAATCGGGACTAGAGGCCCGTTTTCCAGTAGTGTACGTATTTACTTACATCGATGGGAAAGCCTCACAACAGTTATGAGATCCATTGGAATAATACGGATACTAATTTCTTACTCCCTCCAATCCAAATTAGTTCACTCAGGTTTGTCTAGATTCGAATGTATCTGACCATATTTTAGTGCTAGATACATCTGCATCTTACTACAAAAACATATCGCTACACCGACGGCCAGATTGCCGTCAGCAAAAGGTCATTATTCCGTCGGCGTAGGCTATGCCGATGGCCTTGTCAGCGTAGTCTTGTCAGTGTAATCCCTCGTCGTTGCAGGGACAATTTGCTGTCGCTGTAGGAAATCCGTTGGCATAGTAGCTATGCCCAGATGGCCCCTACCTCGATAGCTAACGGCCGATAGCTAAGTCGACGACCTAGTTTTTTTTCTCAATTTTTCGTAATTGATTTCATTTTTTCACTTTTTTTGAATTGTTTGACTCGTTAATCTCACACGCATCTTTTTTAAAAAAAAATAGTTTTTTAGAATTATTTGACTCGTTAATCTCACAAGCATCTTGTTTAACTCTAAGTACGCTTAATCTTTGATCAAATTTCACTCATGGTCAAACTTTTCTATCAATCACCCATCCTCACACCACTCTATCCCCAACACATTTAACTTGTATGTTCCTTCCGCATGAGCTTCCAATAAAGAAATTAGACATTGTTGATAATACTACCATATCAATCATATTAACCCTTGGACATCAAATCCTTAGCTCAAGGCAGAGCCTCGCTAAACTTGCAGTGGATCTTTGATAAAATAGCATATTGTGAACCTAAAACTAATTTTTCCAAAAAATCATGAGCATCAGATCATGTACCTATAGTTCAAATCTGGCCCACTTCCAACCGTTCGGTAGGAATTTGTCTTTTTCATGAGGGTTTGAAGGAAAAGTTTAAGATACCCCGGTTGGGACATTGTACATGAAAGGTGTCCTAATATTTTTGAAAAATAGGGTGGTACCATTTTAAAACTTTCATTTGGTGGTTGCTTCATAAAACACCCCGTTTTTGACACTCCGAAAATGGAAAATGGCGTTTTGGTGCGACAAAAAAGAAAACTTCCTCCTGCAATATTGTTTGCCATCCTATGATGTACATGTGTGCATAATACAGGCACATTATCACAAACTATGCCCCGATTCTAGTCATAACATTACTCGTTTGGCCTGAAAACCATGAAACCTCGAACATGATAGCTCATTTCTGAGAAAGTGTTTTTAGATATTTGCAATATTCCAATTTTGACCTTTTTGCTTACAACTATGTCACATAATTTGAAACCACACGAAGATTTTACATTGTTTTGGCTCGTTTTTTAATTTGTTATGCCCGTTTCAAACTATGGTCAAAACAACGGGCATGAAGATTCTTAGCTCGGGGCTGAGCCTCGCTAAACTTGTAGTGGATCTCTAATTAAATAGCATATTGTGAACCTAAAAATTATTTTTCTAAAAAATCATGTGCATCAGATCATGTACCTATAGTTCAAATCTGACCCACTTGCAACCGATTCGATAGAAATTTGTCTTTTTCACGAGGGGTGGACGAAATGGTTTAAGATACCTCGGTTGTGACATTGTCCATCCAAGGTGGCCTAGTATTTATTTAAAATGGGGTGGTACCATTTGGAAACTTTTATTTGGTGGTTGCTTCACAAAACACCCCATTTTTACACTCAAAAATAGAAAATAGCCTTTTGGTGGGACGAAAAGGAAAAGTTCCTCGTGCAACATTATTTTCCATCCTAATATGCACATGCTTGCACAATATGGGCATATTATCACAATCTCTGTCGTGATTCTAGCCATAACATTGCTCGTTTGGCCTAAAAACCATGAAAACTCGAATATGATAGCTCATTTCTAAAAAGTTTTTTTTGAGATATTTGCATTATTCCAAGTTTGATATTTTTTTCTTGCAACTCTGTCACATAATATGACACCACACGAAGGTTTTACATTGTTTGGATCGTTTTTGAATTTGTTATGCATGTTTCAAACTATGGTCATAATAGTGGGCATGAAGATTCTTAGCTTGGCACTGAGCCTCGCTAGACTTGCAGGGGATATCTGATGAAATAGAATATTGTGAACGTAAAATGATTTTTCTAAAAAATTATGAATATCAGATCATATACCTGTAGTTCAAATCTGACCCACTTCCTACCGATTCGGCAGGAATTTGTCTTTATCACGAGGGGTGTGTTGGGGATTGGTGCGGAAAACAAAAATTTTCCTACGATGAAACCCCAGAAACTGCCTAGGATCTATCTATGTAGTAATGCGGTAATGGCCGGAGCATAGAGAATACATACCCTTGTAGACCGTACGCGGTTAACGTTCCGTGGAGAACGTGGTTGAAGTAGTTGTACTCGTATCCGACCTCAAGGTCGTGAAGCTCCTCGCAGGTCACCCCTTGCTCATCATCTTCATCGTGCAACTCCGGCTCATGACATTTAAGCGCCCCAAGTGTTGCGCCTCGTGTCTTCGTACACATCCGGTGCACGATGAGACCTCCGGCTCCCCGATCCCACCGGGAGTGTGGAAGTTGATATCCGGCTAGGAATCCTTGCAGCGGAACGACATACTGCAGGTGTGCCTCGATCGCACAGCCCTGACTTGGGGCCATGGTTACGAGGTATAGAGAGAGGGAGGAGGAGAAAGTCAACCAAAGGACTTCTCCAATTGTTGGTGTGTCTCATCCCACCCATGGGCACCCCTTTATATAGGGGGAGGGGGTGTGCCCTCCCCTTTGGGTTTCCCATGTGGGACTAAACAAGGGAGAGAGGGGGAAGGCGCATGGGCCTCATGGGCCGCTGGCCAGGGGTGGGCCCCACCCCGCGCATAGCCCTAGGCTGGCCGGGTGGGCCCCCTTGAGGTGCCTGGGCCTTGTCCCTTTGGCCCTTGGCCCTTCCCTCCTTCGGTTTTCCCTCATGGGCCCTTTTTCCCTAGAAAGTTTGGCCCATTAGTTGAATACCCCTTCAAATTAGATTTTAATATTATATTTAATATTAATTACATTAATTAATATGTAAATACATATTACAAAATCCGTCTTGACCCAAAACATCTTTTGGTTCCCTTTCGATTTCCTCCGAACGACTTCGGATCTTTCCCGGAATGATTCCGGTCCTTTATTCTTTCTCCGAACAACTTCGGATCTCTCTGTGGAACAATTCCGGCTTTCTCTTTCTCTACTATGATTCCGCCTTTAATGATCGCCTCATCGCATTCTTTAAGTGTATCCTCCCACGGCTCGGGAATGCTCTAGACATGATCTGTATCAATGATCAACAGAGGGACCAGGGATGTCCATGTGACCCCTATGCATTCCTAATGACAATGTCGTTTGAACCATCTAAATGTAGCATCCTCTTCCTTTTGTTTCTCGATACAACTTGTCCGAGATACGATCATTGGTATCGCATACCTTGTTCAATCTCGTTTGCAATAAGTTTTGTTTTCTTGTTACCGTGATATTACATCCTCGTGACCTAGTCACATGTTGCAACATTTATAGATGTAACCTCACCAAGCCAGCCGTATGTATCTTTACCCGTCATGTGGGTGAACAAATCCCGGTCTTGCAGTCACATGTCATCTACTGTTCCTTCGGAATACCCAACGTACACCTTTATGGCCACCACATTACCAGATGACGGTTGATGCAGTCTAAGTAGCCTAGGGAAATAGTGAGTAATATGAGCTCACGGTCTAAGGAGAAGGAGTCTAGGTATAGCTGTTGCAACAATGAACTATATGACTTGATCGTGTTGCAATCCTTCGAGGAATGTCCAACCACATCATTCTCCAATGATATGATCTCGTTGTCAGTCGGCATAAATGCCCATGATCTTGAAACCCAGATCATCTTCGTGACCAACGAACTAGTATGAATAGAGGCTACTAGGGACTTGGTTGTTTCATACCACACCTATACCAATGTTTCTACTTGGCACAGTTATAGCACAATATGAAACTATTATAAACTAATTGAGATATGACAATAAAAACCTATTTATTATTTGCCTCTAGGGCATATCTCCTTCAGTCTCCCACTTGCACTAGAGTACAAATAACCTAGCTTGCATTTTACTCATATAAATCATATGCCATATGCGTTTACAGACTATGCATGCTCATGGGAAACGTCATGTCCATGTTCTGTTTTACCAGATCATTATGTCTTTTGCAAATCGTTAATGTCTTCCTAATTTTGACATTCACACCATTATCTTATAATGGGTCGAAGCATTTGTTTGGCAACAAAGTGATACTTTGTTTCTAGTGTTTATGATGATGGTCGTTTTCACCGTTGTCATCTAAACTTCGAAACACACTTTGCTATCCTTTGTGTATATACTATAGTCATGGCAGCAGAACGAGGCCGGATTCCAGGAGCTTACAGTGATGTTAGATCAACCTCGAGGGCTTTTTCATGGGCACTGGGCCCTGGGACACATCATTCTATGTTAAAGGCGAACTAGCCCCGGCATAACATTATACATCACATTAGATGTAGCCTTTATACTTCTATATCTATGTAGATCCTAGTGCATGAAATGCATCTCTGCCACTTACATTGCTTCTTGCCATTTAAGTACAAACTTAATTCTGGTTCAGTGATCAACTCAGGAATCACTTAAGACATGTTCTTACAGTCAAGAGCTAGTCCTTCCAACTAGAACCTCGGGTCACATTACGTCGAGTATACAACATGGTTTTATGGAAGAACCTATGACTGAGGCATAGGAGATGCAACGCATCTCTTTCTTTCAACCATAGTTGCAATACTCAATGCTTCATACAGTAAGAACTTCTTTCTTACTTTGCTCCATTCTGATCTACTTCAGAATCTTGCTTAGGACATTCTGAACATCTTTCAGAATCAAGTCCAGGAAGCATTCGACATTCAGTGTTTATTAAACTCACCAATCTATCTCGATAGATCTTATTGTTTAATAACTTCAACTTCATCCTTATTTATATAACTTAAACGTTATTAACACCAATCATATCATTCATATATGTTGTCCACATATCTCAGAATGATTTCATGCTCCCACTCAAATATGACATTCATGTTTGAGATCCAGGGATTTCACTTAGCTCCCACTCAAAATATGTCAGCTACATATTATGAATTAGCCAAGCTGATTTGCTCCCACTCAAATCTAGGTCCTCTCAATAATCTTGGACATTCCAAAATTCTTTGATCATCATCAATTTGAGAATTCCAATTACGAGACTTCAATATCCATATATATTTCTAGTGTAAATCCAAAAGACTTAAGCATCACTACTGTTGTAGTCAACTCCTTGAATTTGTCCTTGTGACAAATCGAGATTTTTTTGTCATTCATTAAGTTTCATTTCCTTCTTATGACTTTGCAGTCATTCAGAAATATCAAGTAAACTTCTTTACTTTACTAAGATCAAGTAACATGTTACTTTACAATCTTAAATATAACTTAATATAGGATTTTATGACTCCTAGTCATTTCTCGCACTCAGGTCCATCACGCTTATTTGTAATTCATAGGTATGTCTTGTTCAAAACATGACAAGTGAATCAATAATATAATTCCACAAACTTGTAGAATATATAGTTGAATCCTACTTTCTTTAGTAAAAGTATTCACTAAAACTTTATGATCATTATCATCAGTTTCTCCTCTATTTGTAGAGTTTGGTTTCACGAAACAAATTTCGCTGCGCCACTCAACAATTCGGAGGTAAGGTCAAACACCTTGTTTTGATCTTTTACTTTCTTCCACCTGTATCTTCATCAAGACACATCAACTTAGGACAACAGCAGGTTTGCCCCTTGTGGACGATGCATTCATAACTTCCTAAGAATGCTCTACAAAGACTTGATTATTCGCCACGACTTTGACTTATCGAAATCTCTAGAAACTCGAACTTGCCATAACACTTATGGTGTTGTTTCCACGAATCTTTTGGATGTTCCTTTGTATTTCAAATGAATGTTTGCTTATTTCGATCTCTAACTCTAAACGACAACTATAACCCCGATAAGAGATAATATTATACCATATGTATCTAATACATAATGATTATGATGTTTAGACATTTCGACACAGTTTGAATTCGTCCAATTATCATAATTTGTGAAACATATTTCACAAGTTCCTTTTATGCTAAACTTAACTTGAATGCCTTAGTCACGTCGATCAAATCGAAGAGACTTGTTAATTCAGTTAATTCAATATCCCATTTAGTTATGAACTCATTTGAACAATTCAAATCATTTCAAACTTATGTTTCATTAAGTAAATACACTTATTCACTTAAGTCCACAATTAACTAATGATTTCCACTATTTGTTGAAAATACGATACGTCACTATGTATAAGATTCAACATTTCTTCGCATATCACCGTTTTACCAAAATGCGGAGTTTTAGTCATTCTGCCCAAGAGGCATGGTTTTGGAAAGTCTCTAGATTAAGCATCTAGGACCCCGATGTTTCATAAAGAACCTGCAATAACCAAAATGACTTAAACTGTAGTGTCATTTCATTATTAAACTTTGGATATCTTTTAGCATTCTAATCCTTTTATAAATGTTTAAACTATTATCATTAACATAGTGATGAGAATAACTTGTTTGTAACCGTAATGTGACCATAAGGTATTGTTCATAAGAATAGTACAAACTGGTTTGTAACTTGTTCATATGAATAATCGTCTTGCCAAAAGCAAGACACACAAACAGGGATTACAAATCTATATTCAAGTTCACTAATCCAAATGACAAACTTTGAGGGAAGAGGTGACGTCGGCCATCAACTGTTTTGCTTGCCGTCATCAAGTCACGCTGCCTCAAAAACAACAATTCTCAAGCAGATCCTCCTGTTTTCACAAAGTAGGACAAGTATCAAATACTTTGCAAACTGCAACGAGTTTTGCAAGAACCACATTTATAATTTGTATATCTTACATATACCTTTTCATCCATGACCTCCTTTGCAATCAAGCCCTTCCAAGAGTTCTCAACTCTAATGCAAGATCGCTAAGTGTTTTTCCAAACATTCTCTTTTCATCCATGATGGAGGAAAACCCATCCAACGGCTCATACTCTATGTGCCTTATTTTGTAGAATACAAAATGTAGCCCAGCTCTCAATCGAATGGAGAATGGCTTATTGGACGATTATGGAGAAAACACAAACATTCCGGAGTCATCGAATTATCTCCTAACGGTTATTGTATCAAGAAGAGAAGATCACCTTTCTCCTAACGGTTGATGCAGTCTAAGCAACCTAGGGAAATAGTGAGTAATATGAGATCACGGTCTAAGGAGAAGAAGTCTAGGTATAGCTGTTGCAACAATGAACTATATGACTTGATCGTGTTGCAATCCTTTGAGGAATGTCCAACCACATCATTCTCCAATGATATGATCTCGTTGTCAGTCGGCATAAATGCCCATGATCTTGAAACCCAGATCATCTTCATGACCAACGAACTAGTATGAATAGAGGCTACTAGGGACTTGGTTGTTTCATACCACACCTATACCAATGTTTCTACTTGGCACAGTTATAGCACAATATGAAACTATTATAAACTAATTTAGATATGACAATAAAAACCTATTTATTATTTGCCTCTAGGGCATATCTCCTTCAGGGTGGACAAAAAGGTTTAAGATACCCCGATTGGGATATTTCCCATGCAAGGTGGCCTTGTATTTTTTTAAAATGGGGTGGTACCATTTTGAAACTTTGATTTTGTGGTTTCTTCACAAAACACCTCGTTTTTGGCACTCTGAAATGGAAAATATGTTATATGAAAGTATATGTTATGTTCTACTTAATTTTTATTCGACACAAATGTGTAATATGTGAGTTTAGATAGATTGATCTCATTTTTTTTTGTAAATTTTGATATATTATTTGTATTTTTTGAATTAGAATGATTTAGTTATGATTTTTCTAGGATTAATGTGGCAAAAATGGAAAAAAAGCTATGCCGACGGCCCTCTCTGCGCTGACGGCTGCCATCATCTATCCTGTCCTACGCTGATGGCATACCTAGGCCGGTGGCCGGTTTGCTCGGCTGCCCGCCTAGGGCCCTACATCGTCATCAACTTTTGTTGTTCGTGTAGTGTCTAGATAAATTCAAGTCAATTAATTTGGATAGGAGGGAGTATTTCAATGAAATTATTTTATTATTTTAGTCAGTGGTTGTGGAACGTTAGGTGGTTTCCTAAAGAAGACATGAAATATTTTATCCTAAAGCAGAACTTCGTTTTTTCGAAAAGGGGGATAAGACCCCGTCCTCTGCATCAGTTGATGCACACATAATTTTATTCCAAGTATTCAAATATCCAAAGTTACTACAAATCAAGGATCACTCAAGGTCGATACTTGTATAAACCAATAGAAAATATGACTCAAGAGACTAAACATCATGTTCTAGTCTATTAAAGCGTAGCCAGCCAGACTTGCTTAAGATGTGCCCAACGACCATCAGGAGATGGCTGCACCTCGTAGCCATGATATCTGGATGGTCTTGCGATGATAGGAGCATCCAAAGCTGCACCCAATGTGCCACTATGGATAACCTGCAAAAGATTGAAACTGTTTTCTATTAAATATAATATCATTTCTACATCGACAAATAGAACAACATAAGTCTGAAACACCAATGCGAATACTAGACTTAGATGATTTATCTACATCATTCAACCAATTTCCAAACATGTTTGTAACATTAGTCGGAGGGGGTAAACTATAGGCAAAATGAATAATACTCCACAACATGCGAGCAAAAGGGCAAGATATAAACATATGTTCTATGGTCTCGTGTGATCCATAGAAACAACACTTAGTACACCCTATCCAATTCCTGTTAACTAGATCTACCTTTGTAAGGAGGACCTTATTATTGAGAAACTACATAAAAATCTTTATCTTGAGTGAGATTTTTATTTTCCAAATATATTTCTGAAGAAAGACCGTATGATCGTTCATAAGGTATTCATAGATGGATTTGACTAAAAAACCCCCGAATGATGTCAAGTTCCACACAATATTATCATGATAATCCGACAACTGAACCATCATCAATCTTTGGCATAAATGTATCCAAAGATTTCACTTATTGCCAGTAATTACCCCCTGAAAACCAATGTTTAGAGGTACTTGATTTAATACCTATGCAATGGTTACATTATTTCGTTGCACCATATTATATAATGACGAGTATTGTTGTGCCAAAGGTGTTTCTCCCAACCATGTATCCTCCCAAAACCTAGTAATGGAACCATTCCCTACTTTGTAATGACCTCTAGCAAAGAACTCGTCCTTTACCCTCATAAGCCCTTTCCAAAATGGGAATCAGTTGGTTTTGCTTAGAATTCAGACAATGTTTTCTAACTTAAATATTTGTTATGCAATAATTCTTGCCATACTCCTTGCTCACTTAGTAATTTGAATATACATTTTCTCAATAAACATCTCTTAAGTTCCAAGACTTCAATACCTAGACCACCCTGATATTTTGGTCTGCAAACAATATTCCATTTTGTTAATCTGTTCTTCCAATTAGACTCATCACTTTGCCAAAAAAAAGATAAATAAAAGTCCAATCGTTTTCTAACCCCCTTAGGAATTTCTAGAAACAATAGCATAAACATAGATAAAGTCGCTAAAACAGAATTGATTAGAACTAAGCGATCGCCATAAGACAATAGCTTACTCTTCCAGCAACCAAACTTCCCTTCACATCGGGTTTCCATTGGATACCAGTCTAAAAATTTCAGTTTTCTATAATGGATAGGCAACCCAAGGTATCGAAAAGGCAAAGACCCGGCCTCACATCCAAAAATTTGTTTGTAATGTTGTTCTTCATCTTTTGCTTTACCAAAACAGGATACCTCTCTCTTATGAAAGTTAACTTTTAATCCCGAAAGTTGTTTGGAGATACATAATATTAATTTCTTGTTCACGGCTTTCTGCAAGTCATGTTCCATAAATAATATTGTATCATCTACATATTGTAGAATTGAGACTCCTCCATCAATAGGATGTGGAATGAGTCCACCAACTTGTACATTCTCCTTAGCCTGTGCAATTAGGATAGCTAGCATATCTACAACAATATTAAAAAGCATCGGGGATAAAGGATTGCCTTGTCTTAGATCCTTCCTAGTTTGGAAATAATTTCCAATATCATTATTTACCCGAATTCCAACACTTCCTCCCTAAACAAACTGCTCAATCAATTTGTATCACTCCGGTGCAAATCCTTTCATGTGCAAGGATTGTTAAAGGAAATGCCATTTTACCTAGTAATATGCTTTTTCAAAGTCAATTTTAAGAAAACTCCATCCATTTTATTTCGATGAAGCTCATATATCCATCTCATGTAACTAAAAGGAACATATATCCATCTCATAGTACATTTATAATACATCAGCTAAATGAGCTCGTACACACTGAGTGCTTCTTTGGCACCCAGAATAGAGACATGAGAGTAGCCTCCAGTCGATGAGATTTAAACATTTAAAGAATGTAAGGCTATGTGATGAGGTCATGGTATCCGGGTAGGACCAGCATGCATGAAGCAAGATCACTCGGCAGGGGGGCTACTCAACCCAAGGACTCGAGCACTTGGCTAAGGGCCTACTTGGCGACCATCTTAGAATACGAGACACACCAAGATCATGCTAAGAATTCCATGGGGTATAATTTGTAACCGATTAGAATGGATCTAGGATATCTTGTTAGGGTTAACATACGGTTTTATCGGTCGGATTCATCAAGTTCACACAGATCCACTCTCACAATTCTCACCATAGACAAGCTTGATACTCCCACGAGTTTGCCACCGAACACACAAGCATAATCAAGTCACCACACAGGAAGTAGGGTATTTACCGAGCATTGTATGCTAGGGACTAAACCTGTATACACTTTGTCTCTCGTGTGCTACCATCTAGTCCCACTGGATGTGCGATCTACTGAACATAAATTTATTGACAGGAAAATACCACTACAGTTGGAGCGCCCGATAGTGGTAGTGTGTATGGATCAACCTTGACAGGCTCACTCAATATTAGTCTTCAAGACACAATATACATAACTCTAACATGACAATTTTTTGGATCACACCTTGAACATGTTGGTCCACGTAGAGACAAATCAAAAAAAATCTACGCGGTGCTCCCAAGATCCAACTGAGGAGACATGCCATCGGGATTACCACTATGCGCAGGTGCAGAACTCGGTGTACTACGTCAAGGCAATGTAGTCCTCATTCATGTCCAATCAAACAAAGTAATGATAGTACAACACCTCTATTGGTATCTACACATATGAGGGGGATCATCGATGACGGATTACTATGTTCGGGGGTTACCGATGATGGATTGCTAGGTTCGTTACGACGGCAAGGACTGAGTGGAGGTTCTCGGTTCCCAACACATGGGAGTGGTCTCATTGTGACCCTTGGGCAGCCATCGCCCCAATATATATAGGAAGTAAGTGTTGATTTCAATTTCCTTGCTTTGAATTGTTTTGACTTTTAGATGAGTTTCCCCATTTATAGACTTTTATTTAAATTTCATTTTAGAATTTCCATATACCTAAAGTGGATTTAGCACTTTAACTTCAATTGGTGAGTTTTTGAGTTGTAATAATATTCCTTTATTTTTAGAATAATATTTTGGTTTACAGGATTTTAGTGTATTTTTACTCATTTTGAAAGTATTTATTTAAGTAAAATAACTCAGTCAGCATTTTTGCATATTTACCTTCCTTTTTGCATAAGTAGAATACAGTTTTTAGTATTTTACTGTGTTTGCACGCACCGTTTGTCCTTGTTTTAACAGGATCCCGAATTACTAAGTCTCTTATGAATATATCAATGGAAACTATCATATTATGTTATAATATGATATTTTTAGGTGATAAAAGTCATTTACTTAATTTATCTTCGCACCTAGGAGAATAGCAAACGTGAAGGAAGACTACTGAAGTGTTAATGACCAATGGTACGGGCGGTGCCTGCCCATACTGTCTGCTCGTACCATGTGGCAGTGCGACCACCTCGTCAAACACTTTCTCCTGGCGAAGACAGATCACAGACCTGACATACAAAACATCCTTGAGCCACGAAAAACCACACCAGAAAGGGATCTGAAGGAGGAACTTGGAGAAGGGAAAATCCATGTTTCTTCACGAATCATTGGATAACATCATATCATCCTCTTCATCATCAACCGCTTCATCACCATCACCACTACTACCCCATATTTCATTCATTAGATCTTGTTGTAATTCCAGATTCAATTGTGGTTTACACTAGATTTATCCCAGTACTTTATCCATCCAGTTGATGTCGTTGATTGCTTCCATGTGTGAGTAGTTTCTCTCGTTCTTGGGGAGATGAAAAAAACCTAGCACTATTATGCATTGAAATAAAGATGATCTATACTTGTGTCCATTGAATTATTAGTCTATGATCTTTGTATGATATGTGTTTGATCTCTCTCTTTAGATGGTATGTGTACTCGACCATATATCATTTGCCTTCGGGACTAAAGAAGAGGGTGAAATCCTTTGGATGTGTTTTCAAGTGTTCCCGGAGCTATTGTGACTATAAGCACCGGCCAGTGATTTCTACACACGCTTCTATTCTTGTAGATAGTGTTGGGCCTCCAAGGGCAGAGGTTTGTAGAACAGCAACAAGTTTCTCTTAAGTGGATCACCCAAAGTTTATCAAACTCAGGGAGGAAGTGGTCAAAGGTATCCTTATCAAGCAACCCTGCAATCAAGATACAAGAAGTCTCTTGTGTTCCCGACACACCCAATACACTTGTCAGGTGTATAGGTGCACTAGTTCGACGAAGAGATAGTGAAATACAAGTAATTTGGATGATTATAAGTGGTAATTGCAATCTGAAATAAGAGTGGCAGCAAGCAAACATGTAACATGAATGATTGTAAACGGTGTTTCAATGCTTAGAAACAAGGCTTAGGGATCATACTTTCACTAGTGGACACTCTCATATAAATATCTTCTCTTCATTATGCTACCCTAAACTACTCTCCGGTTGGACGATGTAGGGCTATAACAGCACACCTAAAAGTTCGCATTCCCCATCTAGATAACTGATGTGCTCGTCGTTCGACATAGAGCTTGTTAGGAACCCCAAGAGGAAGGTATGATGAGCACAGCAACAAGTTTTCCCTCAGTTATGAAACCAAGGTTTAATCGAACCAGTAGGAGCAAGGAAACACCCCAAAGGTGTTACTAGCTGAGCTTTGGCAAGGCGCACTACCGGTGCTAGTAGCAACGTGGAGACCTGCACAACATAACCACAGAACTTTGTCCCCAACTTGCGATGAGGTTGTCAATCTGACCGTGTTTTGCGGAAAACAAAGGATTAAACGTATCGAATGGAAAGAAGTAAAATTTGGCAGAAAGTAAACACAAAGCAGTAAACAGTTGTAGATTGAATATAAAAGACAAGGACCGGGATCCATAGTTCACTAGAGGTGGCTCTCCTTAGATAGATAACATGCTGGGTGAACAAATTACATCGGGGCAATTGACAAACACCGAGAAAGCAATACATGCATATACTAATCATCTTGACTCCTTTGAGACTTGATTGGGCATTACAACATTATACATAGACCGCCATCCAACTGCATCTATGACTAATAATCCACCTTCAAAGTTATCATCCGAACCCCTCCAGATTAAGTTAAGTTGCAACAGATTATTGCTTTACGAACTGCATGTAAAGTAAACAATACGATTGTTCTATGAACAAAGGATTGTTGTTTTCTCCCTAGTAGCAACAACACATCTAGTACCTTAGAGATTTCTGTCACTTCCCCAGATTACCAGAGGCATGAACCCACTATCGAACATAAATACTAACTCTTGGAGTTGCTAGCATCTACTTGGCCAAGATAGCTACTAACAACGGAAAGAATGCAAGATCACAAATAACAAAGACATGATAGAATCAATAATCAATCTGAAATAGCATCTCAATATCCATCGAATCCCCGCAAACACAACATGCAGAATTACAAATAGATGATCTTGATCATGAACGGAGCTCACAAGATCTAAACATGAAAGCACAAAGGACGAGAACCAGCCATCTAGCTACTACATGGATCCGTAGTCCAAGGATAAACTACTCACGCATCACACCGGAGGCTTGCATGGTGATGAAGAAGGCCTCCAGGGTGAATTCCCCTCTCCGACAGGGTGCCAGGAAGAGCTTCAGATCCCTCCCGATCTAGGGATGGAGATGACGGCGACTACAGACTCTTTCGTGGATTTTTGATTGGGTACTTAGGGTTTTTCCCGAGGGCAATATATAGGCGGAAGGAGAGGTTGAGGGGGTGCCGGGAGCGGCCACACCACCCCCTGGCGCGGGCCAGGCCTGGCCGCGCGGCCAGGTTGTGTGGTGGCTCCCTGGCCCTTCTCCGTCTCGTATTCTGGCACTTGATCCCTTCCGGAAAAATAGGCACTTTGGCTTTTGTCCCGTCCAATTCCGAGAATATTCATTTTCTGACTTTCCTGGAACCAAAAACAGCAGAAAAGCAGTACCGGCATCGTGGCTCTTGTTAATAGGTTAGTCCAAGAAATCATATGAAAAGTACTCCAAAGTGTGGGCAAAACACAAGAAAGTGGATAAAACCAAGCATGGAACATCAAAAATTATAGATACCTTTGCAATGTATCAACATCCTCAAGCTTAACTCCTGCTCGTCCTCGAGTAGGTAAGTGATAAAAAGAAAGAATAATTTTTGAGGTGACATGCACCATCAAAGACTTGATCAAAGTATTTGCAAAACATTCAAAGCTGGGATCATAGTACTTCAATCATAACATGAAAGACAAAGTTCTAGCAATAAGCAAAGAAACTATGAAGCAACATGAAAAGGCACAAACAAAAGATTCATGAATAACAATGCCTTGCAAGACGTTTGTTTGTTTCACATAAAGAAAGCATAGCATAATAGTATTCAGCTTGTCCCTCAATAGAGTAGCAAATATAAATGCATAGAACACCTTCAAAGTTCATAAGAGTGACTAGATACAATAGTGTAAAACAAGCAATATCAAGTTATGCATCAATCAACTAGTCTTGGGACAATGCACATAGAACTAAGAATGGCCACTATGCTCTCAAAGTAGGTGCATAAAGATAGAAGGTGGAGACTCAATATAATGGTGGACGAAAGGCCTTTTATAAAAGGAAGTAGGGATTCAAGTCTCATAAAGAGCTTTCAAAAATTATGGTACTTATAGCTTTCAGCTCTCATTGCCCCTATCATAAGCATCTTGAAGGTGATTAAGGTTAAAGTGACACAACTAAGAGGATATGCTTGACAAGTTATAAACCAAAATCTCATGCCCCTTACTTACGAAGACCGATCCTCATGCTACTCAACTTCAGTCACGAGTAAGCTCTTGTCATTGTAAGTATATGTGTATAATTAAGAACCGCCAACGGGGTACCCCTTGCACATGATATAGGAGCTTTCCCATAATCAAAATGACAAGGCAAGCAGACAATGAGCATCTCATCGATCTTTTTATTTGCTATTTGCATAGGTTTTTATTGAGGATGCTTCATAGAGTGCTCATTATGGTGATGCTGCAAGTTTCCACCATGATTAGGCATGGCTTAGGCTAGCGGCCCAGCGCTTTCTAACACACATACAAACTCCATGATCTTACAAGTTCCACTTTTATTTCACACCGCCGGGATCCGTAAGCAAAAGAACATGATATCAACGGGGTACAAAGTACAAGTGCAATGTTGAAAACGTTCCCCATGAAACATGGTTCTGCTAATTTCAACTTATAAAGCGCAAGCATAAACGCAACAAAGAAGGCCCAATGGTTCAAGTTTATTAGAGGCAAAAAGTAAAGTGTGACATCAAGTTCGTGAGAGCTTTAATCACTAGTTTTCTCATAACAAGTTTAATTTGGAAGGTAAACAAAAGCATGAATATACTTGGAATAGCATAAGCTAGTAGGTAGGTATGGTGGAATCTTTGGAATAACTTGGTTTAGGGAGTTGGATGCATGAGTGGAACTCATACTTGGTTGTGGAGGCTAGCAAAATACTGGGAGCGACAAACTAAGAGAGTAATAATGTCCATAATCATGCAGAGCGACAAAACATCATTGATCAAAGCATAAAGTTATACTACAAGTTGAAAACTAAAGGATCATAAAGGCTATGGTGACTTGAGACAGTCATAACATGGTGTGAGTATGCGCCAAGTCAACCCAAATAAAGCAACAAAGGAGAATACCACTATACTATGCTTTAATATGCTAAAACAACGCATGATTCATCCAAGGCACATTAAGCAATATCAATTGTTTATAACAAGTCATGCTACAGCAAAGAATACTAAGCATAAAGCCAAAACATATCAAGCATGTCATGACAAAGCACATGCCACAGTCAAAAACAAGCTCTTTTTACCACATAAGTATGAACTTTCCTACTCTTTTCCAAACCAAACCAAACTATTTGCAAACCAATGTATGAAAGAGGGGGTCCAACCAATTTATTCATAAAACTAAGCAAACCAAGAAAACTAAAAACCAAAACGAAAACGAAAAAGAAGACGCTCCAAGAATTACACAACTGTGCATGAAACAATAAAAATGAAGCGTTTGGAAGAAACCTGGGATTTTTATTGATGAAGAAGGGGGTGCCTTGGGAAACCCCAAGCTTTGACGCTTGTACTTATTGGATATTTCTTGGGGTGACACGAGTGGCATCCCCAAGCTTGAGATTTAGTCCATCCTTCATCTCATTGCTCATTCCTTCCATACACCTGAAATTTTTTCCTTCATACAAAACTTCACACAATCTTTATTAGCAACATTAGTGCACTCAAGATAAATAAGTATTAAGGTTCAGTTATAACACCAAATAAAATTCCATTAGAACACTAGATACTGTAGCACTGCCTTCAAAAATCTCAATTCCCCAAAACAACTCAAAAAGGAACCCACAAGAAGCAAATGCAGAAAATGGCAGAAATCTGTCAAAACAGACCAGTAGGTAAAGATGATTTTTTTAGAAGACCTTATGTTGCTCAAATCAAAAAGTGTTCAACTAACTAAAGTTATATAACAACCTGGGGCAGAAGCACAAAAAAATACAGATCAATACGACATACAGAGCTCTCCCACGAATTTTTACGGTGAAACACAAAAATCTGTTTCGGGACAGCAACTTTCCCAATCATTACTTCTCTCTCATTAGAGGTTACTCTTGGCACAAAAAGCAAATAAAAAGGATAAGGAGAGGTTATTACAGAGTTAATAACTTCCAAGACTCATCTAAAACTTTTGGGTTATCTCCCAATAAGTACTTTTCTTTAACACCTTTAAGTTAGGCATAAGAAGCAAAGAAAGAATCAAGTGTTCTCGAATGAAGAAGCATTAAGACCAAATTTTGTTTTCATACGAGAAGCAAAAGCAATCTTTTCTCTCTTTTTAGGGAAGTGTTCTATACATTTCTTGAGTGGGAGTTGATATTTAATGGTGCCTTCTTTCATATCAATGATGGCACCAACGGTTCTAAGAAAAGGTCTTCCCAAAGTAATAGGACAAGAAGCATTGTATTCAACATCCAAAACATAGAAATCAACGGGGACATAGGAATCGTTAACCATAATAAGAACATCATTAAGACTCCCCATGAGTTTCTTTTTAACATTATCATCAAGTGGGACATTCAAATAGCAACCTTCAAGAGGAGGCAAATCAAGCATATCATAAATCCTTCTAGGCATAATAGAAACACTACTATCAAGATCACACAAAGCTTTGAAATCAAAGTCATTCACTTTCATATTAATGATGGGTTCCAACCATCCTCTTGTTTTATAGGAATAGAAGCTTTATGTTTCATCTTTTCTTCCATAATCTTTATGAGAGCATCGGTAATGTGTTTTGTAAAGGCCATGTTCATAGCACTAGCATTAGGACTTTTAGCCAGATTTTGTAGGAACTTAATAACTTCAGAGATATTGCAACCATCAAGATCAAAATCAACTTTATCATCTAAAGTAGTAGAACTATTACTAGCCTCAACACTAGTGGTGGTTATAGTAGAAACACTAATTTTTCTAGCAATTTCATCTTCTCTTTCCCACTTAGCATGTAATTCAGCTAATAGTCTAACATTTTCATCAATTCTTACTTGTATAGCATTGGTAGCTGCAAAGGGATTATCATTAGTTTCAGGTTTAGCAGCCATTTTATTCAAAGAAGATTGAGCTTTAGCCAAAGATGCTATATTTCTTTCAGCATTAGAGAGTTTTTCCTCAATAGTTTTATTGAAAGCAGTTTGTTTACTAATAAACTCTTTAAGCATAACTTCAAGTTCAGAGGGAGCACTCTTATTATTGTTGTAAGAATTTCCATAAGCATTATCATTGTTGGGAGGATATGGCTTATAATTGTTGTTAGCAAAATTGTTCCTATAAGCATTATTACCATAAGAATTGTTGCCAAAATTATTATTTCTTGTTAAGTTCACATCAACTTGATCTTCTTGAGCAACCAAAGAAGCCAAAGGAACATTATTTGGATCAATATGGGCTTTCCCATTAACAAGCATAGACATAATAATATCAATTTTATCACTCAAGGAGGAGGTTTCCTCAACAGAATTTACCTTCCTACCTTGTGGAGCTCTCTCAGTATGCCATTCAGAATAATTAACCATCATATTGTCCAAAAGTTTTGTTGCATCACCCAAAGTGATGGTCATAAAGGTACCTCTAGCAGCAAAATCCAATAGGTTCCTTGAAGAATAGTTCAATCCTGCATAAAAAGTTTGGATGATCATCCAAGCAGTCAGTCCATGAGTGGGACAATTCTTTACCAAAGATTTCATTCTTTCCCAAGCTTGAGCAACATGCTCATTATCAAGTTGTTTAAACTTCATTATTTCACTTCTCATAGATATAATCTTAGCAGGCCAATGAAAGCATCTTTGCACTTAGTCCAAGAATCAATACTATTCCTAGTTAAGGAATTCAAGCATTCTTTAGCTTTTCCTCTCAAAGAGAAAGGAAACAATTTTAGCTTAATAATATCACCATCTATATCCCTATGCTTTTGCATCTCACAAAGTTCAACAAACTTATTTAGATGGGAAGCAGCATCTTCATTACCAATACCAGAAAATTGTTCTCTCATAACAAGATTGAGCAAAGCAGGTTTTATCTCAAAGAAAGTATTTTCAGCCACAGGTGGAGCAATAGGTGTGCTCATAAAATCATTGTTGTTGGTGCTAGTGAAGTCACACAACTTAGTGTTTTCAAGAGTAGTCATTTTTTTGGATTTTCAAATAAGGAAGCAAACTAGTAAAACTATTTTTTTTATGTTTTTGAAAAGAAAGCAACTTAGTAAAACTAATTTTTTTGTGTTTTTGAATAACAAAACAAGCAAACAAAGCAAAAAGAAAACTAAGCAAAACAAAAATAACAAAGTAAAGAGATTGGTTATGAGGGACTCCTCTTGTGAAGATGTCCTTGACTCCCCGGCAACGGCGCCAGAAAAGATCTTGATGTGCTCGTCGTTCGATGTAGAGCTCGTTGGGAACCCCAAGAGGAAGGTATGATGAGCACAGCAGCAAGTGTTCCCTCAGTTATGAAACCAAGGTTTAATCGAACCAGTAGGAGCAAGGAAACACCCCAAAGGTGTTACTAGCTGAGCTTTGGCAGGGCGCACTACCGGTGCTAGTAGCAACGTGGAGACCTGCACAACACAACCACAAAACTTTGTCCCCAACTTGAGATGAGGTTGTCAATCTCACCATGTTTTGTGGAAAACAAAGGATTAAACGTATTGAATGGAAAGAAGTAAAAGTTTGCAGAAAGTAAACACAAAGCAGTAAACAGTTGTAGATTGAATATAAAAGACAAGGACCAGGATCCATAGTTCACTAGAGGTGGCTCTCCTTAGATAGATAACATGTTGGGTGAACAAATTACAGTGGGGCAATTGACAAACACCGAGAAAGCAATACATGCATATACTAATCATCTTGACTCCTTTGAGACTTGATTGTGCATTACAACATTATACATAGACCGCCATCCAACTGCATCTATGACTAATAATCCACCTTCAGGTTATCATCCGAACCCCCTCCAGTATTAAGTTGCAAGCAACAGATTATTTCTTTACGAACTGCGTGTAAAGTAAACAATACGATTGTTCTATGAACAAAGGATTGTTGTTTTATCCCTAGTAGCAACAACACATCTAGTACCTTTGAGATTTCTGTCACTTCCCCAGATTACCAGAGGCATGAACCCACTATCTAACATAAATACTAACTCTTGGAGTTGCTAGCATCTACTTGGCCAAGATAGCTACTAACAACGGAAAGAATGCAAGATCACAAATAACAAAGACATGATAGAATCAATAATCAATCTGAAATAGCATCTCAATATCCATCGGATCCCCGCAAACACAACATGCAGAATTACAAATAGATGATCTTGATCATGAAAGGAGCTCACAAGATCTAAACATGAAAGCACAAAGGACGAGAACCAGCCATCTAGCTACTACATGGATCCGTAGTCCAAGGATGAACTACTCACGCATCACACCGGAGGCTTGCATGGTGATGAAGAAGGCCTCCAGGGTGAATTCCCCTCTCCGACAGGGTGCCAGGAAGAGCTTCAGATCCCTCCCGATATAGGGATGGAGATGACGGCGACTACAGACTCTTTCGTGGATTTTTGATTGGGTACTTAGGGTTTTTGTCCCGAGGGCAATATATAGGCGGAAGGAGAGGTCGAGGGGGTGCTGGGAGCGGCCACACCACCCCCTGGCGCGGGCCAGGCCTGGCCGCGTGGCTGTGTGGTGGTGGCTCCTGCCCTTCTCCGCCTCAGATTCGGCACTGGATCCCGTCCGGAAAAAGAGGCACTTTGGCTTTTGTCCCGTCAATTCGAGGATATTCATTTTCACTTTCCGGAACCAAAAACAGCGAGAAAAGCAGGGTAATCGTGGCTCTTGTTAATAGGTTAGTCCAAGAAATCATATGAAAAGTACTCCAAAGTTGGAACAAAACATAAGAAAGTGGATAAAACCAAGAATGGAACATCAAAAATTATAGATACATTTGCAATGTATCAATAACCGCTCACTATCACCTTGAGCGCTAGATGGTTCCAACAAACACCACAATCTCATAGAGACGTCCAACTCAAACTATACTCATGATAAGTATTTCTGTAACCTTAGCCTAAGTGCCACATGGTGTGCACACTGTCAACTTCACACACGTGGGGATAAGCAGAGATTAATTAAAGCACTTGAGTAGCAGAATAGATATAAATTACAAAGCTCATGATCTCAATAAGATCATGCATAGAGAGAGATCAACACATAGCTACCAGTAGAGCCCTTAGCCTCGAGAGAGAACTACTCCCTCCTCATCACGGGAGTCAGCAATAACGATGGAGATGGCGGTGGAGTCGATGGAGATGGCTCCGGGGGCACTTCCCGTCCCGGTAGGGTGCCGGAATAGAGACTTATGTCCCTCAAATCTCCTCTTCGGTGGCGGTGGCGCTGTGGAACTTTTCGTGGAATTCTGATCTAGTACTTAGGATTTTCGTCCCGAGAGGATTTTATAGGCAAAGGGGTAAGGTCGGTGGAGCACCAGGGGGCCCACACCCCCTGGTGGCGCGCCTCCCCAGGCCGCGCCGCCACTAGGTATGGCCGCCCTGGTGCGCCACTTCGTCTCTCCTTCAGACTCCATGTGGCTTTAGGTAAAATATTGACTTTGGCTTTTGTCCCATCCAAATCCGTGAATATTTTCTTACTAGCTTTTCTGAAACCAAAATCAGCAGAAAATAGGCAACTAGCACTGTGACATCTTGTTAATAGGTTAGTTCCATAAAATATATAAAAATACCTCAAAGTGTGAACAAAACATAAGAAAGTAGATATAAAACAAGCATGGAACATAAAAAATTATAGATACGTTTATGACGTATCAGCCAGCGACCTGCACGTTCAGAGGAGGAATACAGAGAGATTCACTAAGCTAATTACAATATCCACGGGGATACCCTTAATTGTAGTGGTCTGTATGGGTGACTGCTCTCAGACATCGTGGTGATTATTTAGAGATGACCTTATTCTTGGCTCAACAAACTGACTGACTACAAGCCTTGTCGTGAACATCTTATTATTGATCTCTCTCTACACATATCATGACACAAGAAATAGGTTATCCTAATTATGATTAATAACAACATGCTAGTGGTGTATCCTACATCCTCGAGAACGCTTTAGCCTTATTGAGTTCAACCACTTTTCCAAACGCTTTTGTTACTTTCTTTCTTGTACTTATTTTAATTACTTTTCTATATTCAATCAAAAACCTTTCAAACACCCTTTACTTGAAATCAAAGGAGGCTTATAGGTATCCTTTGGTAGACAGTGACGAGGGGCATAAAGACCTTAATCAAATAGCTCTCTTTGGGTTCAATACTCTTATTTCAAAACTAGCTACAATCGATTTGTGCACTTGCAGTCATCACCTATCAAAATTATTTTTAATAATTTTAGGAAAATAGGATGTAGAATCCTTGCATTTTCCCTATTTGGAAGTATTTGTGCTTTATTTTTAAAAATGTCTAAGGTCATTTTTGTTAATTGGCATTTTGCAACAATTATGAAATTACCGTTTTCCCCTGTCCCCACTAGTCAGACCTACTAGATCAAAACTAGCGCATGGTTCGCTTGGACCAAACCGGTCCATGCGCTCTCACTTGCCTCTTCTCTCACGCACTCACCCGCCCACTCGCTCGTTCACTCTTGCGCTATCGCTGGTGACTGGCGCCGCTTCGCCTATAACCTCCAACCACCGTCGTGGCTCGCCGTCGAATCTCCTCTCTCCTCTCTACACTTCCATCGCTCAAATTTGCTTGGCTCGCCCTATCACGACCTTCCTCAACACTAATCCTAGCCCTAGGGTTTCGGTACTATGAAGCCGTTGTGGTCCATCTCTACTTTGTCTCTCACTCGCTGTTGAGATGGTGCCAAAATACTTCTTGTCGTACTCCCTATGCTGTCTAGGCAGGTACAGGTCAAGTACCCCCTCTTGGGTGCTCCCTGTGCCACCGTGGTGGTTGTCTTTCTCTTCTATCGATTGGGTGAGCTCGTTCCCCATTTTTCCATAGGTAGGTACTCTCGTCTTCTTTCTCTACCTCACTCTACCCCTATCCTAGATTCTATTGCTATTTAGGTTTTACTATTCTAGTTCTGTTAATGGGGATTATAGTTTCTAGCATGTTCTAGAGGTTTCTAATTTCTCCTATACTGTTACTTGGGCTCCTAATACTTGGTTTAGCCTCTAGTTCGAGTTCTTGGTCTCTGTCTATTTCTGTATATATGTGTGCTCGACACTTTCTTCAGTTAGTAGTTCATCTTTATTTAGTTGATTTAGGGTTTGTCCTAGTGTTAATCTTGTGTAGCTAATGTGCTAGAGTATTGTCTAGATCATCCTATGCTAAATTAGTATTGTTCCTTTCTTTGCTATGAACAATATTGTGGTCTTTACTTAACTGAAATTTACTGTTCTTCTTCTAGCTAGTGTTCACTACCAATGTGTATTAGGTTTACTGCTAGTGCCAATGATTGTTAAAGGTTTTACTTAGCATTGTGGTCAAAATCGACAACACAAGCATGCTATTTAGGTTTAGGTGTAATTCTATGTTTGCTTTTCTTAAGTAGTTGTTTAATTTGTGAGTTAATATTACACTGAAAATGCACACTTGTGCTCTTAAGTGTTTACTTATTACTGTTGTCTTGGTTACTTGCTCTTGTGATTCCTGAACCTTTGGTTCAGTGTTAATGTAAGTGTGTAGATTAATCATTGTTTAATTTGCTAATTTAGGTATATTTTAGAATAATAGAACTTATTCTGCTATTAATCTTCCCATCCTTAGGTGGATCTCATGATCATACCTGGGATATGGAGATTGATAATTGATACATGTAAAATGTATCCATGAACTTTGTAGTTTATTGTGCCAAAATTCCCATTATCTTGCAATTTTATTATATTTATTAGGACTAACCTAATAATAGTTGCAAAAGTGCACAAGTTCTTGTTTCAAACATTGTTGTGTAGCAAATACGTGAATATGGAAGGAAACCGGTCATTATGGTGAAATTTCAAGTTTCCTGAATCTGTCCTTACAAAATAGTTTTCGCAGATTGCCACGACCATCTCTAAATATGGCGTCAAATGTAAAAGTCAAAACATGAAAGTTGTGGGTAATTTTAAGTTGATGATCCTATACAAAAAATTGCGTCAATCGAATTTTGTACATGACTTTTAGAGTATCTCCACTAGAATTCTCACGAAGGCCTTCGCAGGCCGTTTTTCATCCAGGCGGCGAAAATTTGCATAGTCGTGTTCCCAGGCGCCCAGTTTTTGCTGTATTCGGTTCAAATTACATCCGAGGTTCTCAGGCCAAACCCGGGGCGCTGGTAACCGCCTGGTAACGTTGGATGAAGAGAAATCAGCGGGAAAAAACCCATGTTGGTGGCCCCGCCCTGTCAGCGGAAAACTGAGTCATCCTCATCCCACCGCCTCGGCTCCCGTGAAGGACCACCGGCCAACGACCGCCTGTCTCGTTGTCCACGTGTCTCCGTAATGGGGAGCCATCGCTGGCCCACCTTCCCGCCGTTTCCACTTTCTCGCCCACGCTGCTACACCCCTCCCGCCTTCACCGCCCTTTCCTCTTTTGGCTATAAATGACGGCGTTATCGACGTCTCCTAGAGCACACACCCTCACCTCCATTCCCCAACCACCCAACCTCCCCAACGACGGGAAGAAAAGTTCGGCAGAACTGATGGCTGAGTGATATCCTAGCGACTCCACGACGGCGAACGGCTTCGGCTAACACTCTCTACGGCCGTGGGAGGCACGGCTGCTCCATGACGCTGGATTCCCGGTGCCACCGGACTTTCGCTGCCTGCCAACCTAGAAGATCGGCACGGGCGGCGTGCCCATGCCGCCGATGTCGGAGGGCAACGAGCTGGTGGAGGATATTCAGGTGGCCATCGCCGCCATGGAAGACCCGGAGCTCACCGAGGAGCCGGGAAACCTCGCCCACTAGGATCACTTATTCGTCGAACGACAGAACTAGCAGCTGGCTGCCTACGATGGTGTAGGCCCGCCGTCGGTGCGCAACAATGTCACAGGACGACATTGGTGGTGGAGCGCGTCCAGCCGCACACTCGCCGCCGTCCTTGAGCATATCAGGGCCGAGGATAGCCCATGACTACGCTATGCTCCGCGCTCGTCACCGTCAGGCGCCCAGCACCATGCGGCGGCGGCCAGCTGGGTGCTGAGACGGATGGGTGGCGGCTCGTCGTCATCCTCGTCCTCAGCTAGTTTACTTCAGTTATTATTTTGATGTTTTAAAAGTTTTTTAGCCTTCTGCAGTCAAAATTCGGCTATATATCCGAATTTTACATAATATGTACGAACTCACCTATATTTTAATGCAATCGCCTGAATTCGTCTAAATTTCTCCGTGTTTTTCAAAATTGGGCAAAAGCTGAGAACTTGGCATGGGAATGGGAGTGGGAAATTGGTCGTTCCTAGGCCAAATGTTTCATCCGTCCGGTGCTAGATGGCGCTAGATTTGGGCCTGGGAGCGTCGAATGAGTGAATATGCTCTTAGTCCCGGATTATTGAAGGGTACATAAGTAGTTTCGCGATTCCGAGACTTTGTGACGTGATTGACTTCAACTCTTCCCATAATTGATGGATTCGGCCAAGTCACGACCTAAGGAGCTCCAAAAGGACAGAGGAGGGGCCCTAGGAAGGTTCTATAGGTGCCCAAGAGGCCATGGATCAAAGGGGCATCCATCCCATGGCCTAGATTGCATCTCCACGTCTATATATTAATGAGAAACCCTATTTTTGGAGGCATCCACCCAAAGCCATGAAAATCCTCCTCCTTGACAGCCACCAACGAGTGGGGGAAGCTCCTCAAGATCAGCACCATGGACAAGGAAGAAGAAGGGGTAAGGGGCCTCCACCCCCTAGGGCAGTCGTCGCCCTAGGAGGGGCGTCGGGCGCCACCGCCTCTCCCCCATGGGGAGGCTCATGTCCATCACCATCTACATCAACTCTCCATCATCCCCAACTATAATCTCTTGGCAAACATGATGTATGATGCAATATATTGTTTTTCCATGATCTATTGTATCTCTATGTTGATGTTTGAGTAGTGACTTGGAAATTATGATATAGTTTGTTATTGGTTGCATACAAGTATATGTTATCTTCTATGATGATTTTGTTGTATTAACATATGAGTGCACACATATGTTGGGGAATGCACAAGTTTGTCACCGTTGCATGTTGATAGGATAAGGGATAACCAGAGTTTGACGTAAACTGAATCCCAAATCTTAGAGATACTTGTTGTATTAATTCATGGTTAATCAACGGGGGTATTATCATGGGGACCTTAGATCTAAATGTGATGGTTGGAATTTATGTCTTAATAATTCCCTTGTTTGCTCTTAATAGGCCTTGAGATCAATCACTAGTGGTGTATTTGCTCATGTATATGGTTGCATCTATTCATGGATCCTCCTTAGAAGAAACAATAAAAAGACTATCTTTGTGCTTCACTAATTATGACAACCAACCAAATGAAATAGAAATTTGCCTAAGGACTTGCTCGCTTGGGTTATCTACCTCCACTTCACTAGCTCCATTTTAATTGTAGTATTTGCTTCCAAAAACTTTACTGTTTTCTAGTTAGTACCAAAACAACAACCAACACACTATAGTTCCTAGCTTTGCATAGACGGCCATATAAGTGGGTTATAGGATTTTAGAGAATAGATAGTTTACCTTCAGCTCCTCATGGGTTTGACACTCAAATACTTATCGAATTGTACTACGGTGATTCCTTGCACTTGGGGGGTTATCAATTATGTGATTGAGTTCTTACTTACTTATCTTCTAGGTTTACTAAGTGATTTAACTAAGTGGCTATGCCAATGAATAGTGGAATAACACTATGGTGTTCTCCTCTAATGGGGATGCACAACTGCTAGTCCTAGCTAGCCTAGGTGCATTCATAGCTACTAGACTCTCTCTTTCTAATTCTATGCTAAAGTTTAGCTAATTTTTTTGAATATTCAAAAGTGGGCTTGATGAAGATCTAGATCTTGTTCTTCTCCTCCTAGCCTTGTTCTTGGTTGTTCTAGCCAGTTGATCTTTCTCCTCCACTAAAACTATGTGTGATAGGTTTCTAAGATTTCTTCTCTCTCAATAAATGGTCTAAGAGTGATTATTGAGAGCTTTGCTCTCACTGAACCTTTGGTCTAAGTGAAACTTATGAGCTGCTCTGAGGATTTGTGAGCTCTGGGTGGTGGTCTGGGCTCCAATTACAGTGTTCTAGGGTTCATGTGGTTGTGACACATAAGTGCATGCAAGTTGTGACTAAGCTTATTATATCGCCTCTCTAAGTTGACTTCTAGTGTGGCAATTAGCTTATGTCATATGCCAAATATGGCAGGTCGGTTAAGGGCTATTTAAGTAATTTTCCTTTTATTCATTTGGCAAAACATTTTTTTAAGTTGCTAATTTTGTCATTGTCCTTGTAATTATAGTGAACTTGATTTGGTTTCCTAGATGATTTTCTATTCATATTGTTCTTATCTAGCTTGGTGAACTTCTAGTGTTCACTAGCTAGCATTTTATTCTTTAAAATAATCCAAAGTTTGAGGTCTAGTTTGGTTGTGGTGATTCATTCTGATGGTTAATTATAGTTGTTGTTAATTCCTAGCTTTACTTCTGGTTCTACTTGTCACTAGTTCTAGATACTGTCTTATGTGGTTTTGTTACTACTGCTATGAGCAGTTGCTCATGGTCTATATTTCTTTTTGTTGCTCTATCTTCCTATTCACTACTTTGGCTATCTTATGTTGTTGTTGATGTTGATACTCTGTTGGCTGGTCAAATTAAACCTAAAACTGTGAGGTTGAGGACAAGTTCCTGGATCTTGCCCTGTGGATTCTAAACTAAATGGATTCACCCTTGTGGTGGTTCCAACATTTTAAACCAGCATTGGTTTTTGTCTTGGTGTTTTTTTTGTAGATTAAGATGGGCTAGAAGATTAGGAAGAGCAAGAAAAAGATGAGAAGATCTAGTTTAGACTTTACTGTAGATTTTTTTATTGAAATTTGTATTAGGATCAAATTCTCACTACAATTTCTTTTGTGAACGTAATGTAAAGAATCTTGTCTCAATATTGAAATCAACAAAGATCGTTTTCATATACATTGTCTATCTACTTTGTGTTATTGTGAATTCCTTCAATTTACTTATAAATACTTGAATTCAAGTTTGAATTATCCAAACCTCAATTTTGAACTCAATAGTCACTCCTATCTTAATTGTGAATTTAATCTTATGTGTAAGTGTGGATTTGAGTCATGGACTCCAAAGATGTTGTCAAAACATTTTGAATTCCTAAATTTTGAAAATACAACTTCATTTTGAATTTTGAATTCAAATTCTAGTGTTGACCATATTCAAACTTTGACATTAGAGTTCAATCTCAATCACTTGCATTCTCTAAAATAAAAGTTTTAAAGTTTTCACACTTTCGCAAATACATGCTATGCAATAACACTCATCACAATCCATTCCTCTAAGTGTTCCTATTCTTCGGGTCATTACAAAAAGTATGACCCTCCTACTAATATCTTACAAATATGAAAAACAATTTGAGTTTTAAACAAAATAATAATATATATGTTGATTTGGCTTGGAAAAGAATTATTTGAAAATATGCTTAGAAGTAGGCCCAACAAGATAAGAAGGGTGGAATATATGTATGTACGCCCAATAAAATGAGAACGGTTGAAAATATGCATTTGAAATAGGCCCAACAAAACGAGCTCGTTGCCGCTATGAGTGAGTCGAGTGACCGTGTGAATGAAGAACACGGCTCCAAACTGCGGTCTCCGACAGCAAAATCTGTCGCTGCGCCTGGCCAGGCAGTCGCTCTGGGCACCCCTGGCCGCCAGCGTCTCACCCGTACGCGCCTTCCAACTTTTGCCATGTGCGACTGCTAGCTAGCCTGAGCAGACAACGTCCTAAGCCTAATCTAGACTTCATGGACCTGTGATTCAGAAAGCTGATGCTTCCCTGTTCAAAGGAAAAAGAGGCTGATGAGTGATCATCCATGACAGCGTGTCAAACAAAGGTAACACTACTCACCAGACTCCAAGCTAGAGATCAGCCGGTTCAGCATAAAACATTTCACACTGCTTTCGTTTTGCTTGAGCCAGAACCTTCGTCTGCCTGCAATCTGTTAAACGCAGTCCATACATGGCCAGTCAGCCATACGTTCTGCAGTAGTATTACATCCATCGAGGAGCAGCTTATTCAAATTTTGGACTGGCTCCCTCGATCCAGCTTCGCGGCGACGATTGGTCCGTTACCCTGAGGTCAAAAAGTAATTAAGTAAATTCGGGCGACAAGAGTCCACATAAATCTTGTCACGACATGAGCCCGATCTACCAAACATGCACGTTCTGCATGTGCACTACAGGTCAGTCAGTGGATCTGTACTTGCTTGTTCTTGGCCAAAACATGCCTCCGCTTTGGCTCAAATAAGTAACATTCTTATCTTCCTGCATATGTACACCACTCTTCCTGAATTCTGAACTTACGGCCAACTGCATGCTAAGAATAACCTTGAGTACCACCATTTGCTTTGGGATAGCTGGCCGGGCGTATGAAAAAAATGCATGCAGACTTGTCTTACCGAATGTTGATGAACCAAGCGGCGGCGCCCTGCTGGATTCTTTCTAGCTGTGTGGCGCATTTTTCGATTTTGCATCTCTGCAATGGCTGGAGCTTGCCTGTCAGGAATCAGGCTTTGCTAGCTCTGAATGCCGTGTGTATCCGATGCCTTTGCGACATGCCTAAAACAAACAGACACGGTAGCTTCTAAAACTCAGTAAAGCTATTAACTGGACCATTCCAATGTTATATAAGGTGATTAAGCAATTGGATCCCCCCAACATGTAGCGATGCCTCAATGATTAAACTTAGCTTGCTAACAAATACTACTAGTGTATCTCAGTTCCAGAGATGAACAAGACTGCCAGCTCAGACAGGCTTAATTACCACCAGCTGTAAAGGCGACACATGTCACATTTCAGTCTATGCAAAATTTAAATCCTCTTAACAAAAACGCTAATCTTGTACAGTTCTAGTTCATGCATGCGCTAACCTGCTCGCTATAGCATCGTTGACAACCTGAACATCGTCAAGAGACATAATCACAAGATGCAGCAGAAATCACCATCTTATCTTCATCACAAAATCATCACCAGGAAATGGCTTTGGGCCGGTCGAATCCATAGCTTGACGTGCTGCATCTGTGTGCAGGTGAAAACATTGGAGTAGCAGTGTACCACAGATCTCGCAGCCTTTCGATTGGAATCAATCATAGCAGAAAAGCAAAGCCGGCCATCCCCGACCCCCAATCCCTCCACCACATCTTTCCACTACCAACCCTTTCCCCCCTTCCGCGCGCACATGCACCGCCAATCCGCTGAGATTCCCCTAATCACTCTGGTGTTAAGTTACTTCCTTGCAGTACTATTTAACACACTCCACTCATCAGCTCTCGCCTTCCTTAAGCAAGAAGTCTATAGCGTGCCAGTGTATAAAGAGAGAGTGACATTGCTGGAGCGAGTAGTAGCGGCCATGGCGGTGGTGCAGATGAGACGGGGCGGCGAGAGCGAGACGTGCTTGGTGGTGGCGGTGGTTTCCTACGTGCTGCTGCTCATGGCGTCGACGGGGGCGCGCGCGCAGCTGCGGGTGGGGTTCTACGACAGCTCGTGCCCGGCGGCCGAGATCATCGTCCAGCAGGAGGTGAGCAAGGCGGTGTCGGCCGACCCGGGTCTCGCCGCCGGCCTCCTCCGCCTCCACTTCCACGACTGCTTCGTCGGAGGCTGCGAGGCGTCCGTGCTGATCGATTCCACCAGCGGCAACACGGCCGAGAAGGACGCCGGGCCCAACAAGAGCCTGCGGGGCTTCGAGGTGATAGACCGGATCAAGGCGCGGGTGGAGCAGGCCTGCTTCGGCGTCGTCTCCTGCGCCGACATACTCGCCTTCGCCGCCAGGGACGGCATCGCGCTGGTACGTACACGGTACACGCGCGCGCGCGTAAATTCATTTGTTGATGTACATCACTTTTACCCCCAATTAATCCTTTTTAGTAGTAATACTTAATTTCACTCACTTTAAGATCATCCACCAAACATGACCATATGGGCTTTGAATCTGATCTAAGTAAAGTTAGGCCAGCACGTAGGCTAATTACTAAAGTTCATACGATCTGTGTCCCCTAGCTACTTTTTTTCTGTGCACATTGCCTGCACCAAATGATGCCAGGAGGGAGGAGAATAGAAAATAAATTCTACAGTAATTTTCTTTTGCCCCAGTGGATTGAGTCCGATCGATCTTTGCTTCAAGCTACCCTCGCCACACAGGGCTGGCCGGTGGGACCATGTTATATGGTCGCCCCGATCGAGAGGCAACACGTAGTTTGAAATGGAATTACAAGTTTAAATGTGGTACAAAATGGAAGTATCTCTGAAAATTAATCAGCACGCACGCACTCATCAGCATATCGTCTTGTGCATGCAGGCCGGCGGGAACGGATACCAGGTCCCGGCGGGGCGGAGGGACGGGAGCGTGTCGCGGGCGCAGGACACCGGCGGCAACCTGCCACCCCCGACCCCCAACGTGAACCAGCTCACACAGATCTTCGTCTCCAAGGGGCTCAACCAGAAGGACCTGGTGACGCTGTCCGGGGCGCACACCATCGGCGGTTCGCACTGCAGCTCCTTCAGCAGCCGCCTGCAGTCGCCGTCCCCGACGGCGCCGGACCCGACCATGGACCCTGGCTACGTGGCGCAGCTGGCGCAGCAATGTGGCGGCGGCGCCTCGCCGGGCCCTCTCGTGCCCATGGACGCCGTCACGCCCAACACCTTCGACGAAGGTTTCTACAAGGGCGTCATGGCCAACCGGGGCCTGCTCGCCTCTGACCAGGCGCTGCTCAGTGACGGCAACACCGCCCTCCAGGTGGTCACCTACGCCAACGACCCGGCCACCTTCCAGAGCGACTTCTCCGCAGCCATGGTCAAGATGGGCTACATCGGTGCGCTCACCGGCAGCAGCGGCAAGATCAGGGCCAACTGTAGGGTCGCATGATTGCTCGATATGGTCATTCATGGGGCCATCACTCGAGAGGATTTTGTCGTTTGTACTAAGAGTGGCGATTGATCGATTTTCGTATTGGACGTGGTAGTAGCTTTTAATTAGAGAATTTTCTTTGACCATGTATGTATTTTCGCTGCCTATTCTTTGGCCCATTGATCGACTTGTATTAATTCTTTGTTTCTGTTCAGAAAATTGTAACTAGCCTGCAGTGAGGGTTCATGTGCCAAATTAATGGTGCTAAATAATATATAGATGCTAATGGTTTTGTAAAAAAATGGTCTCCCATTCTATCATTTTTGGACTGTTTGAACTATGAATTTTGGACAAAATACGATTTCGAGCACAAGAGTTAGGAAATGTGTCAATCACGCTAAAATGGTGGAAGCCCAACTTGTAGTAGACAATGTAGTGGATCTTAACTTCACAAACTAGGGAGCAACTCCCTTTTCTTGATTCACAAGCAGATATTTTTTGGGAAACGCTAGGCGTCCCCCGGACGATGGAGGCTTCCCATCGTCCTGCTCCCCAACGTGCCACCTGTCCCCTAAAATATCCTAAAATCCCGGTTTTGCTGCAAAACAACAATTTTTGCTCTAAATGTCTCCGCTTTTGCTTCCGAAGCAAAAAAAACGGTTCGTTCCAGAAAAAAGAACCTTCCGCCGGAGACCTCACCGGAACCTCGCCGGAGACCATGCAGCAAAAAAAAGTCCGATTTTGCTGTAGTAGCAAAAATACAGTTCGGCCCAGAAACTTGCCGGAAAAAACCTCGCCGGAGACGACGTAGCAAAAAAATTAACTTATTGTAGCAAATCCAATAAACGGTGGTAGCATATTTTTTTTGCTAATGTAGCAAAAAACCTACTTCGCCGAAGACCTCGCCGGAGATTTTTCTGGGCAACTCTTCGAATACCTGACCGGGAATGTCGTACCAAAAAACTGGAGAACGATTGTAGCAAATAATTTGTACTATTGTAGCAAATCCATTGGTCGTCGGTAGCGACGACACCGACCGTGGGTAGCAACTCCGCGTCTCTACGGTAACAGTTCCGCACACCTATGGTAGCAGCTCCGACCAGGCTTTGTAGCAGCGCCGCCCAGCTTTTATAGCAGCAACACCGGCAACCTACGGTACCAACTCCACATGCCTACGGTAGCAACTTGGTGCGCCTACGGTAGCAGCGCAGCCCAACCTTTGTAGCAGAGCCGCCCTACCATGGTAGCAGAGCCACCCTACCATGGTAGCAGGTCCCAGTCGGCGGCGCAGACGACCTCAAGGAGGTGGAGGTTGGCGGCGGAGCTGACGGAGGTGGAGGAGAGGTCCTCGTGGGCGACGCGGGTGTGCTCATGGAGTGGAGGCATGGGAGCACCGGCGAGGAGAGCAAGACTCGCCGGAGAAGACCCAAAGGGGGGCTGGGGCATGGGCGCAGCTGCCCCCCGTCCGCCATGGTGGACCTGGAGACCTTTGGGCGGCGGCCATGGTGCCCGTGTCGAGAGCACCGCCCTGCGGGAAGCACCGACAGCGGGATGGCGTGGAGCTTCTGGCAGCCAGCAGCCGCTGGACCCC
Organism: Avena insularis; assembly: GCA_023614405.1. Lineage (NCBI taxonomy): Eukaryota > Viridiplantae > Streptophyta > Magnoliopsida > Poales > Poaceae > Avena > Avena insularis. Next base: position 357,806,294 of record CM042684.1, read on the forward strand.
CGTCGCCTCTAGATCCGAATCAGGGAATGCAAAATGGGGACAGATAGATGACGGCGTGGTGGCAGCGCGTCGGTGCGAGAGGAAGGGCGGTGGAGTGCGGCCGCGAGAGAAGCGTCGGCGTAGTCGAGGAGGGAGAGGAACAGTGGCGGCGGAGGTGGATAAAATCCATGGCGTTTGTCTCCCGTGAAGCTTTCACGAGGATAAGGGGAAAACAAGAAAAGAAGAGATAAGGCCAAGTGGGTGGGTCCCATCCATCGTGCTGTCACGTAGAGAGGGGCATGTGGCGTGCGCGGAAAGCCGGACGACGCGAGAGGCGCGATCGTCCGGGGGAGGAGGATCATTTTCCATATTTTTTTGGATCAATAGCTCCTGTGCGACACCTTTCCATCGAATTAGAAGAAGCACGACGTCGTTGGTCAAAATAGCTCTTGTATGACACTAGTTGTTAACCGCAAGAGACAACTTAACGATTTGAATTATGTGAACCGAGCGGGACCCACAACTTATCCACATCAGTGCGGACCCACGGGATGTCCTCTGAGCACGGGATCCACCTCATATCCACCTCACAGAGTGGGACACACAACTTATCTAGCTCATTAGGGATATTATAACTTTTTTTTGAAGTCTCGCCTATATTTATTGAGGACTCACAGGCAGAATTACACCGGCAGGAGGTTCAACAAACCACGTATGTCTACCTACCGCTAGGGAGGTAGCAAATCTAGCTAATCTGTGGGCATCCTCATTAGATTCTCTATATTCAAACACATAACGAACACCTCTTCTATTCCTAGCTCTAGCTTGAATCTCCGCCAGGACAGAACTAAAGACTCCCAGATTCTCACCATACATGCCTTTAATCACATTGGCACAATCCGAAGCAACTTGAATATGTGCCAAAGCGAGATCATCAGCCGCATCCAACGCTTCGCGACACGCCAATGCTTCTAGGGTCCCTGGATGGGTAAGGCCTTCATAGACCATTGCAGTAGCTCCCAAGATATCACCCTCGATGGATCGGCAGACAACACCCACTACTTCCTTGGATGTGTCCTTGGAGACCACGGCATCCACATTGATTTTCGATACACCCATCGGCGGGGCAATCCACTTCACCGCCCGAGATGCCTCACTCCTCCCTCTACTCGAAGTACTTCCCTAACCCCTAGCCTCCCCGCTCGCGGCGAGGTCATCCAAGAATCTATTCACAAATGAAACCGTGGCCATGGGGCTTTGGAACACCTCGTGAATAGCCTTCCTCCTTCCATGCCACATAGCCCACATTGTTACGAGCACGCGATTCCGCTGCACCTCCTTCCATGTTTCCAAGACAGAAAACAACCACAGCCTCGCTACCGGCTCCGCATTGATAGCAAGCTGGTCAGTGATCTCCTCTCCCGCGAGAGCCCACACACATCTAGACATGTTACACTCAAACAAGGAGTGGCGCCACGAATCCTCCATCCCGCAAATAGAGCATGCCGGTGAATGTGCCATGCACCGCCTATGACGGGCGTCTCCTGTCGGCAGCGAGTGGCGTGCTAACCTCCAAAGAAACACCCATATCTTCGACGGTACTGCAATCTTCCAAATCTTCAGCCATGATTTCTCCTCCGTCGACGAGCTTGACGAAGTTGACCTCTTGTCAAGCCAATCCTCTCGGAATCGCTTCATTGCTACCAAGGCTCTATAGCATGAACGAACTGAGAAAACACCCGTTACCTCAAAGTTCCATCCCCAGAAATCTGGTTGGGCGCTCGTGCAAAGTGATATTTGTTTCATGATATCATAGTCCATCGGCCAGAAGAACTCCTCCATTTTCTCCAGGTTCCACATCGCCAACTGGGTACCATATAATTACAGACTCGTTGTGGCGCCTCTGCCTTCTTGGGTGCCACATGTCTTCTCCTCTCATCCCTTGGAAGCCAATTATGCTCCCAGGCATCTGTCGATCGTCCATCACCAATTCTATGTATTAAACCAATTTTCAGAGCTTCTCCCCCCATCAGGGCTCACAACACTTGAGATGGGTGGGATGTTGGAGATATGCCCAAGAGGCAATAATAAAAGTGGTTATTATTATATCTTTGTGTTTATGATGAATGTTTACATCCCATGCTATAATTGTATTATTAGGAAACACTAATACTTGTGTGTTTTGTAAACATAAAAGAGTCCCTAGTAAGCCTCTTGTTGAACTAGCTTGTTGATTGATTGATGATCATGGTTTCCTGATCATGGACATTGGATGTGATTAATAACAAGGTTATATCATTAGGAGAATGATGTGATGGACACACACCCATAGTAAGCGTAGCATAAGATCAAGTCATTAAGTTCGTATTGCTGTAAGCTTTGAAATACATAGTAACCTAATCCTTCGACCATGAGGTTATGTTAATCACCATCACCGGATGAGTACTTTGATGACATCAAACGCCGCTTCGTAACTGGGCGTTTATAAAGATGTCATTGGGTATTCTAAAAGTATGTGTTGAAGCGCATAGACCAAGATTGGGATTTGTCCATCCATATGACGGATAGATATACTCTGGGCCCTCTCGGTGGAATGTCATCTAGATAGATTGCAAGAATGTGACTAGGTCACAAGGGATGACATAACATAGAACGAGTAAAGAGTACTTATCAGTAACGAGGAAGAACTAGGTATGTAGATACCGACGATCAAACCTCGGATAAGTAGAATATCACGACTCAAAGGGAATTGGTTTCGTATGTTAAATGGTTCAATCGATCACGATATCATCGTTGAGTATGTGGGAGCCATTATGAATCTCCAGATCCCACTGATGGTTATTGATCGGAGAGGTGTCTTCATCATGTCTGCATATTCACGAACCATAGGGTGACACACTTAAGGTTCGAAGTTGTTTTAAGTTGATATGGAATTTTTGTTGGAGACCGAATGTTGTTCGGAGTCTCGGAATGGATTCGGGACATCACGAGGAGATCTGAAATGGTCCGGAGAATAAGATTCATATATTGGGGATCATTTTCTAAGTTAGGAAATGTTCCGGAGTGTTTGTATGGAGATTCTAGAAGGTTTCGGAATGTTCTGGAAGGTTCTAGAGGATTTCTTGGAGTTTACTTGAAAACCAAGAAAGGGATCAAGGAGACCAAGTGGGGCAAGACACGAATTCGTGGGGGAGGAGGTTTCGTCCCCCCTTCCCACCGCCGGCCCAAGGAGGGGAGTCCTACTAGGACTCCCCCTCCCCAGGCGCGCCTCCCTCCTTTAAATAGAAGGGAGGGGGCGCCCCCTCTTGCCTCTTATCTAATAACAATCAATCTCTGCCGCCTCTCTCCTCCACCTTTCTTCTGCACAGGCATAGGCGAAGCCCTGCAGAATTCTCACCTCCACCACCACCACCACGCCGTCATGCTGCTGGGATTCCGTGGAGAAGATCTACTACCTCCGCTGCTCTCTGGAACGGGGAGAGGAAGGTCTGCTTTGACTCCGCACGTGTGACCGTCTGCCCAAGCAGCGGCGCCGGAAGGATCGTCCACACGATCTTGAGATCGGCAAGTGATCGACTACATCATCCACGAGATCTAATCTCGTAACGCTTTCGGTTCTACGAGGGTTAGTACCGATCTATCTCGTTGCTCATGTCTAATAGATTAGATCTTGGCTTTTATCTAGATTAGATCTGGGTTTTGTTCATTCTTGCGGTAGAAATTTTTTGTTTTCCATGCTACGAAAGCATCTGTGGTATCAGAGCCTTGTCTATGCGTAGATCTGTTGCACAAGTAGAACACAATGAGGTTGTGGGCGTTGGTGCTCGTGCCGTCTTTTGCTATGTGTGTACTTTGCATCTTGCGGTATGGTGGGATGAAGCGGCTCGGGCTAACATTACATGTCATCTTACATGAGACTTGCTCCACGCTTGACGTGCAACTCGTATTGCACAAGTGGCTTTGCGGGTGTCTGTCTCTCCCATCATAGTATAGATCAAATCTACACTTTGCACTTGATAACACTTGTATCAATGTTGTGGTTTAGTTTCGTAGGTAAGATGCGTTCTTAGTCGAAAGCCCCAAGCCACGTAAAACTTGCAAAGAATATTAGAGGCATCTAACTTGTTTTTGCAGGGGTTTTGTGATGTGATATGGCCATCATGTGATTGAGATTGTATTTGATGCATGCAATGATCCTTGTTGTAATATGGCAACCGGCAAGAGCCTAATGGTTGTCTTTAATTCTGTTAAGACCTGCGTGTCTATTCATCTTGTAATAGCTTTATTCCAAGTAATTGTAATAGTTGCTAGTGATGATGGACAACCATGAAGCGGCGCCACGGACCTTGACGCCATGCTGGTGATGATGGAGATCATGTCCGTGCTTTGGAGATGGAGATCAAAGGCATAAGAAGAAAGGGCCATATCATATCACACTAATTATGAATTGCCTGTGATGTTAATCCTTTATGCATCTTGTATTGCTTAGATCATGACGGTAGCATTATAAGATGATCCCTCTCACTAAATATCAAGTAATAAAGTGTTCGTCCTTATTTGGCACCGTTGCTAAGACTTGTCGTTTCGAAGCATCTCGTGATGATCGGGTGTGATAGACTCTACGTGTGCATACAACGGGTGCAAGCCAGATTTGCACATGCGGAAACTAAGGTTAATCTTGACGAGCCTAGCATGTACATACATGGTCTCAGAACACGGAATACCGAAAGGTAGAGCATGAGTCATATGATTGATATGATGAACATGAAGATTGTTCGACGATGAAGCTACATCATCTCACGTGATGATCGGACTTGGTGTAGTGGATTTGGTTCGTGTAATCACTAAATCAACTCGAGGGATGTTGTTTTGAGTGGGAGTTCACCTAGTTAATTTAAGAATTAAAATTGAACACTATTTATCATAAACTTAGTCTAAACTACTTGCAAATTTGTTGTAGATTATGGCGAACGTTTCCATCAATTTCAATGTGTTCCTAGAGAAAGAAAAGCTTAAGAACAATGGAAGCAATTTCACGGACTGGTTTCGTGGACTGAAGATCGTCCTCAGGGCTGGTCAGTTGACCTATATGCTCGAAGCACCGCTAGGTGACCCACCTGCAGAAGATGCCACCGATGACGTAAAGAATGTTTATGCCACTCGGAAACATCACTACTCCACAGTTCAGTGTGCCATCCTGTACAGTTTAGAATCAGAGATTCAAAAACGTTTTGAGCACCATGACCCGTTTGAGATCATTAAGGAGCTCAAACTCATTTTTGAGACTCGCGCGGCCATGGAAAGCTATGAAGCTTCCGAGAAGTTCTTTACCTGCAAGATGGAAGAGGGTAGCTCCGTTAGCGAGCACGTGCTCACCATGTCTGGGCACGCAAACAAACTCCGAGAGTTGGGGATACCGATTCCTAATGAATTGGGGATTCACCGTGTCCTCCAATCACTGCCACCAAGTTACAAGAACTTTGTGATGAACTACAATATACCTTTGCATGAACAAGACATTGCCTGAACTATCGTCCATGCTGAAAACTGCTGAAGTGGAGATCATGAAGGAGCACCAAGTGTTGATGGTCAATAAGACCACCAATTTCAAGAAACGGGGCAAGCCTAAGAACAAGGGCAACTTCAAGAAGGACGGCAAGAAAGCTGCAGCACCTGCTAAGAAGCCCAAGGCTGGTCCTAAACCTGAAACTGAGTGCTTCTACTGCAAGGGTGCTGGTCACCGGAAGCGTAATTGCCCCAAATACCTGGCGGATCTGAAGAACGGCAACATCAAGAAGAAAGGTATATTCGATATACATGTTATAGATGTGTATCTTACTAGTAATCGTAGTAGTGCCTGGGTATTTGATACTGGTTCGGTTGCTCATATTTGTAACTCGAAACAGGAGCTACGGAATAAACGAAGACTGGCGAGAGACGAGGTGACGATGCACGTTGGAAATGGCTCCAAGGTTGATGTGATCGCCGTCGGCACGCTCCCTCTACATCTACCATCGGGATTAGTTTTAAATTTAAATAATTGTTATTTGGTGCCTGCGTTAAGCATGAACATTATATCTGGATCTTGTTTATTGCGAGACGGTTACTCTTTTAAGTCTGAGAATAAAGGTTGTTCGATTTATATGAGTAATATCTTTTATGGTTATGCACCTGAGATGAATGGTTTATTCTTATTGAATCTCGATAGTAGTGACACACATGTTCACAACATAGATGCTAAACGAATAAAATTGAATGATAATTCTACATACATGTGGCAATCGCTGCCTTGGTCACATTGGAGTGAAGCGTATGAAGAGACTCCATTCTGATGGACTTCTTGAATCACTTGATTTTGAATCACTTGAAAGATGCGAAGCATGTCTAATGGGAAAAATGACTAAGACTCCATTCTCTGGAATAATGGAGCGAGCTACGGACTTATTGGAAATAATACATACCGATGTGTGCAGTCCAATGAGTGTAGCATCGCGTGGTGGATATCGTTATGTTCTCACTTTCACGGATGACTTGAGTAGATATGGGTATGTCTACTTTATGAAACATAAGTCCGAAACTTTCGAGAAGTTTAAGGAATTTCAAAGTGAAGTGGAAAATCATCGTAACAAGAAGATTAAGTTTCTGCATTCTGACCACGGAGGTGAATATCTGAGTTATGAGTTTGGCATGCATTTAAAGAAATGTGGAATACTTTCACAGTTGACACCGCCGGGAACACCACAGCGTAATGGTGTGTCCGAACGTCGTAATCGAACTCTCTTAGATATGGTTCGGTCTATGATGTCTCTTACAGATTTACCGTTATCATTTTGGGGCTATGCATTAGAGACACCGCATTCACTTTAAATAGGGCACCATCTAAATCCGTTGAAACGACACCGCATTTAATTGTGGTTTGGAAAGAAACCTAAGTTGTCGTTCCTTAAAGTTTGGGGTTGCGAAGCATATGTAAAGAAGTTACAACCTGATAAGCTTGAACCCAAAGCGGAGAAATGCGTCTTCATAGGATACCCTAAAGAAACAATTGGGTATACCTTCTATCATAGATCCGAAGGCAAAGTTTTCGTTGCTAAGAATGGATCCTTTCTGGAGAAGGAATTTCTCTCGAAGAAGTGACGGAAGGAAAGTAGAACTCGATGAGGTTATTGAACCTTCTCTCGGAGTTGAGAGTAGCAGCACCGGAAGATGTTTACGTGTCGCACCAACCGGAGAGGAAGCTAATGATGATGATCATGAAACTTGAACGGTTACTACTGAACCTCGTAGTCAACGAGGGTTCGTACCACTCTGAGTGGTATGACTCGCTTGAACGTCATGTTAGTGGACAACACGATGACCTGCGACGTATGAAGAAGCTATGGTGAGCCCAGATTCTGACAAATGGCTAGAAGCCATGAAATCCGAAATGGGATCCATGTACGAAAACCAAGTATGGACTTTGGTGGACTTACCGGATGGCCGTAAGGCTGTCGAGAACAAATAGATTTTCAAAAGAAAAACAGATGCTGATGGTAATGTTACCGTCTATAAAGCTCGACTTGTCGCGAAAGGGTTCCGACAAATTCAAGGAGTTGACTACGATGAGACTTTTTCACCAGTAGCGAAGCTAAAGTCTGTGAGGATTATGTTAGCAATCGCTGCATATTTCGATTATGAAATTTGGCAGATGGATGTCAAAACGGCGTTCCTTAATGGTGACATTGAGGAAGAGTTGTATATGGTACAACCCAAGGGTTTTGTCGATCCTGAAGATGCTGACAAGGTATGCAAACTTCAGCGCTCCATTTATGGACTGAAGCAAGCATCCCGGAGTTGGAATCAACGTTTTGATAAAGTAATCAAAAACTTTGGATTTATACAAACTTATGGAGAAGCTTGTATTTACAAGAAAGTGAGTGGGATCTCTGTAGCATTCCTAGTACTATATGTAGATGACATATTGTTGATTGGGAATGATATAGAACTTCTTAATAGCATCAAAACCTATTTGAATAATAGTTTTTCGATGAAGGATCTTGGCGAAGCGGCATATATTCTAGGCATCAAGATTTATAGAGATAGATCAAGACGCCTAATAGCGCTTTCACAAAGTACATACTTAGACAAAGTTCTAAAGAAGTTTAGAATGGAAGAGAGCAAGAAAGGGTTCGTGCCCATGTTGTCAGGTAAGACCTTGAGTAAAACTCAAAGTCTGGCTACGGCAGAAGATAGAGAAAAGATGAATAAAATTCCCTATGCCTCGGCCATAGGTTCTATCATGTATGCCATGCTATGTACAAGACCGGATATAGCACATGCTGTTAGTTTGACTAGCAGATATCAAAGTGATCCTGGAGTGGAACACTGGACAGCGGTCAAGAATATCCTAAAGTACCTGAATAGGACTAAGGATATGGTTCTTTCTTATGGAGGTGATGAACAGCTTGTTGTAAATGGTTACACTGATGCTAGTTGGAACACCGATCCAGATGACTCGAAGTCACAGTCTGGATACGTATTTATTTTGAATGGTGTTGCAGTGAGCTGGAGGAGTGCCAAGCAGAGCGTTGTGGTGGAATCTTCAACTGAATTGGAATACATAGCTGCTTCGGAGGCTGCACAAGAAGCCATATGGATGAAGGAGTTCATTACTGAACTTGGCGTGGTTCCCAGTGCGTTGGACCCAATGGCCATCTACTATGACAACACAGGTGCCATAGCTAATGCACAGGAGCCAAGGTCACATAGCAAGCTCAAGCACATCAAGCTACGGTTCCATGCTATTCGCGATTATGTCCAAGATGGTGACATAAAGATTTGCAAAGTACACACCGATCTGAATGTAGCAGATCCGTTGACTAAACCTCTCCCTAGAGCAAAGCATGACCAACACCAGAACACCATGGGTGTTAGGTTTATTACCATGTAATCTAGATTATTGACTCTAGTGCAAGTGGGAGACTGTTGGAGATATGCCCAAGAGGCAATAATAAAAGTGGTTATTATTATATCTTTGTGTTTATGATGAATGTTTACATCCCATGCTATAATTGTACTATTAGGAAACACTAATACTTGTGTGTTTTGTAAACATAAAAGAGTCCCTAGTAAGCCTCTTGTTGAACTAGCTTGTTGATTGATTGATGATCATGGTTTCCTGATCATGGACATTGGATGTGATTAATAACAAGGTTATATCATTAGGAGAATGATGTGATGGACACACACCCATAGTAAGCGTAGCATAAGATCAAGTCATTAAGTCCGTATTGTTGTAAGCTTTGAAATACATAGTAACCTAATCCTTCGACCATGAGGTTATGTTAATCACCATCACTGGATGAGTACTTTGATGACATCAAACGCCGCTTCGTAACTGGGCGGTTATAAAGGTGTCATTGGGTATTCTGAAAGTATGTGTTGAAGCGCATAGACCAAGATTGGGATTTGTCCATCCATATGACGGATAGATATACTCTGGGCCCTCTCGGTGGAATGTCATCTAGATAGCTTGCAAGCATGTGACTAGGTCACAAGGGATGACATAACATAGAACGAGTAAAGAGTACTTATCAGTAACGAGGAAGAACGAGGTATGTAGATATCGACGATCAAACCTCGGATAAGTAGAATATCCCGAGACAAAGGGAATTGGTTTCGTATGTTAAATGGTTCAATCGATCACGATATCATCGTTGAGTATGTGGGAGCCATTATGGATCTCCAGATCCCGCTGATGGTTATTGATCGGAGAGGTGTCTTCATCATGTCTGCATATTCACGAACCATAGGGTGACACACTTAAGGTTCGAAGTTGTTTTAAGTAGATATGGAATTTGCGTTGGAGACCGAATGTTGTTCGGAGTCTCGGAATGGATCCGGGACATCACGAGGAGATCCGGAATGGTCCGGAGAATAAGATTCATATATTGGGGATCATTTTCTAAGTTAGGAAATGTTCCGGAGTGTTTGTATGGAGATTCTAGAAGGTTTCGGAATGTTCTGGAAGGTTCTAGAGGATTTCTTGGAGTTTACTTGAAAACCAAGAAAGGGATCAAGGAGACCAAGTGGGGCAAGACACGGATTCGTGGTTGAGGAGGTTTCCTCCCCCCTTCCCACCGCCGGCCCAAGGAGGGGAGTCCTACTAGGACTCCCCCTCCCCAGGCGCGCCTCCCTCCTTTAAATAGAAGGGAGGGGGCGCCCCCTCTTGCCTCTTCTCTAATAACAATCAATCTCTGCCGCCTCTCTCCTCCACCTTTCTTCTGCACAGGCATAGGCGAAGCCCTGCAGAATTCTCACCTCCACCACCACCACCACGCCGTCGTGCTGCTGGGATTCCGTGGAGAAGATCTACTACCTCTGCTGCTCGCTGGAACGGGGAGAGGAAGGTCTGCTTTGACTCCGCACATGTGACCGTCTGCGGAAGCGCTGCCGGAACGCGGCGCCGGAAGGATCATCCACATGATCTTGAGATCGGCAAGTGATCGACTACATCATCCATGAGATCTCATCTCGTAACGCTTTCGGTTCTATGAGGGTTAGTACCGATCTATCTCGTTGCTCATGTCTAATAGATTAGATCTTGGATTTTATCTAGATTAGATCTGGGTTTTGTTCGTTCTTGCGGTAGAATTTTTTTGTTTTCCATGCTACGAACCCATCATGGGACCCCAGCTCCGCAGCTAAAATATCAAAGTTTGGGAAATATATAGCCTTCAGTATCTGTGCACTCGGTGTTCCAGGACACTGCAGAATACGCCACACCGACCTTGCCAGCATAGCCAAAGTAAAGAGCTCGATATCTCTAAAGCCTAGTCCACATCCATGCTTCGGCTGAGTCATCGGCTCCCATGAAACCCAGCATGTCCTCTGCTGGCCATTCTTGCTACCCCACCAGAATTTGCGAAGCATGGAATGGATATGCTCGCATAAACCTCTAGGTAATTTGAAGCATGCCATTGAGTAGATTGGAATTTCCTGAGCCACTTCTTTAATTAAGACTTCTTTTCCACCTACAGAGAGTCATTGCTCTATCCATCCCAAAACTTTCTTCCATACTCTATTCTTGAGATATTTAAAGGCACCATTCTTGGATTTACCAATATCAGATGGCATCCCAAGATACTTCTCATTGAGGGTCTCTTTCTGCACCACAAGCACATTTTTTATCCCCTCACGAACTGATTCTGGACATCCTTTACTAAAGAACACCAAGGACTTGTCCATATTTATCCTCTGTCCAGAGGCCTGACAATAAATCTCCAACACTTCCATGATCTCTGTAGCCCCCTCATGACTTGCTTCGAAAAACAACAGGCTATCATCAGCAAAGAGTAAGTGGTTCATAGGCCGGGGCTGTAGGTGCCACTTGTTTACCACGAAGAACCAATGATTGAATTCTAGATTTTAAAAGGCATGAGAGGCCCTCTACTACCAACAAGAAGTACGGGGAGATAGGATCACCTTGACGGATACCCCAGGAGGGGTGGAACTCCTCCTGTGGTGTTCCATTGAGCAACACCGAGAAGGATACTGTCGACACCAGCCGCATCACTAGTGCCACAAATGAGGTGCTGAAACCCAACTTGCGCATGATAGCTTCAAGGTAGATCCACTCAACACGATCATATGCCTCCCTCATATCCATCTTGAGTGCACAAGAACGATGTTTCTTAGCCTTGTTCCTTTTCATAAAATGAAGACACTCATACGTTGTAATAATGTTATCCATGATCAGCCGTCCAGGAACAAAAGCAGATTGTTCCTCAGCAATAATCTCCGGTAACACTTTCTTCAATCTGTTTGTCACCACTTTAGAGGCAATCTTGTAGATGACATTACAAAGGCTAATGGGACGAAACTGACCCAACTCCTTTGGACTCACAATCTTGGGGATCATGACAATGAAAGTTTTGTTAATCACCTCAGGACTCTCCTCTCCCTTCAGAACTTTTAGCACCACCTTGGTCACCTCCTCCCCACAGAGGGCCCAATTCCTCTGAAAAAAGTGTGTCGGGAAGCCATCTGGGCCAGACGCCTTGGTGGGATACATCTCAAATAGAGCTTATTTCACCTCTGTCATACTGAATGGGGCATCTAACATTACATTCATCTGCACATCCACCTTCACTGGGACAGTATTAAGGACCCCTTACATGTCGTTCACTCCTTCAGACGTGTAGAGATCCTTGTAAAAATTACTCGCAAGAGCACCATTCTCCTTCTCTCGTGTTTCCACACAACCATCGTCACACACCAATTCTTTTTTGTTATCATGCTAGCACGCATATGAAAGAACTTAATGTTATTGTCACCCGCTGCCAGCCACTGAATCCTCGACCGCTGCTTCCACATCACCTCCTCCTGCTCCATTAATTGAGTGATGTATGAGGTCAGTTCGGCCTCCCGTGCAAACAGGCCGATCCTTGCAGGATTGCTCCTCAGAACACCCAGCTTGTTTTTATTTTGAACATCCCCAAAAGAGCAAACTCCCCAAGTTGTGAGATCACCAGCAACTCTCTCCAACTTGTTTTATATCTCACCAACAGAGGTCGCCAGACCGCCTCGGTTCCACTGTCTCTTTAGTGTATCAGAGAATTAATCATGGCTCTCCCATGCCAACTCGAAGCGGAACGGCCACCTCCCCCTTCGTCCTTGTCATCTTGCTTCTGACGTGCGTGTCAGTAGTGACGGCAAATGATCCTATGTCACCACCGTGGCTAGGTGGCGCACTTCTGCTTCCGGGTACCGTGCACACCAATATGGGGTAGCAAGCACCTGGTCCAGCCTTGTTCTACAGAAAGTACCTCCCGCAACCTTTTTTAAAAAGTCCATGCTACACCCTTATAGCCAAGATCACATAAACCACAAACGTCCACAACGTCTCTAAACCCAGCCATTTGGCTGTCACTCCACTCACTAGCTCCCACATGCTCCGACTGATGCAGGACTTCATTGAAATCCCCAATGCAGAGCCATGGATGGTCATTAGCCAAGCGTATGTACTTAATCATATCCCATATCTTTTGCCTCTCCCTGACCTGTGCCTCTCCATAGACCACCATCAACCGCCAAGGCTCACTTACTCGCTCTGTAACAATCGTGTCGAGATGATATTGCGAGTAGGACAAGACTTCCACATTTATTTCATTGTTCCAAAATAAAGCAATGCCGCCACTGCGGCCAGAACTGCTAACAGCAAAACATTTATCGAAACCTAAAGAACGAGATAAATTCTCCACAACTCTCCTGTGTAGTTGCGTCTCCACTACACACAAGAATGCTGGGGAGTGAAGCTTCGCTATATCACGAAGCTCACGAACTGTCGCAGCCCCACCCAGGCCACGGTAGTTCACACTCAAGATACTCATTGAGCCAGGCGGTCCTCTGCTGTAGACTTCCTTGGGGTCCTTCCCTTCTTCGGCTTCTTGTCTTTCGGAGGCACATATTGGGGCGGTGGGGAAGGGATCCCCACTGGTGCTCCACCTTTTCCACCATATTCTAACAGTAGCTGCCTGTTAACTGGCAGCCTCGGCAGTTCCTCCGTCGCTGTTGTCACCTTGATCGGGCTTGTAAGTGCACCCGAGTCCAGCGCAACATCCATAGATGTGTGCTTGCGTGACTCACGATCGACGTGCATGGCATTGGGATATGTGCCATGCCCATGTCCAAAGGCACGGCTTGGGGCAGTACTTCCACCTCCCCGGCCAGCATGCTGACCCTCGCCTCTTCCCGCGCTCGGAGCCTGACGTAGTCGGTTCCAAGGCACATCCGCCAACATCCAGCGCCCCCACTCTAGATCCTCCTTACGATGAGTTCTGTCACCATACCCTGCTGTCACATGGCCAATACAACCACAAAACTCACAGAACTTAGGAATTTTCTCCTAAAGAACCTGAAAGAATAGGCTCTTCTTCTCCCATCACCAATATCTAGTGAAATAAACCTGATAAGGGATAGTTCAACATCCACCAGCACCCTCACATGCACACAATCTTGCTGCACAGCAGGACGCAGCTCAATCTTCACCACTTTTCCCACCCGAGATGCGAGATCGGTGACCACATCCACCTTTCTAAATAGATTAGGGATTTTTGGAATTCTCACCCAGGCATGCAATAGATTCAACGGGACAGAATGTGTCGGCGAGAAACCATCATATTCAGCCAGAATCAGTCCATGGTCCCTAAGATCCATGGTCCTTCCTCCATCATCTTCTTCCAATCCCCAAGGCATGCAACTTGAAACAGGAGCAAATTTTTCTCCAGCATCCTTGACTTGATCTCTTGCGACCAATTCCATGCATTACGTATAGTATCGAACAACGAGTTAATGCTAAAATTCTTTCTCGTATGAACCCTAGCTATTGCCAGCCACTTCACCTCTTCCCTCAGATTGTTGAGTCGTTCTCCTCCAATCTTCACCCCTTTAGCTCTTCCCCCCGCAGGTTTAACCTCTTCAGTAGGGCCTCGATGCCCTCACCCTCCTCCACTCCCATCTAGGAGCCTTCTCCTCCAGCGGCAGATGAGGCCGCCGCCATTAAACATGTCGCCCTACCCTCTCCAGGAACCGATCTACCGTCGCGACCGGGCAGCTAGACGAAGCTAGCCCCGTGAAGCAGTCCCAGCCAGCAATCAGATCTGGAATAGGGAATCAGGAGCAGGAACCAGGCCCTTCCTCACCGTCGACGAGGAGATCGCCATCGCCTGTAGCCCTAGACGCGAAACACGAACATGTATTCTACGATCAGTTTAGTCGATGACCATTAGGGATATTATAACCGAGACACAGAAGATGCTCCTCAGGCCATTAGCATTTTTGACCGTCTGATCTCTCCTTTGGCTGGTCCTGGCCATCCGATCTACTTCTATCCCGCATTGGGCCAGATGTCCTAGGGGAAGCTACTCTACTGGTAAAATTGGCCCACTATGGTTAACTAGGCAAAAAAACCACGGAAGCCCATCGTAGTGGAGGTTGAGCTGAACCGCTTCGGAGAGAATCGGTGTCCGAGCACACAGCCAAGTGATGCGACGGGAGCAATGTGGCGGAGGAGGAAGATTAGGGGCGATGCGAAATGATGATGACCCACAAGTATAGGGGGTGTATCACCGTATTTTCTAGGGAAGTGAAACCAAATTTATTGATTCGACACAAGGGGAGCCAAAGAATATTTATAAGCCTTAACAACTGAGTTGTCAATTTAGTTGCACCTGGAAACAATCTTGATCATAGCAGTTTATCAGTAGCAACAGTTTTGTAGTAGGAATAGTAAAGTAACAGCGGTAGTAAAGCAAAGACAGTAGTAACAAAAGAAGTAAACAGTGGGATTCAAGTGCGGTAGGCATAGGGATGGATGGACAGGCGTTGCATGGACAAGACAATTCACATAGCAATCAAAACATAGGGCAATTTCAGATAAATAAGATAAAGCATCCAAGTACTAGACAACCCTAGGCATGTGTTCCATATATAGTCATACGTGCTCGCAATGAGAACTTGCACAACATCTTTTATCCTGCTAGCCCGTTTGTAGCGGGGCCTCTAGGGAACTACTGGCAATTAAGGTGCTCCTTTTAATAGAGCACCGGAGCAAAGCATTAACACTCCATGAACACATGTGATCCTCACATCAAAGCCATTCCCTTCTGGTTATCCCGATTTTTGTCACTTCGGGGCCATAGGTTCCGGACAACAACGTGTGTATACAACTTGCAGATAAGACCATAAACAATACTATTATAATGAATCAAGAACATGTTCAGATCTGAAATCATGGCACTCGGGCCCTAGTGACAAGCATTAAGCACAACAAGTCGCAACAAAGTCATAAAGCACTAATAAAAGATACTAGGCACCATGCCCTAACAATCTGATGCCATTACATGAACGATCTAATCCAATCCCTACCATCCCCATAGCCTACAACGGGGGATTACTCACTCATAGATGGGGGAAACATGGATGGTCAATGGAGGAGCGATGGTGATGATGATGGCGATGATCTCCTCCAATTCCCCATCCCGGCAGGGTGCTAGAACGGAGTTTCTGGTGCTGTTTCGTGGAATCTGGTGGTGGCAGTGGAGCAGAACTCCTTCTGAAAAGGGAGACCGAAGGGGTGCCTGGGGCCACCACACCATGCCCTGGCGCGGCCAGGCCCATCCCGCGCCTGGGGAGGGTGTGGCCAGCCCCTGGCCCTGCTCCGTCTCGTATTCTGGCTCCTGGAGTCTTCTGGAAAATTAGGCACTTTGGCTTTTGTCCCATCCAATTCCGAGAATATTCATTTTCTAACTTTCCTAGAACCAAAAAAAAGCAGAAAACAGGCAGCTGACACTGTGGCTCTTGTTAATAGGTTAGTCCAAGAAATCATATGAAAAGTACTCCAAAGTGTGGACAAAATACAAGAAAGTGGATAAAACCAAGCATGGAGCATCAAAAATTATAGATACATTTGCAATGTATCAACATCCCCAAGCTTAACTCCTGCTCGTCCTCGAGTAGGTAAGTGATAAAAAGAAAGAATAATTTTTGAGGTGACATGCACCATCATAAACTTGATCAAAATACTTGTAGAACATTCAAAGCTGGGATCATAGTACTTCAATCATAACATGAAAGACAAAGTTCTAGCAATAAGACAAAGAAACGATGATGCAACATGAAAAGGCACAAACAAAAGATTCATGAATAACAACGCCTTGTAAGACGTTTGTTTGTTTCACATAAAGAAAACATAGCATAGTGGCATTCAGCTTGTCCCTCATAGAGTAGCAAACATAAATGCATAGGACACCTTCAAAGTTTACAAGAGTGACTAGATACAAATAGTTTAAAACAAGCAATATCAAGGTATGCATCAATCAACAAGTCTTGGGACAATGCACATAGAACTAAGAATGGCCACTATGCTCTCAAGAAAGTGCTCATAGAATGTGTGGAGACTCAACAAGGAAATGAACAGGTTTTGAAAAGTTTGAAAGGCTTCCAAATGCTGAAAGTATGGTACTCATTAGCTTTGAGCTCTCATTGCCCCGATCATAAGCATCTTTAAATGGTTAAGGTTAAAGTGACACAACTAAGAGGATATGGTTGACAAGTTATAAATCGAAGTCTCATGCCCCTTACTTACGAAGACCGATCCTCATGCTACTCAACTTCAGTCACAAGTAAGCTCTTGTCATTGTAAGTATATACGTATCATAGAGAATCGCCAACAGGGTACCCCTTGCACATGACACAGGAGCTATCCCATAATCAAAATGACAAGGCAAGCAGACAATGAGCATCTCAGCGATCTTTTTATTTACTATGTGCATAGATTTTTATTGAGGATGCTTCATAGAATGCTCATTATGGTTATGCTGCAAGTTTCCACCATGATTAGGCATGGCTTAGGCTAGCGGCCCAGGTGTTTCTCTAACATACATACAAACTCCATGATCTTACAAGTTCCAATTTTATTTCACACTACCGGGATCCATAAGCAAAAGAATATGATATCAATGAGGTACTAAGTACCAATGCAATGTTGAAAGCGTTCCCCATGAAACATGGTTCTGCTAACTTCAACTTATAAAGCGCAAGCATATACGCAACAAGGAAGGACGCAATGGTTCTGGTTTATTAGATGCAAGAAAATAAAGTGTGCCATCAAGTTCGTGACAGCTTTACTAACTAACTTTCTCATAACAAGCAAACATTTTACTCGGAAGAAAACAAGGCATATTGAATATGCATGGAAGTAGCAAAGGATGCTAATAGGTAGGTATGGTGGACACGTTGGAAATATTTGGTTTAGGGAGTTGGAAACATGAGTAAAACATACTCAGTGAAAGTGAAGGCTAGCAATAGTAAGGGAGCGACAAACGAGAGAGCAATAATGGCCATAATCATGCAGAGCGACAAAACATCATTGATCAAAGCATAAAGTGATACTACAAGTTGAAAACTAAAGGATCATAAAGGCTTATGGTGACTTGGGATAGTCATAACATGGTGTGAGCATGTGCCAAATCAACCTAAATAAAACATCAAAGGAGAATACCACAATACTAAGCTTTAATATGCTAAAACAACACATAATTCTTCCAAAGCACATTAAGAAATCTCAATTGTTTATAACAAGTCATGCTACAGCAAAGAATACTAAGCATAAAGCCAAAACAATATCAAGCATGGCATGACAAAGCATAGGCCACAGTCAAAAACAAGCTCTCTTTACCACTTAAACATGAGCTTTCCTACTCTTTTCCAAACCAAACCAAACTATTTGAACACCAATATATGAAAGAGGAGGTCCAACCAATTTATTCAGAAAACTAAGAAAACAAAGCAAACAAAAAAAAACAAAATGAAAACGAAAAAGAAGACGCTCCAAGAACAACACAACTATGCATGAAACAATAAAAATGAAGTGTTTGGAAGAAACCTGGGATTTTTATTGATGAAGAGGGGGATGCCTTGGGCATCCCCAAGCTTTGACGCTTGTACTTGTTGGATATTTCTTGGGGTGACATGCATGGCATCCCCAAGCTTGAGCTTTAGTCCATCCTTCATCTCATTACTCATTCCTTCCATACACCTGAAATTTTTCCTTCATACAAAACTTCATAATCTCATTAGCATCATTAGTGCACTCAAGATAAATAAGTCTCAAGGTTCAGTTATAACACCAAATAAACTTCCATTAGAACACTAGCTACTGTAGCACTTCCCTCAAAAAGCTCAATTCCCCAAAAGAACTCAAAAAGGAACCCACAAGAAGCAAATGCAGAAAATGGCAGAAATCTGTCAAAACAGACCGGCAGGTAAAGACGATTTTTTTCGAAGCCTTTCTGTTGCTCAAATCGAAAAGTGTTGAACTAGCGAAAGTTAGATAACAACCTGGGGCAGAAGCACAAAACATTACAGCTTAATCCGACATACAGAGGTCTCTCACGAATTTTTACGGTGAAGCACAAAAATCTGTTTCGGGACAACAACTTTCCCAATCATTACTTCTCTCTCATTAGAGGTTAATCTTGGCACAAGAAGCAAATAAAAAGGATAAGGAGCGGTTATTACTGAAGTAGTAACTTCCAACACTCATCCAAAACTTTTGGGTTATCTCCCAATAAGTATTTTTCTTTAACGCCTTTAAGTTAGGCATAAGCAAAAACAAAAATGGATAAAATAGAAGTAAGCGGAGATAATCATGGTGAAAACATTGTTTTGTTCTATGAAATCCTTTTGTTAACAAGGTTGATCAGGTCTTGTTACCAAAACAATTTCATATGAGACAAAACTTTGTATTCCACTAATGATTATGTTACCTCAACCTTGATAGTAATGGTCCCAATCATAATAGTTTCAATTTTTTCTCTTGGTATGGGACAATATATTTCTCCAACTTGAATGCCTTCAACATTCTCAATTGAATTCAAACCATAAGTCCTTTCAATCTTCTTGGGGAAATAGACAGTATGTTCCTTGGCATTAACATTGAAGGTCACATTCCCTTGATTACAATAAATAACAGCTCCTGCAGTATTTAAGAAAAGGTCTCCCAAGAATAATAGACATATTATCATCTTCAGGCATAATAGTTTGAGAGGATGCTCTCATAAGAAATATGAGTTGAAGTAAAAGAGAGCATCAAGAAGCAAATTCAAAACACATTTAAGTCTAACCCACTTCCTATGCGTATGAATCGTGTATGCAAATAAATTCGCAAAGAACAAAGTGACAGGCATAGAAAGATAAAACAAGAGTAACTTCAAAACTTTCAGCACATAGAGAGGTGTTTCAATACTATGAAAACTTCTACAACCATATTTTCCTCTCTCATAATAATTTTCAGTAGCCTCATGAAGAAACTCAACAATATAACTATCACATAAAGCATGTTTTTCATGATCTACAAGCACTAGAGATTTATTATAAACACTTTCAAAAGAATCATCAGGAACATAACATTCATCCTCCTTTAGTAAGCATGGAGGACAATCAAATAATGTAAGGGATAAAGAGTTACTCTCATTAGAAGGTAGGCATGGGTAGCTAATCCATTCTTCCTCCTTTTGTTCACCACTCTCCTCCTCTTTTTCATCTAATGAGATTTCAGGTTCATCAAATTCTTCTTCCATAGGATCTTGCAAGGCATTAGTCTCTTCCATTTGTGGAAAGCATCTATTAAAATATACAAGAATATAGCCATTTTCATCCTTGTAATTATCAAAGAAAAATTTAAGTATACCATAAACCTCATATTTGTAAGGTGAATCATCAATATTTTCAAGCAAACTAGCAAGTTCAAAAGCACCCTTCCAAGCAATAAATTCCTCAATTTGTTCCACATCATAAAGGTAATAATTTCCCTTAACATAGGAAGATATGGTAACATTATCATTATACTCACATTAAAAAGGGAGGTGTTTGTACCTCCTACAGCAACAAGATTTATCAAGGCAATAAGTAACATTATAAGTAGAGCACACATTTCTAGCAATGGTATACAATCTATCAATTTGTTCCCATAAGTGTTTCCCTTTTTGTGACAAGCGGTGTTCCTTATAATAATCTTTTTGATCTTCCGTGAACCCACCTTGCCAATAAGATTCAGTTTCAAAGAAACCAACCATTGACATCAAGCATGATAAAGCAAGACTGACATGGTATACCCTACAGGTACTCGAGCTTGGTATATACGGTCCAAATACATACAGGCCCACGGTGTCGCCAAGGCCTGGATGGAGGGACTCGAGTAACCTACGGACTCTCGATTGCTTGAAGGACAAGAAGAAGCTAAAGATAGAAAGTTTGAAGGGGAAAACCCTAACTTGTAACCGACTCGACCTGCTACCTGAGACCTAGCCTATCTATATAAAGGCTAGGAGGGGGCGGCGAGGAGGACACCTAACCCTAGTTTCCACAACCCTTGTCGATTGCATCATGCACCATTGTAACTTTCGACTCCTTGATAATTCCACGGCGAGACAAGCAGGAGTAGGGACCTCTACGAGGCCTGAACCTGGGTAAATCCTTTGTCCCCTGTGTGCTTGTTTGCTAGCCGATAGATGTCTCCAGCGCTCCCTCCTTCTCCAAAACCCAAGTCCATAACAATGGGCATTGACGAGTTAAACCCTCGTCAATTGGCGCCGTCTGTGGGAATTGGGAGTGCTGATGTTGTGGCTTCTTCGGCCCCATCAAACGCGATCTACAACTCTGCCACAACGGAGATTCGCCAGCCTTTCGGCGCCTTCGACTTCACCGTCCACACGCCGGCTACTCGCCCGGCCTTCGAGTCCGTGGGCGATGGAATCAGCCTGGCGATCGGGAGCTTCCGCTTCCAAGTTGGTCAGATGGGCACGCTTCGCATGCCCGATCAGCCGACAGCACCGGCGATTGCCCCAGCATCATGGTTCCCTCCATCGTTCGGCACCCTCAGCAAGCTCAATGCTCTGGCGGTAGTCGGGAACATGGTCAGCGACAGCAGTCGCGACTCCGATCTAAGCAATCTGGCCACTAAAGATGGAACCTACGGTTCCAGATCTGAAAGTTATGGAAGCAGCAGCTTCCCAAATCACTTCATGTGCGCCTTCATCAACACGGGCGACACCTCCGCCAACCGCGGTAACGGTGGCAACACCGGCAATGACACCGACCCGCCAAACGCCGCCAACAGCGGCAACGGCGGCAATAGAGGAGCAGTCGAACCTCCCAGCATAATCAACGAGCAAACCGGCGAACGCGTCGTGATCAGGCTCAACGAGCAAGAGTGGGAGCGCTGCCGCGAAGCCCTACGAGGTGCACCTCTACCCTTCGGATCCCCGCAAGAACTGCTGATGGGCTACCACTGGCTCCTAAAAGAGGAATTCGAGCGCCAAAAACAAGCAATCGCGCAACTTGAGGCGCGTAAAAAGGCGGCGGACGAGTCAAGCCTTCGTCACGCTAGGCTCTCCTCCTACGGAGGATCCTCCTCAAGAGGCAACGAGCATCTCGCCAGGAAGAGGCAATCACGGATGGCTCACCTCACCAAACAAGAACGCATAGACGCCGTGAAAGTCCTCGACTTCGGCTCTATGATAGTCGACAGAAGAGGTAACGTGGTTCCCAGGATGCCACAGGCCACAGTAACAGCGGCCACCATGTACCTTCTCAATAACTAGCCACCGGCTGGAGATCCCCGAACGGCCATGCACCGATCTACGATCGCGGGCCTGGGGCTAATCGAGGCTGCCCTCGACAAAGAACCAGTACTAGACCCAAAAAAGGGCAAAGCGTTAGCAAAATGCTACTCCTCGCCCTCGTCAAGCGATGACAGTCATGACCTGTCTCGGCGCCGCCGTTCACGACGACACGATCGCGACTACGATGCACGCGACGAACTCACGCAGCGCAAGATTGACAAGTCAAGGGCACGACGTGCTCGGTCGACTGATTTAGAAGAAGAAGATGGGGAGCTCTGCGGCGCGGATGCTTCAGCGAATCCATCGAGCAAAAGTGAATGCCTAAAGGGTTCAAACTCCCATCGGAGAACCCGAAATTTGACTGTCTGCAGGACCCCAAGATCTGGCTGGAGGATCACATCTCCTCCGTCAGACTGCACGGAGGCAGTCGAAGTACTGCCATGCAATGCTTGCAGCTACAGCTGCAGGGCACCGCCCGGGCATGGCTCAATAACCTCCCACGCGGATCCATCCGCAGCTGGGACGAGCTGGTCTACAGCTTCGTGCACAACTTTAAGGGCACGTACAAACGCCCCGCTTCAATCGAAGAACTGAGATGCTGCCAGCAAAAATCTGGCGAATCGCTGCGGTCTTACATCCAAAGGTGGTCCATCATCAAGAACTCCACGAAGAACATCACGGAAGACCGCGCGATTGATGCATTCAACGGTGGTGTTCGCCGCATGGAACTCAGGGAGGAGTTAGGCCGCTCGAAGCCCCAGACCATCGACCACCTGATGGAGATCGCGAATCGGTGGGCTGATGGAGAAGATTCGGTGAAGAACCGCGTTCACTCGGCGAGGCAGAACTTCGAGCGAAGACGACCGCCCGGAGTAAGCGTCGCATGCGGCGTCTGACGATCGCGATGGCGTCAACATGGTCACAGCCGGCTACGCCCGATAGGCGACGATAACCGGCAGCGGATACCGCGTGGCGGATACCGCAACTCGGAAAACCACGCCAAGTGTGTAGCGCGCACGCTTTTCGCGATAAAAGCACCGCGACCTCCATCAAGGACAAACTGTCCGGGCCATGAATGGTACACGTCTACATCGACAAGCATGATGGCAAGAGAAAGTCCAGTCACCTCCTCAAAGACTGCCGCGAGTTCCTCAAGCTACATGAGGGGTTGGTTCGGATGAACCGCAACGCAGTCAAAAGAGGCTACGGAGCCGCTCCAGGCGCCGTGGCACATGGCGCACCACCACCACCACCTGAGCCACCCCCGAATGGATCTGCACCGGACCAGCACCATGGAGGCGAACCATACCCACGGGCCATGGGTACCATGATGATCTAAAAGGGACGCCCCTCCAATAGGGTGCAGAAGGCCATCACTCGCCAAGTCAACTTGGCCACACACTCGCCACCATCCACCACTGAGTACCTCAGTGGCAGTGAGTCGTGCATTACCTTCGATAAACGCGACCACCCGCCTCAAGTACCTCGCCCAGGTCATTGCCCCCTCGTACTCGAGGCGCAAGTTGGAGGCTTCGACATGAGTCGCGTCTTCATGGATGGCGGAAGCGGCATCAACCTCATGTTCGCGAGTACCTTGCGAGCAATGAGGATCCCTCTAACCTGCTTGGAGGCATCGGACACAACGTTCCATGGCAGCGTCCCAGGGAAAGGCATATACCCCCTGGGCAAAATCAACCTCGACATCATATTCGGCACACCAAGGAACTTCCGGCGCGAGCACATCGACTTTGAGGTCGTCGACTGGCCCTCACAATACCACTGCATCCTCGGACGCGTCGTGTTCGCTAGGTTCATGGCAGTACCCCACTACGCCTACCTGTAGATGAAAATGCCAGGTCCCAATGGCGTCATCACAATCAACGGGAGCTTGAGCGTCGGCGATTGCGGGGAATTCAACAGAATCTCCCAGTTCTTCGGCATGCAGGAGGAGCTCGCGCGATTGAAGGAAACGACAGACAACAGTCTGCCCCCCTGAGTAGGCCAAGCTCACCTGACCTCTTCTTCGACTCATCTGTGCACACAAAGAAGGTGCAGGTCCATCCATCAGATCTTGTTAAAACGGCCCTCATCGCGAACAACTTGAGTCCCGCATAGGAACTCGCGCTCGTCGAATTCCTCCATGAGCACTGGGAAATTTTCGCCTGGTGTCCTGCGGACATGCCAGGAGTTCCTAGGGAATTCGCCGAGCACGCACTCAACGTCAACCCCGACGCAAGGCCAGTCAAGCAAACAATCGGCGGTATACGAGCCATGAGCGCAGTCGGAATGGAGATCAACAGACTCCTCAAGGCCAAATTCATACGCGAGATCAAGGAAAGCACTTGGCTCGCCAATACGGTGCTGGTGCCAAAAAAGGACACGGATATCCTGCGTATGTGCGTGGACTTTACTTCTCTAAACAAGCACTGCCCAGAAGATCACTTCCCTCTACCACGGATCGATCAAATCATCGAATCCACCGCTGGATGCGAGCGCCTCTGCTTCCTCGACGCCTACTTAGGCTATAACCAAATTCGAATGAAGGAGGAAGACCAGGAGAAGACCGCGTTTACAATGACCTTTGGCGTGTTCTGCTACAACACAATGCCCTTCGGGCTAAAAAACGCAGGAGCCACGTACCAGCGGTGCATGCAGACCTGCCTCAAGGAGCAACTTGGTTGCAACATCCAAGTCTATGTCGACGACATAGTAATCAAAACCAAGGAAGAAGCCTCTCTAATCGACGACTTGCGTGAAACCTTCGCCAATTTCGATCGCTACCGAATAAAGCTCAATCCGGACAAATGTGCCTTCGGCGTACCCTCTGGGCAGCTGCTCGGGTATCTCATCTCCGCGAGAGGGATTGAGGCAAACCCGAAAAAGATAAAGGCCATACTGGCCATGGATAAGCCAAAGAACATAAGAGGCGTTCAGCAACTAGCCGGGCGAATCGCGGCCCTCAGTCGATTTATCAGTTGAATGGGAGAAAAGGCGCTGCCCTTCTATCAGCTCCTCCGCAAAGCTGACAAATTCGAGTGGACCAACGAAGCGCAGGAAGCATTCGAAGACCTCAAGCGCCTGCTATCCACCTCGCCAGTATTGGTAACTCCACGAGAAAGGGAACCACTGCTGCTGTACATCTCCGCCACCAACCAAGTGGTTAGCACAGTGCTAGTCGTCGAACGGGCCGAGGAAAACAAGGTCCACGGCGTACAACCCCCGGTATACTACCTCAGCGAGGTCCTCACGCCAACAAAACAGCGGTACCCGCACTACCAGAAGCTGACGTACGGCATCTTTATGACCGCCCGGCGACTGCGCCATTACTTCCAGGAACACCCAATCGTGGTAGTCAACGACGCCCCATTGGGACATATCCTCAATAACCCTGACACCACAGGGCGAGTCACGCTTTAGGGAATCAAACTGTCTCCACGAGACATCACAGACGAAAAGCGCGGCGCAATCAAGTCGCAAGTTCTCCCTGACTTCCTCGTACATTGGATGGAAAACCAACTCCCGGACAAGCCAGACATGTCCTACCTCTGGACAATGCACTTCGATGGGTCCAAGAGGAAAGATGGAGCAGGAGCAGGTGTCATACTGACATCGCCACAAGGGGACAAGCTGAAATACATCATGCGAATGCAGTTCACAGCCTCAAACAACGAGGCTGAATACAAGGCCCTGTTACACGGGATGAGAATGGCAAAAGCCTGCGGCGCAAAGAGGCTAATCATATATGGCGACCCCAAGCTGGTCGTCAATCAAACAATGCACGAGTGCGACGCACTAAATGACAACATGATCGCATACCGCGACCTCTACGACACACTTGAAGGAGACTTCGATGGTTGCGAGTTGCGACACATAGGTCGCGAAAGCAATGAGGAGGCGGACGCACTCGCAAACATAGGCTCCACCTGCGCACCCATACCACCTAGGGTATTTCTCGAGCGCATATGCGAACGCTCCATCAAGCCGAAGGCCGCAGAGAAGAAAACAAGCGCAGCAACGGACTCGGGGGCTACGCCACCTAATGAGCCAATGGCACTCGATGACTTGGAGCTCGACACAGGACTCGAGGGACCAATGAGCATCATGATGATCGAACAATCCTGGACGCAGCCGTACATTACGTACCTCCTCAGCAAGCGCCATCTTTACAGGGCGACCCATGTGCTCCAAGGCATTCGCCGTTAACAACGGTGAGCTGTATAAACGCAGCATCACAGGTGTGTTACAACGATGCGTCTCCCTAGCCGATGGAAGAGCAGTCCTCCTCGACATCCATGAAGGGACATGCGGGCACCATGCCGGCAGTCGCGCCCTCGTTGCCAAAGCTCTACGAGCTGGATTCTACTGGCCCACGGCCATGTGCGACGCCAAGGATATAGTCCAAAAATGCAACGCTTGTCAGCGATTCGCAGACAAGCCACACGCACCAGGCGCAGAACTATGGCCTATTCCATTGGCCTGGCCCTTCGCCCAGTGGGGACTCGACATGGTTGGCAAACTTCCAAGGTCCTCGCAAGGAGGCTACGTCTACCTCTTGGTCGCAGTCGACAAATTCACCAAGTGGATTGAGGCCATGCCAGTGACCAAGCAATCAGGACAGAGCGCAGTCAAGTTCTTCGAGTCCATCGTCTACCGCTTCGGCGTGCCGCACAACATCATCACCGACAACGGAACAAACTTCACATCCAAGGAGTTCCAAGATTTCTGCAAGAACCTGGGGATCAACATCAGCTACGCCTCAGTAGCACACCCACAGACCAACGGTCAGGTGGAAAAGGCAAACGGGCTCGTCTGCAGCGGCATCAAGAAGCGACTCCTCCAACCACTCGAACAAGCCGCGGGCTGCTGGCCAAACGAACTGCAATCTGTACTCTGGAGCCTGCGTACAACTCCAAACAGCGCCACCGGCTACACACCATTCTTTATGGTACACAGAGCAGAGGCGATTACTACCGCGAGTGCAGGTACAAAGCGCCACGCGTAGTCGCCTAGAGCGAGAAGGAGTCATCCCTCGCACTCGAAGACTCCGTCGACCTCCTTGACGAAGCAAGAGAAATCGCCACAGAAAGATCTACGATCTACCAGCAGAACCTGCGCAACTACCATAGCAGAAGGCTTTGCCCCAGATCCTTCGTCGAAGGTGACCTAGTCCTGTGACTGAAGCAGCAGGGGCATCTCAAGCTCGAGTCCCCCTGGGAAGGACCGTACGTGATTACAGAAGCAATCCCAGGTGGCGCCTATCGCCTTCAAGATTTAGAGACAGGAGTCGCACACTCCAACCCTTGGAACGTCGCACAACTGCGACGCTTCTACCCTTAGTCGTTTTTCTTTACTTTTGCATCGCAAATAAGGCTATTCAGCCAGGGCTACTTAGGCGCACATTGTACTTCGTACTTTTCTTCGAGTAAATAAAAGCTAAGTGCCCCAAAACTCCGTGTTCTCCTTTACTTTGTCAATTTTCATACTGGGGCTCATACCCTATACACATATGTTCTTCGAACAATAACGCGACATCCTGAGTAGCTGGCACATCAATCGAACCCCTTAACACAAACTCAACCTAGCTGCAACGCACCTAACAGGTTGACAAGGGAATGATACA
Source organism: Avena insularis (assembly GCA_023614405.1). NCBI lineage: Eukaryota > Viridiplantae > Streptophyta > Magnoliopsida > Poales > Poaceae > Avena > Avena insularis. The sequence goes on from CM042684.1 coordinate 357,834,056, forward strand.
AAGATGGCCAGGCTAACGAAAAGGACTCGCATAAGTGCAACGCACCCCACGATTAAAGCTATTTGTAAACATTCAACCGTAAATTATCTACAAATGTATACGAGCTTTACAACACTAGTACACTTATGTGCATGATACATATTTGGCTACCTTTGCAACAGAAGAACATTAGTTTGTTCCTCGAAGAAGTCGACGACCTCCTCGGCTGGACGATCCACCGCCTGATAGTGAGGCACCATGTTCCAGGAAGATCCCACTGGTGGCACCGGTGGCCCAGAGGCAATGGCGGCGACATCCACGTCAGGCCTATGCAAACGTACCATGGAAAGGGCAGCCTTGGCACCAGCCACCAACTGCTACCTCACACACTCACGAACCGCGGACATATCTTGAAATCTGGTCAGGAGAGCCAGCAGGCTTGATGGAGTATCATCCAGCGGGAACATCGCCCGATAGATGTTCTTCAAATACGACTGCGACTTCTTCAGAAAGAGCAGCACTCACGAGGCGTGATCCTGCAGGGTCACTAACACAGTCGCACGATCATGATCTACCCAGAAGTATCCACTCTCTTGAAGTTGCTCCTGGGTGAGATCATGAAGACAGATGGCAATCCTATCCCTCTCCTCCTGCGGATGGCATGCGCTAAAAACTACACGAAGCAGCATCAACAGCATGAGTACAACGTACCATTGCGATTAACTACAAAGGAAAAGACGAGGATGGGCAAACTAACATTTAAACTGGTCGCCCAGTTGCATCACCTCGCCAAGCAGATATTGCTCACGGGCAGCTGCTGTTTCAGCCTTTGACTTCCACATGTCCGCGCTTCCACGGATCACGGGCAATTCACGCTCCAGTTGCTTCACGCGATCACAAAGTCGCGAAAGAAAGGACAGCTCCTCTACCCTAGAGCATGGTGGTGCCATTGTATCCTCAAGAGATGGCGAGTACGGGGTTCCCTCCACAGGACCACTTGATGTACCCTACCAAAAATCAAGCCAGAGGCAAAATAAGGCGACCAACTCAAAAGTCAAAAGTAACAGATGCATTCAGGATCAATAAAAGTATCTACAAACATATTCGCCAACAGGCATGTTCTCCAATCAAAAGAGCAAGTTCATGTTGGAGATATGCCCAAGAGGCAATAATAAAAGTGGTTATTATTATATCTTTGTGTTTATGATGAATGTTTACATCCCATGCTATAATTGTATTATAAGGAAACACTAATACATGTGTGTTTTGTAAACATAAAAGAGTCCCTAGTAAGCCTCTTGTTGAACTAGCTTGTTGATTAATAGATGATCATGGTTTCCTGATCATGGACATTGGATGTCATTAATAACAAGATTATATCATTATGAGAATGATGTGATGGACACACACCCATAGTAAGCGTAGCATAAGATCAAGTCCTTAAGTTCGTATTGCTATAATCTTTCAAATGCATAGTAACCTAAATCCTTCGACCATGAGGTTATGTTAATCACCATCACCGGATGGGTACTTTGATGACATCAAACACCGCTTCGTGACTGGGTGGTTATAAAGGTGTCATTGGGTATTCTGAAAGTATGTGTTGAAGCGCATGGACCAAGATTGGGATTTTTCCTTCCATATGACGGATAGATATGCTCTGGGCCCTCTCGGTGGAATGTCATCTAGTTAGCTTGCAAGCATGTGACTAGGTCACAAGGGATGACATATCACGGAACGAGTAAACAGTACTTATCAGTAACGAGGAAGAACTAGGTATAGAGATACCAACGATCAAACCTCGGATAAGTATAGTATCGCGTGACAAAGGGATTTGGTCTCGTATGTAAATGGTTCTATCGATCACGAAGTCATCGTTGAGTATGTGGGAGCCGTTATGGATCTCTAGGTCCCGCTGATGGTTATTGATAGGAGATGTGTCTCTATCATGTCTGCATATTTACGAACCGTAGGGTGACACACTTAAGGTTCTAAGTTGTTTTTAAGTAGATATGGAATGTGCGTTGGAGACCGAATGTTGTTCGGAGTCTCGGATTGGATCCGGGACATCACGAGGAGATCCGGGATTGTCCGGAGAATAAGATTCATATATTGGGGATCATTTTCTAAGTTAGGAAATGTTCCGGAGTATTTGTATGGGAATTCTAGAAGGTTTCAGAATGTTCCGGAAGGTTCTAGAAGATTTCTTGGAGTTTGCTTGAAAACCAAGAAAGGATCAGGGAATCCTTGTAGGGCAAGACAAGGAGTAGTGGGGGAGGAGGACTCCTCCCCCCTTCCCAATCCGCCGGCCAAGGAGGGAGGGGAGTCCTACTAAGACTCCCCCTCCCATGGCGCCTCCCTCCTTTAAATAGAAGGGTGGAGGCGCCACCCCCTTGCCCCTTCAATCCTCAAACCCTAGCCGCCTCTCTCCTCCTCCTTCCCTCTGCTCTGGCTAAGGCGAAGCCCTGCAGAATTCTCTACTCCACCACCACCACCACGCCGTCGTGCTGATGGGATTCCGTGGAGAGATCTACTCCCTCCGCTGCTCGCTGGAACAGGGAGAGGAAGGTCTGCTTCGACTCCGCATGTGTGATCGACTGCGGAAGCGCTGCCGGAACGCGGCGCCAGAAGGATCATCTACTCGATCTTGAGATCAGCAAGTGATCGACTACATCAACCACGAGATCCGATCTCGTAACGCTTTCGGGTCTACAAGGGTTAGTACAGATCTATCTCGTTGCACATGTCTAATAGATTAGATCTTGGCTTTTATCTAGATTAGATCTGGGTTTTGTTCGTTCTTGCGGTAAATTTTTTTTGTTTTCCATGCTACGAACCCATTAGTGGTATCAGATCCTTGTCTATGCGTAGATCTGTTGCACGAGTAGAACACAATGGTTTTGTGGGCGTTGGTGCTCGTGCCATCTTTTGCTTTGTGTACTTTGCATCTTGCGGTATGGTGGGATGAAGCGGCTAACCTTACATGTCATCGCACATGAGACTTGCTCCACGCTTGACGTGTAACTTGCTTTGCACAAGTGGCTTTGCAGGTGTCTGTCTCTCCCACCATAGTATAGATCCAATTTACACTTTGCACTTGGTAGCACTTGTATAAACATTGTGGTTCAGTTTCGTAGGTAAGATCCGTTCTTATTCGAAAGCCCCAAACCACGTAAAACATGCAAAGAAAATTAGAGGCGTCTAACTTGTTTTTGCAGGGGTTTTGTGATGTGATATGGCCATCATGTGATTGTGATGATATTTGATGTATGCAATGATCCTTGTTATAATATGGCAACCGGCAGGAGCCTAATGGTTGTCTTTAATTCTGTTAAGACCTGCGTGTCTATTCATCTTGTAATAGCTTTATTCCAAGTAGTTGTAATAGATGCTGGTGATGATGGACAACCATGAAGTGGCGCCACTGACCTTGACGCAATGCTGGTGATGATGGAGATCATGCCCGTGCTTTGGAGATGGAGATCAAAGGCATAAGAAGAAAGCGCCATATCATATAACACTAATTATGAATTGCCTGTGATGTTAATCCTTTATGCATCTTGTATTGCTTAGATCGCGACGGTAGCATTATAAGATGATCCCTCTCACTAAATTTCAAGTAATAAAGTGTTCGTCCTTAGTTGGCACCGTTGCTAAGACTCGTCGTCTCGAAGCATCTCGTGATGATCGGATGTGATAGATTCTACGTGTGCATACAATGGGTGCAAGCCAGATTTGCACATGCGGAAACTAAGGTTAATCTTGACGAGCCTAGCATGTACAGACATGGTCTCGGAACACGGAATACCGAAAGGTAGAGCACGAGTCATATAAGTGATATGATGAACATAAAGATTGTTCGCCGATGAAACTACATCTTCTCTCGTGAAGACCGGACTTGGTGTAGTGGACTTGGTTCGTGTAATCACTAAGACAATGTGAGGGATGTTGGTTTGAGTGGGAGTTCACCTAGTTAATTTAAGAATTAAAATTGAACTCAATTTATCATAAACTTAGTCTAAACTACTTGCAAATTTGTTGTAGATTATGGCGAATCTCTCCATCAATTTCAATGTGTTCCTAGAGAAAGAAAAGCTTAAGAACAACGGAAGGAACTTCACCGACTGGCTCCGTGGTCTGAAGATTGTCCTCAGGGCTGGTCAGTTGACCTATGTGCCCGAAGCACCGCTAGGTGACCCACCTGCAGATGATGCCACCGATGACGTAAAGAATGTTTACGCCACTCAGAAAAAACAATACTCCACAGTTCAGTGTGCCATCCTGTACGGTTTAGAATCGGAGCTTCAGAAGCGCTTTGAGCACCATGACCCTTTAGAGATCATTAAGGAGCTCAAGCTCATTTTTGAGACTCACGTGGCCGTGGAGAGCTATGAGGCCTCCAAAAAGTTCTTTAACTTTAAGATGGAACATGGAAGCTCCGTTAGCGAGCACGTGCTCACCATGTCTGGGCACGCAAACAAGCTCCAAGAGTTGGGGATAACGATTCCTAATGAGTTAGGGATTCACCGTGTCCTCCAATCACTGCCACCGAGTTATAAGAACTTTGTGATGAACTACAATATGCACTGCATGAACAAGACGTTGGCTGAACTATCGTCCATGCTGAAAATTGCTGAAGTGGAGATCAAGAAGGAGCACCAAGTGTTGATGGTCAATAAGACCACCAATTTCAAGAAACAGGGCAAGCCTAAGAAAAAGGGCAACTTCAAGAAGGACGGCAAGAAAGCTGCCGCACCTGCTAAGAAGCCTAAGGCTGGTCCTAAGCCTGAAACTGAATGCTTCTACTGCAAGGGTGCTGGTCACTGGAAGCGTAACTGCCCCAAGTACCTGGCGGATCTGAAGAATGGCAACATCAAGAAGAAAGGTATATTTGATATACATGTTATTGATGTGTATCTTACTAGTAATCGTAGTAGTGCACAGGTATTTGATCTTGGTTCGGTTGCTCATATTTGTAACTCAAAAGCAGAGCTGCGGAATAAACGAAGACGGCAAGAGACGAGGTGACGATGGCGTTGAAATGGCTCCAAGGTTGATGTGATCGCCGTCGGCACGCTCCCTCTACATCTACCTTCGGGATTAGTTTTAAATTTGAATAATTGTTATTTGGTGCCTGCGTTAAGCATGAACATTATATCTGGATCTTGTTTATTGTGAGACGGTTACTCTTTTAAGTCTGAGAATAAAGGTTGTTCGATTTATATGAGTAATATCTTTTATGGTAATGCACTTGAGATGAATGGTTTATTCTTATTGAATCTCGATAGTAGTGATACACATGTTCACAACATAGATGCCAAACGAATAAAATTGAATGATAATTCTACATACATGTGGCACTATCGTCTTGGTCACATTGGAGTGAAGCGTATGAAGAAACTCCATTCTGATGGACTTCTTGAATCACTTGATTTTGAATCACTTGAAAGATGCGAAGCATGTCTAATGGGAAAAATGACTAAGACTCCATTCTCTAGAATAATGGAGCGAGCTACAGACTTATTGGAAATAATACCTACCGATGTGTGCGGTCCAATGAGTGTAGCATCGCGTGGTGGATATCGTTATGTTCTCACTTTCACGGATGACTTAAGTAGATATGGGTATGTCTACTTTATGAAATATAAGTCCGAAACTTTCGAGAAGTTTAAGGAATTTCAAAGTGAAGTGGAAAATCATCGTAACAAGAAGATTAAGTTTCTGCGTTCTGACCGCGGAGGTGAATATCTAAGTTATGAGTTTGGCATGCATTTAAAGAAATGTGGAATACTTTCACAGTTGACACCGCCGAACACCAACAGTAATGGTGTGTCCGAACGTCGTAATCGAACTCTCTTAGATATGGTTCGGTCTATGATGTCTCTTACAGATTTACCGCTATCATTTTGGGGCTATGCATTAGAGACAGCCGCATTCACTTTAAATAGGGCACCATCTAAATCCGTTGAAACGACACCGTACGAATTGTGGTTTGGAAAGAAACCTAAGTTGTCGTTCCTTAAAGTTTGGGGTTGCGAAGCGTATGTAAAGAAGTTACAACCTGATAAGCTTGAACCCAAAGCGGAGAAATGCATCTTCATAGGATACCCTAAAGAAACAATTGGGTATACCTTCTATCATAGATCCGAAGGCAAAGTTTTCGTTGCCAAGAATGGATCCTTTCTTGAGAAGGAGTTTCTCTCGAAGGAAGTGACTGGAAGGAAAGTAGAACTCGACGAGGTTATTGAACCTTCTCTCGGAGTTGAAAGTAGCGCAGCACCGGAAGATGTTTTTGTGCCGCCTGCACCAATTGGACAGGAAGCTCATGATGGTGATCATGAAACTTCGAACTAAGTTACTGATGAACCTCGCAGGTCAACGAGGGTTCGTACCACTCCTGATTGGTATGACTCTGCCTTGAACGTCATGTTGGTGGACAACACTGATGACCCTGCGACGTATGAACAAGCTATGGTGAGCCCAGATTCTGACAAATGGCTAGAAGCCATGAAATCTGAAATGGGATCCATGTACGAAAACCAAGTATGGACTTTGGTGGACTTACCGGATGGCCGTAAGGCTGTCGAGAACAAATGGATTTTCAAAAGAAAAACAGATGCTGAGGTTAATGTTACTGTCTATAAAGCTCGACTTGTCGCGAAAGGGTTCCGACAAATTCAAGGAGTTGACTACGATGAGACTTTCTTACCAGTAGCAAAGATAAAGTCTGTGAGTATTTTGTTAGCAATTGCTGCATATTTCGATTATGAGATTTGGCAGATGGATGTCAAAACGGCGTTCCTTAATGGTGACATTGAGGAAGAGTTGTATATGGTACAACCCAAGGGTTTTGTCGATGCTAGTGATGCTGACAAGGTATGCAAACTTCAGCGCTCCATTTATGGACTAAAGCAAGCATCCCGGAGTTGGAATCAACGTTTTGATAAAGTAAAACTTTGGATTTATACAAACTTATGGAGAAGCTTGTATTTACAAGAAAGTGAGTGGGAGCTCCGTAGTATTCCTAGTACTATATGTAGATGACATATTGTTGATTGGGAATGATATAGAACTTCTTAATAGCGTCAAAACCTATTTGAATAATAGTTTTTCAATGAAGGATCTTGGTGAAGCGGCATATATTCTAGGCATCAAGATTTATAGAGATAGATCGAGACGCCTAATAGCGCTTTCACAAAGTACATACTTAGACAAAGTTCTAAAGAAGTTTAGAATGGAAGGGAGCAAGAAAGGGTTCGTGCCCATGTTGTCAGGTAAGACCTTGAGTAAGACTCAAAGTCCGGCTATGGCAGAAGATAGAGAAAAGATGAATAATATTCCCTATGCCTCGGCCATAGGTTCTATCATGTATGTCATGCTGTGTACAAGACCGGATATAGCACATGCTATTAGTTTGACTAGCAGATATCAAAGTGATCCTGGAATGGAGCACTAGACAGCGGTCAAGAATATCCTAAAGTACCTGAATAGGACTAAGGATATGGTTCTTTCTTATGGAGGTGATGAACAACTTGTTGTAAATGGTTACACTGATGCTAGTTGGAACACCGATCCAGATGACTCGAAGTCACATTCTGGATACATATTTATTTTGAATGGTGCTGCAGTGAGCTGGAGGAGTGCCAAGCAAAGCGTTGTGGCAAAATCTTCAACTGAATCGGAATACATAGCTGCTTCGGAGGCTGCACAAGAAGCCATATGGATGAAGGAGTTCATTACTGAACTTGGCGTGGTTCCTAGTGCGTTGGACCCGATGGCCATCTACTGTGACAACACAGGTGCCATAGCTAATGCACAGGAGCCAAGGTCACATAGCAAGCTGAAGCACATCAAGCTACGTTTCCATGCTATTCGTGAGTATGTCCGAGATGGTGACATAAAGATTTGCAAAGTACACACTGATCTGAATGTGGCAGATCCGTTGACTAAACCTCTCCCTAGAGCAAAGCATGACCAACACCAGAACGCCATGGGTGTTAGGTATATTACCATGTAATCTAGATTATTGACTCTAGTGCAAGTGGGAGACCGTTGGAGACATGCCCAAGAGGCAATAATAAAAGTGGTTATTATTATATCTTTGTGTTTATGATGAATGTTTACATCCCATGCTATAATTGTATTATAAGGAAGCACTAATACATGTGTGTTTTGTAAACATAAAAGAGTCCCTAGTAAGCCTCTTGTTGAACTAGCTTGTTGATTAATAGATGATCATGGTTTCCTGATCATGGACATTGGATGTCATTAATAACAAGATTATATCATTAGGAGAATGATGTGATGGACACACACCCATAGTAAGCGTAGCATAAGATCAAGTCATTATGTTCGTATTGCTATAAGCTTTCAAATGCATAGTAACCTAAATCCTTCGACCATGAGGTTATGTTAATCACCATCACCGGATGGGTACTTTGATGACATCAAACACCGCTTCGTGACTGGGTGGTTATAAAGGTGTCATTGGGTATTCTGAAAGTATGTGTTAAAGCGCATGGACCAAGATTGGGATTTGTCCATCCATATGATGGATAGATATGCTCTGGGCCCTCTCGGTGGAATGTCATCTAGTTAGCTTGCAAGCATGTGACTAGGTCACAAGGGATGACATATGACGGAACGAGTAAAGAGTACTTATAAATAACGAGGAAGAACTAGGTATAGAGATACCAACAATCAAACCTCGGATAAGTATAGTATCACGTGACAAAGGGATGTGGTCTCGTATGTAAATGGTTCTATCGATCACGAAGTCATCGTTGAGTATGTGGGAGCCGTTATGGATCTCCAGGTCCCGCTGATGGTTATTGATAGGAGATGTGTCTCTATCATGTCTGCATATTCACGAACCATAGGGTGACACACTTAAGGTTCGAAGTTGTTTTTAAGTAGATATGGAATGTGCATTGGAGACCGAATGTTGTTCGGAGTCTCGGATTGGATCCGGGACATCACGAGGAGATCCGGAATTGTCCGGAGAATAAGATTCATATATTGGGGATCATTTTCTAAGTTAGGAAATGTTTCGGAGTATTTGTATGGGGATTCTAGAAGGTTTGAATGTTAGGAAGGTTCTAGAAGATTTCTTGGAGTTTGCTTGAAAACCAAGAAAGGATCAAGGAATCCTTGTAGGGCAAGACAAGGAGTAGTGGGGGAGGAGGACTCCTCCCCCCTTCCCAATCCGCCGACCAAGGAGGGAGGGGAGTCCTACTAGGACTCCCCCTCCCATGGCACCTCCCTCCTTTAAATAGAGGGGTGGAGGCGCCACCCCCTTGCCCCCTTCAATCCTCAAACCCTAGCCGCCTCTCTCCTCCTCCTTCCCTCTGCTCTGGCTTAGGCGAAGCCCTGCAGAATTCTCTACTCCACCACCACCACCACACCGTCGTGCTGCTGGGATTCCGTGGAGATCTACTACCTCCGCTGCCTGCTGGAACGGGGAGAGGAAGGTCTGCCGACTCGACGTGTGACCGATCAGGAAGCGCTGCAGCGAACGCTGCGGAAGGATCGTCTACTCGATCTTGAGATCGGCAAGTGATCGACTACATCAACCACGAGATCCGATCTCGTAACGCTTTCGGGTCTACAAGGGTTAGTACAGATCTATCTCGTTGCACATGTCTAATAGATTAGATCTTGGATTTTATCTAGATTAGATCTAGGTTTTGTTCGTTCTTGCGGTAGAAATTTTTTGTTTTCCATGCTATGAACCCATCAGTTCATCAGCTATTACAAGAAACTAACTACGGAGCAGCTAGCTTCTTCGACTTCGATGACCTCGGGGGCTTCATCAAGTCCGTGGCAGTATCAGATGCCACTGACTTTCTGCTGGCCCCTGAGGCTGAAGTTTTCGCCGCCTTCTTTGCGTGATTGAGCTCCTCCGAATACTTGGCAACAGTGTTTATCAAGGAATGGCCATATTTGGCGAAGCGATGCAAAGGGAGCGAATACTACCTGCTGACCATCCGCGCCAACAGGCATCGTCTTCGACACCGCAGAGGGATCCACTTCGACTCCATGGGCTTGCACCATGGCAAGCGACATGGTCGCGCTAGCTGCGTGGAGGGAGTTCTTGTACGTGGCAGGCACACCCCCAGCGAGCGACTCCACCAGCTCTTCCACATTGTCGACCAGCTCCGCCTTCGGCATCAGCTCCTCCCGGAGGCGACTCAGGGTGGCCTTGGCTTTGGACAGTGTATTTTGGACAGCGGCGCTACAATCTTCGACCGCAGATACCGCGCCCGCCAGAGCGTCATCGCGACCAAGGGCTTGTGGATCAAAACTCAAGCCGCCAGCACCTACACCAAAATACACGCATGGATGAAACTTCTAATGCCACCGGCACTACAGAGGAAGAGAAGAACATCAATAAAATATCTACCAAGTAAAGGTACCTGAGAGGGCCTTGGCGACTGAGAACAGTTGCTCTTCGAACAACTTCTCCCTGGCCGCAAAGGAGGCACGCAGATCCTCTTCGCGCTTCTGAACGCTTGCGAGTATCCGGACTCTCGGACTCGGGGGCTTCCTCTTCCACATCGGAAGGGATAGTCGACTCAGACTCGTCCTCTTCCAAAGCTTCATAAGGAATAATCCCCTCAGGGAGGGGAGGCATGCAAGGCGACACCACCCACTCCTGCATACAAAAAGTAAAGATCAGCAAACACAATAGGAAAAGCAATCGAGAAAATAAGCTACTACGTAGCGCAACTATACCTCGGGAGGAGGATTCGAAGCTTCGAACGGAGGAACGACTGGCTCGTTCAGAAGCACATCCTTGAGGGTGTACTTCATGACCAGTCGCACCCTCTTATCTACCTCACGCACGGACATGCCATCAGCAGACACGCGAGTGGGATCATCAGCGCCACCCCATTGGAACATGGGATGGACCCTGGCCTGGAGAGGCTAGACGCGACGACGCAGCCAAGTCCTGACAAGGGCGCAGCCTCCCTCTTCTACGCCTATGCGACTCTCGAGGTCGCAGACGCGCTGATATATCACGTCTGTCTCCGTGATTTCGGAAGGCATGATCACGTTCTTCCAAGAACGCATCTTCTTGCAGGGAGTCGCGGGATCGAAAGGCGCGAGTCCAAAGTGCTCGTCCTTGGCCTTATGATCGCGCACATATAACCATTTGTCCCTCCATCCCTGGACGGACTTGGTAAGCTTGATATCGAAGTAGGTGGAGGATGGGTCAACGTGGATTCCGCACCCACCTACGTCATAAACTAAAGAGCCAGATGCGGACTGACGCTTCAATTTAAAGATGCGTTTGAAAAGACCAAAGTGTGGCTCGATTCCGAGCCAGCACTCGCAGAGAGTGATGAAACAAGTGATGTGGAGAAGAGAATTTGGGGACAGCTGATGGAGCTGGAGCCCATAGAAACAAAGAAGACCCTGAAGAAAGGGGTGAAGAGGCAAGGAAAGACCGCGAATGATGAATGCGACTGCTGCAGAAATAACTCCGTCTTGGCGAAGAAGATGGAGATCCGACGCCTTGATGATAGAGGGGCGCCATGCGCCATTGGTCACGCGGGTGCCCGCGACCTTGTTCTTCCCGACGGCGGCGACACTAGTGCCCGCAGCAGCGGAGCCACCTTTCTTCTTCGCTGCAGCGAGGGTGGCCGCGGAATCAGCAGCAGCGCCTCCCTTCTTCTTCCCCATTGCGTGGCGGTGATGTGAGCGAAGGAAATAGCTTGGGAACGAACGGAGCTGGTCCAGCGTCGTGGAGAAGATGGGCGCAGGGGAAAGCAGAAAAGCAACAACAATGGCGATGGCAGCAAGGAAGAAAGAGCACATATGGGAAATTACCGCCGCAACATCGCTACTTAACCCCTGGGAGATGCAATCCAACGGCTGACAAAAACCCTATTGGACGCGTGGCACGCATCGCGTTGGACACGTGGAGAAGAGGAAGCGCGAACCGTCCCCCCACTTCTACCATTACGCGTGGAAATCGAGGAGGCACATTTAAAAATAAGATTACGCATGCCCAGTCAAATCAAAGTCAGAAAGTGGGACCCACCGCTCGTCACGTCCCATCAAAATCGCTCACGCGGGCAATTAAGGTCATACAAGCGTCAGCACTGACGTCACCAAGGCTATGCAGTGGAAAACTTCGACTATTTTTAGTCCTTGCTGGAGTCTTTGACTCCACCAAGCACTCGGGGGCTACTCCCATAGGGAGCGTTGGCCGCGCACCCTATGTCTTTTCTTTTTCTTGTTGCAGGAACATGGACAATCACAAAAGCAAACCCAATCACTCGAAACACAGTTCGATTATGGACATGTGTTACTCCCATAGGGAGCGCCGGAAACAAGCAGGCAAAAGACGACAGCAGTCGCAAAAGTATTTTAGCACCTGCCTGAGTCATCGACTGAAACAAGCAGGCAAAAGACGACAGCAGTCGCAAAAGTGTTTTAGTACCTGCCCGAGTCATCGACTGAAACAAGCAAGCAAAAGTCGACAGCAGTCGCAAAAGTTCTTTAGTCCCTGCCTGAGTCTTCAACTCAACCAGGCACTCGGGGGCTACTCCCATAGGGAGCGCTGGTCGCGCACCCTATGATTATTTATACAAAAAACTATGTGTTGATAACATCCACACTCGAAACTCATGGCGACACCGCCTCATAATTTTTCCCCTACAAAGAGACTGCGTCTCCTGGGTTACCCGAATCGTCTCCGCGATGATAAAATTCGGATGCCGCGCCTACGGCGTGAAGGTAAGACCTGAATAAGGCCTGGCAACACATTTAACTGCGCACTACCAGAAACATATCCGTACCTACAGGCACGATGAACATGCCTTGACGGACGCGTCAAGTGCTCACACCCATATAACTGGAATTCAACTCCTGTAAGACCTCTGCGGCCTGAGTCGAATTACACCAGCACTTTTCTGGATTCGAGTCCGGGGACTCGAATTTGAGTAGATTGCGTTGTTTCAACCTAAGGTGGTTAACTGATACCGATACTTCGGTTATATCAGGCACGTATATCAACAATCCATATGACACAAATAAAAGCAATCGAAATGTACTCATTTAGGCACTCGAAGGATTCAAAGTCCTCAAATAATCTGCGATTCCACTGGACATTCGGGGGCTACTGACATGGGTATACCCTACAGGTACTCGAGCTTGGTATATACGGTCCAAATACATACAGGCCCACGGTGTCGCCAAGGCCCGGATGGAGGGACTCGAGTAACCTACGGACTCTCGATTGCTTGAAGGACAAGAAGAAGCTAAAGATAGAAAGTTTGAAGGGGAAAACCCTAACTTGTAACCGACTCGACCTGCTACCTGAGACCTAGCCTATCTATATAAAGGCTAGGAGGGGGCAGCGAGGAGGACACACGCAACCCTAGTTTCCACAACCCTTGTCAGATTGCATCTGCGCACCATTGTAACTTTCGACTCCTTCGATAATTCCACGAGCAGACAAGCAGGAGTAGGGACCTCTACGAGGCCTGAACCTGGGTAAATCCTTTGTCTCCTGTGTGCTTGTTTGCTAGCCGATAGATGTCTCCAGCGCTCCCTTCTTCTCCAAAACCCAAGTCCATAACAATGGGCATTGACGAGTTAAACCCTCGTCAAAGACAATAACAGACCAACGAAAATAACAACTAGAGTAGGAACCAATTTTTTTTGTATTTTTGATAAAGAAACAAGCAAACAAGGAGAAAATAAATTTAGCTTGAACAATAGTGAATCCAAGTGGACTTGATAAATAAAGCTATGCTCCCCGGCAACGATGCTAGAAAATAGTCTTGATGACCCACAAGTATAGGGGGTGTATCGCAGTATTTTCGAGGGAAGTGAAACCCAATTTATTGATTTGACACAAGGGGAGCCAAAGAATATTTATAAGCCTTAACAACTGAGTTGTCAATTCAGCTTCACCTGGAAACAATCTTGCTCACAGCAGTTTATCAGTAGCAACAGTTTTGTAGTAGGAATAGTAAAGTAATAGCGGTAGTAAAGCAAAGACAGTAGTAACAAAAGTAGTAAACAGTGGGATTCGAGTGCGGTAGGCATAGGGATGGATGGACGGGCGTTGCATGGACAAGAAAATTCACATAGCAATCAAAACATAGAGCAATTGCAGATAAATAAGATAAAGCATCCAAGCACTAGACAATCCTAGGCATGTGTTCCATATATAGTCATACGTGCTCGCAATGAGAACTTGCACAACATCTTTTGTCATGCCAGCCCGTTTGCAGCGGGGCCTCTAGAGAACTACTGGCAATTAAGGTGGTCCTTTTAATAGAGCGCCGAAGCAAAGCATTAACACTCCGTGAACACATGTGATCCTCACATCAAAGCCATTCCTTTCCGGTTATCCCGATTTCTATCACCTCGGGGCCATAGGTTTCGGACAACAACGTGTGTTTACAACTTGCAGATAAGACCATAAACAATACTATTATAATGAATCAATAACATGCTCAGATCTGAAATCATGGCACTCGGGCCCTATTGACAAGCATTAAGCATAACAAGTCGCAACAAAGTCATAAAGCACTAATAAAAGATACTAGGCACCATGCCCTAACAATCTGATGCCATTACATGAACGATCTCATCCAATCCCTACCATCCCCATAGCCTACAGCGGGGGATTACTCACTCATAGATGGGGGAAACATGGATGGTCGATGGAGAAGCGATGGTGATGATGATGGCGATGATCTCCTCCAATTCCCCGTCCCGGCAGGGTGCCAGAACGGAGTTTCTGGTACTGTTTCGTGGAATCTGGTGGTGGCGGCGGAGCGGAACTCCTTCTGGAAAAACGTCGAACCCCCCGAAGTTTTTAGGTCAGAAGGCTTCTTATAGGCGAAGAGGGAGACCGAGGGGGTGCCTGGGGCCACCACACCATGCCCTGGCGCGGCCAGGCCCAGCCCGCGCCTGGGGGGTGTGGCCAGCCCCTGGCCCTCCTCCGTCTCGTATTCTGGCTCCTGGAGTCTTCTGGAAAAATAGGCACTTTGGCTTTTGTCCCGTCCAATTCCGAGAATATTCATTTTCTGACTTTCCTGGAACCAAAAACAGCAGAAAACAGGCAGCTGGCACTGTGGCTCTTGTTAATAGGTTAGTCCAAAAAATCATATGAAAAGTACTCCAAAGTGTGGACAAAACATAAGAAAGTGGATAAAACCAAGCATAGAGCATCAAAAATTATAGATACATTTGCAATGTATCAAGTGACGACGAACCTCCCCCAACCCCAACCTTGGATGGAGGGCTGGAGAGATGTGATTCAGTAATTGAGGCGAGCTGCAGGGATGCACTATCAAGACCCAAGCTCCTCGGTCCGATGTGCACTGCCACCGGAAAGTAAAGCCAAGGCTCCACCTGCTGGCCACCTCTCAAACAATACGTACAATCTTTCTTTCTATCTGTTTTCCCCGTTCTTTTTCGTTTCTATTTCCTCTGTTTGATTATCCTTTGAATTCTGTAGAATTTTGGCCTTCAGGATTCTCCAGTTATTACCGATCGATTTTTGTTCAGCTAGCAAACTTAATACTCAGCTTTCTCATGGCAGCAGCTTAATTTGTTTTCCATGAGAGCAAAACATATATAACTAAACTTCGTGCGGAACATGCACATGGTTTCATTGTCTGGGACAAAATTAGACATCTTTCTGCTTGTGTTAATTTTGCAGCGACTGAGTAACTAATCTTAAGTACATTTAAAATCAAACGCATCTACCATTCAGTAAAAAAAATTGAAAAAAATAATGGAAAATTTCTAATTATCACCCCACACACACAGTACAAGAATACATACAAATTAGATGGTCTATGGATGTTGCTTCCTCAGAATTCAACATTGTATGAACTACACTTATCTTGGAATATAGAACACAAAGTTTTAAGAGTGCAGATTTTGGAATTGACAAGCTGACAATCTTCTCCATTAATGAATATGGCAAGTGTTGCACCATTTTCAGACAAAAACGAAAAAAGGCACATCACTCCTTCCTTACTTCCTATCTTGGTAGATGTGGTAGGCTAATCAATGCGTACATACAAACTGAAGTCATTGTTCTATTTCTATACACCGTTTCACTGTTTGTAGATAATGAGTCCTGACATTCCTTTTAGCTGAATAAGTCAATTTGTTTCTAAGCATGCATTCATGTCCAAAGGTTCCTATTCTAACAAATATTTGTGTGAATTACTATCAATATAGTGCCAAAATTGACGGGCGCGGTAACGCGCGCCATCATGATCTAGTTGTTAGTATAAGATAGCAGCCGGAGCCATCCCGTGGTCGTTGCATCCTCCCTTCTCTTTTCTTCCTTTTCTCCAGCGACGAAGCGCGGCAACACCGGGGAGAGATGTCGAGCTCCGCCTCAGCCTCCCGCCCCTCATGGCCGCGGTATGGTGCAGTGCCGGTGACAAGGTGCCATGATTGCCCATGTACCGCACCCTTGAAGCCACTGGTCATATTGATCGAGAAAATGGTAACCTTGGGCGTGAATTTGTGAAATGTGATAGCAAGCCCGATCTAGGAAAGGTGAGATCTGAGTTCTCCATCTACAATTTTCTTGGTTCTATCTCCAATTTCTGGTTTTTTATCAGATTTGGGATTTAGGGTTCATATTTCTGATTTTAGAAACTTGCGAAATGTGGGCAGTTTGATTGGCTGGATGAGTACATCGAGAGGATTCAACTAGAGGGTGCATCCTTGGAGTTCAATTCACCGTCGGCGGTGGAGCAACTGGGATCTACCACCCTCATTACTGCTATGGTGGGGGATGTGGCAGTGAAGACATAATTGATGAAGATGAACAACCACTTAAGGAAAATTTTCGATCTAAAAGAAGCAGGACAATCTGATGGATGCACTTTTTTATTTTTGTGTAACTGCTCTCGAGTTTGTTTATTTGTTGATCATTCGTCGTTAAACAACGTAACTAGTGTTGAAGTTAGATTCTCCATGCTCTGTAAGCCTAATGACATGGATGATTTGCTGTCTGGCTTAGCCTTGAATAAAATGCAGCATGAATTCAGCAAAGTTTTCTTTGTTTTATTTTGTTTCTTTGGTTTGTCAGTTAAGATAGTGTGCAATGCAGTTCACTGTTAAGTAAAAAATGTTCGATGATGAGTAGGAGAAAATACCATGCGCAAATAGAGTAGCATCCCCAATGAAGTCTAGCTCCCGACGATTTGAATAATGCAACCTCATTGAGACAAGTTTTTG
This sequence comes from Avena insularis, assembly GCA_023614405.1. Classification (NCBI taxonomy): domain Eukaryota; kingdom Viridiplantae; phylum Streptophyta; class Magnoliopsida; order Poales; family Poaceae; genus Avena; species Avena insularis. The sequence goes on from CM042684.1 coordinate 357,851,267, forward strand.
ACTAGTACTATGCAGGCTCAGGACAATTAGCAAAATGTAACATCTTTTTTAGTCCAAATGTGATTCCTAAAGTCAGAGCTGAAATCTGTGCTGAGCTAAATATTACGACTAAGGCTATCTCTGATAGATATCTTGGTTTACCGACACTTATTGGGGTGGATAGATCAGATAGTTTCCTCTATTGTTGGAAACAATAATTAAAAGGCTAGAAGGATGTAAAGAGAAGTTCCTCTCTATGGGAGGGAAAGAGATTCTGCTGAAAGCAATTATCCAGTCTATCCCTATTTATGCCATGTCAGTATTTAAAATTCCTATAAATCTATGTAAGGAGATGACTGATGCAATGGTAGCTTTCTGGTGGGGTGACAATGATGAAAAGAAGCATACGCACTGGATGGCATGGTGGAATTTATGTGTGCCAAAAAGAATAGGGGGTATGGGTTTTAGAGACCTACACGCTTTTAATCTGGCTATGCTAGCCAAGCAAGGCTAGAGGCTAATATCAAAATCGGAGTCCCTGTGCGCACAAGTTCTCAAAGCAAAGTACTATCCTTAGGGCAATTTAATGAAGGCAGGAAACAAAAAAGGATCCTCTTTCACATGGTAGAGCATTACTGCAGGTCTAAGCACATTCAGGCGGGGTACTATTTAGAGGGTAGGTACAGGGGAGAAAATAAATATCTCGCAAGACGCTTGGATTCCATCAAGCACCGATCAGAAGGTTATAACACTGAGGAGGTCTTCACTCTTAACTATGGTTGATGAGTTGATAAACCCATACACCATGCAATGATATGAAGGCTTGTTAAGGGACAATTTTAGTTCGGTTGATATTACCAGGATTCTGCGGATACCATTGAGCCAGAATGTAGAGGAGGACTTCATTGCTTGGCACTTGAAAAAATCATATACTTTTTCAGTCAAATCCGCATACTACTCGGAGTGGAATCACATTAATGGACGAAGGTTAACTCGGAGTGATGATCAAGGCCCATCTTCGGATAATCCAGTGTGGGATAACTTATGAAAAAAAAATCATGAGCAAGATAATTTTTTTCTCCTGGATGGCATTACATGGCACTATTCCTGGGATGGCGGTTCTTGCATATCGTCATATCCTGGTTTCTCCTCAATGCACAATATGTGCGCAAGGTCCTGAAGACGTCTATCATTTGATGTTCACATGTGAAAAGGGCGAGGGAGGTCTAGAGGTTCCTTCAGTTAGATAAAATCATCAACTCTGCCCTTGTAGTTGATAGATCTGGTTCGGTGGTGCTAGAGGAGATCCTTAGAGGCAATTTAAGTAATGAAAGAAGGAACTTATTCTGGTTGGTGCTTGGTACATCTGGTGGCAACGTCGACAATCTGTTAAAGAAGAAAACATTGCCCCACCAAAGTGTACTGCCTTTTCTATTCAAGCCCTGGCTACAAATTACGGGGCGGCCAATCGCATTCATAACGCAAGGAAATCGCGTGGACCAAGCCTGCACATAACACATATAATTTGAATATTGATGCATGGTTTTTCCCCAACGGTGTGGGGGCATGTGGTGAAGTTGTTCGCAATGATAAAGGAGAAGCTATTGATATGTTGCAAACATATCTATAATTTTTGATGTTTCATGCTTGTTTTATATCTACTTTCTTATATTTTGTTCACACTTTGAGGTATTTTTATACACTTTCTGGAACTAACCTATTAACAAGATGCCACAGTGCCAGTTTCCTGTTTTCTGCTGTTTTTGGTTTCAGAAATGCTGGAAAAGAAATATTCTCGGAATTGGACCGGACAAAAGCCAAAGTTGATATTTTACCGGAAGACTCATGGATCCAGAAGACGAGACGGAGAGGGGCCAGGGGCTGGCCACACCATGTGGTGGCGTGGGTCCCCCTGGCCACACCACTAGGTGGTGTGGGCCCCTGGTCCACCCTCTGACATCGCCCCTTCTCTTATAAGAAGCCTCCCGATGAGAAAACCCTAAATCATCCAGCCTCCAGCCACAAAAAGTTCCGCAGTGCCGCCGCAACCGAAGGGGAGATTCGGGGGACAAAAAGTCTCTGTTTCGGCACCCTGCCAGGACAGGGAAGTGCCCCCAGAACCATCTCCATTGACTCCACCGCCATCTCCATCGCCATTGCTGATTCCCATGATGAGGAGGGAGTAGTTCTCTCTCGAGGCTAAGGGTTCTACCGGTAGCTATGTGTTAATCTCTCTCTCTCTATGCATGATCTTATTGTGATCATGAGCTTTGTAATCAAGTAGATCTACCTTGCTACTCAAGTGCTTTAATAGATCTCTGGCTCTCCCCACGTGTGTGAAAGTGATAGCGTGCACACCATGGTGGCACTTAGGCTAGAGATTACAAATACTTGTTATGAGTTATATTTGGAGTTGGATGTCTCTATGAAATTTTGGTGTTTGTTGGAACCATCTGGCGCTCAAGGTGATAGTGAGGGGTTATCTAGATGGGGAAAGAGAACTTTGAGGAGTGCTGTTATATCCCTACCATGAATTAGAGTGTCCAACCGGAGAGTAGTTAAGAGTAGTATCATAAAGAGATGATATTTATATGAGAGTGTTCACTAGTGAAAGTATGATCCCTAGGCCTTGTTTCTAAGCATTGAAATACCGTTTGTAACTAGATCTGTTACATGTTTGCTTACTTCCATCTTTATTTCAGATTGCCTTTAGTCTCTTCCTACCCATCAAGCTCTTTTTGGCACCGTTACCACTTATAATTATCCATACCACTTGTATTTCACTATCTCTTCGCCGAACTAGTGAACCTATACACCTGACAAGTGTATTGGATGTGTTGGGGACACAAGAGACTTCTTGTATCTTGATTGCAGGGTTGCTTGAGAGGAATATATTTGACCACTTCCTCCCTGAGTTCGATAAACCTTGGATAATCAACTTAAGGGAAACTTGCTGTTGTTCTACAAACCTCTACACTTGGAGGCCCAACATTGTCTATACGAATAGAAGCGTGCGTAGACATCAAGCTATTTTCTGGCGCCGTTGCCGGGGAGGTAAGGTAAAAGGTACTCACATCCTCTGGCTACTAAGCTATCTTCTAGTGCGGTTGCTGGTGTGTGAGTGCTCGAAGCTATTTCGTCTAGATTCTGCAATTATATCTTTTTGTTTCTTGTTTTTATTTTCACTAGTTAGGCTTAATGGAAAACAACAACAAAATTAGAGAGCTTTTTAGTATTTTTCCTAAGGTAGAACATGAATTGTATGAAAAGAAAATTAAAAAACCCATGGAACTTTCTTTGCATGCTAATAGCAATGTTATTAGTATGAATCTTTTGAACACCTTTGTTACTAATGCTATGGAAACGTCTAAGTTTGGGGAAGTTAGTTTTTATGAAAATGATCTTTTTAGTTCCCCAACTTTAAAGAAGAAAATTTGCTCTGATGATACTTTATCTCCCATATGTGGTAATTCTAATGATACTTTTGATATTTTAAATCCACATACTGAAAGCATCCCTTTTTAAATACCTATAAAAATTGTTGAACGTGTTATCAATAACTGTTATTTTCGAGATGGAACTGTCCATCCTGGTGATCATTTACTCTTTAAACATGAATTATGCGAGTTGTTCAAGTGTGCAGGTATTTCAATGAAACAAGTTCAGAGGAAGCTATTCCCTTTTTCACTTAAGGGCAAAGAAATGGAGTGGTATGAGCTACTAGATGATCCTCATCATTTGGAGTGGAAGGAACTTGAATCTCTCTTTTACTCTAAATTTTATCCTCCTCATGAAATTCATAAAGAAAGGAATTACATTTATAATTTTCATCCACATGATGGAGAAAGTATTGCCCAAGCATGGGGGAGATTGAAGTCACTAATGCTCAAATGTCCCATTCATGAGCTCCCCAGTAATATTGTTATTAATAATTTTTATGCAAGGCTTTCAGGACATTACAAGGACTATCTAGATACCCGTTTAGAGGTATCCTTCACAAGTAAGGAGGTCAAAGCTAAGTGGGATCTTCTTGAAATAATTCAAAGCAATACCGAAGATTAGGATAACGACAAAGGTAAAGAACCAGGTATAAACTATGAGTATGATTGCATTAAGTCTTTCGCTGAAACTGTTGATTTTCAAGAGCTTAGCGCTAAATATGGTCTTGATCCTCAAATTCTTGTTGATTGTTGTAGAGCCTTTGCTTCTCATATTAATGCTCCTAAAGAAAAATGGGACATGTATCATGAGCCTTTTAAAGACAGTTGCATGGAAAATGAAATTGTTATTAATGATAGCAATAAACATGCTCAAACCTCTGAAAGTACTATTTCTTATAAGCATGTTAATTTTTGTGGAATACATAGACCTTGTGAGAATAATCAAATTGAAGAATAATATTGTATCACCCACAGGAATGAAAAAACTAGAACGTGGTATAGGGCTCTAAATGATCTTGGTAAAAAAGTTTGTGCCATCTATCCTTTTATTTGTGAACTTTGCTTTGAAGTGGGTCATTTCAATTTTCAATGCCCAGGCCATAATAATAGCCCTTCTAATCCAATGAGTACTGCAAGTTTGTATTGTGATGACATGATCACTCCTAATCAGCATGATGAACTTACATTATTTTTGGGGTGTGAAGAGTTATCAAGAAAAACTTCTTTGGTAGATATGAGTGCTTTTGGTATGAATAGCGTCCTGCATGGTTGTCATCTTTATTGTGTTGATAATTTCCACACAAATACTTATATACAAAATATTATAAAAGATGATATTTTACCAAAATATGACAGGACTAATATGTGTTTTGATCTTTAATGAAAAGAAGGAATCCTCCAAAGTTTATTCTATTGTCTCTAACAATAAACCAGGGTATATGGAGAAGCTTCCTTTGAAGCCTCTCCCTCCTAAAGAGAAGAAGAAAAAGAAGAAGAGGAGGAGTAAAAGGAGGGAGGAAACGGTATTTTCCCCTAAGCATGTTGCTCCTATTATAGTTTTTGATGAGTCCGAACTCGATGATGTTCCTATGCCTATTACCTATAGTAGTGATCATGATTGGGAAAAGCACACTACTTTTGATATTGAAAATCTCTTTGGTACCAATTCTGAAAATGATGATATTAATAATTGTTGTACTATTAGTGTTATCCATGTTCCTTCCAATGATGATATATTTACAAATGAACACACTTTGGAAGATAACTATTCTATTGCTTATGATGATACTATACCTCCAATATATGATGATTGCAATGATGAATATGATATTTTCAGTCCACCTACTATTGAGGAGAAAATTAATTATGATTACAATATGCCTCCTATATTTGAGATTATGGTGATGAGAATAATAATGATAGCTATTTTGTTGAATTTGCTCCCACTACAATTAATAAAAATGACTATGTTTATGTGGGGAGTATTAATTATTTTATGCATGTGGCTCATGATAAGAATGTTTCATGTGATTTTTATATTATTAATTTTATTCATTATGCTACTGAAAGTTATTATGAGAGAGGGAAACATGGTTTTATGCATCTCAATAATATTAGGTTTCCCCTCTTTATGTTGAAAGTCTTAAAGTTGCACTTGTTTTGCTTTACTATGCTTGTTGCTTTGTGCTTTCATGACTTGTTTCTTTACAAGATTCCTATGCATAGGAAGTGGGTTAGACTTAAATGTGCTTTGAATTTGCTTCTTGATGCTCTCTTTTACTTCAATTCATATTTCTTATGAGCATCTTCTCAAACTATCATGCCTAACTTAAAGGCGTTAAAGAAAAGTACTTCTTGGGAGATAATCCAATAGTTTTATTGAGTCTTGGAAGTTATTACTTCTGTAATAACCTCTCCTTATCCTTTTTTATTTAATTTTTGTGCCAAGAATAACCTCTAATGAGAGGGAAGTAAGATTTGGGGAAGTGTTGTCCCGAAACAGATTTTTGTGCTTCACTGTAAAAATTCATGAAAAATCTCTATATGTCGGATTGAGCTGTAATTTTCTGAATAAATCCCCCAGGTTCTTAGCTAACTTTCGTTAGTTCAACACTTTTCGATTTGAGCAACAGAAGGTCTTCGAAAATAATAGGTTTTCACCTGCTGGTCTGTTTTGACAGATTTCTGCCATTATTTGCATTTGCCTCTTTATCGATTTCTTTTTGGGTTCTTTTTGGTGAATTGAGCTTTTTGAGGTAATTCCTACAGTAGCTTGTGTTTTTAATGAAAGTTTTTCTGTTTTAAAACTAAAACCCAAAAGTTTATTATCTTTTGAATGCACTAATGTTACTAATGAAGATTGTGTGAAGTTTTGTATGAAGGAAATTTTCAGGTGTAGGGAAAGAATAAT